>CM038794.1:99909487-100066826 GCA_021764765.1 Vicia sativa
TCGACAAACCTTCCTAGACAATCAACCCAAACTAGGGTTTGGTATTTCATATCAAATGGATTTCCAACATCTCCAATGGTCTTCATGCTCCTCATATGCTTCAAAGATTCTCCATGTCAAGTTTCAAGCCTCAGAACAAGTTTCTCGTGACAATTGCTCGATGGTTGAAAATCAATTGTATTGGACAAAAAGTCAACTATGGTCAACATACAACAAACTTCATGATTTTTGGTCAACATCCTCATTTAGTTACATTCATCATTTGATCAAGGGTTGATCATGATTCATCAAGAAAACTCAAGATTTGCTACAAAAGTCAAACTTTCTAAATTAGGGTTTTAGTGAAAAGTCAAACTTTGACTCGAGCATAACTTCTTCATACTTTCTCGTAAATTTTCCACCACCTCTTGTTTAGGAAATTCGTTAATTCTCTACAACTTCATGTCTCACAAGAATGTTCAAAAAATGCTTCATTTGAAGGTATGGATCAAACACACAGTCCTTTTCAAAGTCAACAAAAGTCAACTTTGTTTTGAAGATATATTGAGCATGGAAACTCCAATTGAGATGAAACCAAAGAGGTTGGTTGTAGGACTCTTAGAGCTTTCCAAAATTCCAAGAACATTCAAAATGTGGAAAATTGAGCAAGATACACTATTCAAGTTGGGCATTTTGAACAATTGCAATAAAAGGAGATATTGGTCAAAATGCAATTTTTCCAAATGGGCCTATAATTTTATGATCCAAACTTGATCATGATATTATTTGTGACCTATTGATGCTTGGCCATGACAATTTTCTTATTTTATTGATTTATTTGAATTTAAAACCATTTAATTCAAAATTAAATTATATAAAATATGAAAATAAGATATTTTTTTCAAAAGGAGTGAATTTCTATAAAACTTGAGGTCCAAGATAGCCCATGAACATGCCAAATTGCGTATAGATTCACATTAAAGAGAAAATCAAATTTTTTCCAAATTTGATTTTTATTTGAAAAATATTTATGGCACATTCATGATCCAATCTTTTTCCTTCTTTTGTTCTCCTCAAATCACTTATAAATACCCAGATTACACACAACAAAGAAGACGAAACCGCTCAAAGCATAACCCTTATTTTGTCAAAATTTCAAAGTTGGAAAATCGAATTTCAATTTGCAAGAAGTTTCAATCCATCCAAGCCTTTGTGTTCCTGAGGGTTCCCAGGAATCGAACCACCTTTGCTTGCCTAAGACTGCCCATGAACCGATATACAGCTTGCACCATTTGGTAATTTTCTAATTGATTTTCTGATTTCATGCATCACAATGCTTTTGGTCGTTTGTATGTGTTCAGACGGCGATTGATCATGTATGATACATCTCATGCAAGCTTGCACATGAAAACATCAATTGCTGTTAGGGGCAGTTTAGGTTATTTCGAAACCGTGTACAGGACGACTTTTTTAAAAAACTAATGCCACCATTGGATCGCAGTCCTCATTTAGGGGTAGGGTACTTTTGCTTTTATTTCGTGTATTTTTCGTGTTTGATGATTAAGGTTGCCGGAGAAGACGACCGAGCTAGGGCCCGGCGTCGACTTTGTTGACCAGCGAGAAGCTGGCGGCGAGATGGAGCGATTTGATTCGTTCATGCGTAGTGATCAAGGCCCGCTAATGATCGCGTTTGAAGTCAAAACCATGACACACGATCACTTTTATTCAATTGATTTTGGTTTTACAAACACCAAATGTCACATGGCGCAAGTGGTTAAGGCATGATGGAGGAGATCTCTCAAGGGTCATGAGTTCAACCCCCACGAACCAGTTTTCTTTTTTCTCTTTTACAACTTCATATTTTCCTATTTTTCATTTTATTTCTTTTTAATATTTTCATCCATTTTAATTTAACTTTAAATAATTTTATCATGCATTAAAACACCAAAAATATTTTTCTTTTTTTTGCATTATTTTAGAAAATGTTTATTTAATTTATAAATTAAAATTTTATTTTATGCATATTTAATTTAATTTAATTTACCATTTAAATCACTTTTTAATTGGTTTTTAATTATTAAATTAACTCCAAAAAATCCCTAAAAATTATTTTAGCATATTAATGTTATTTCCAGATGAAAACATTTTTCTCATTTAAAAATTATTATTTTACTAACATTTTCTCTTATTCAATTTCCTCAGATTTTTATCTTTCATCCTTTCACGTGTTATCCTGCTTCGACAATTTTTATCGCTTTCTTTTCAATTATGTAATTGTCTATGGGATGTAATAGTTTAATTAAGACTTTATTTTCCGTGACTTTTAAATTATGTATCTGCCCCAAAGCCATGTAATAGCGAGGATTTATCTTCCGCACTTAATTTCGCGACCCTATAAAAATGCTAGTAATTAGGCGCTATGGCAAGATAAAATTCAACATAGCTCACTCTAATTTTAGAGATAACATGTATCTGAATCAACACACTTTTCACACATGCACCCTTTAGGTAATTCTCTCTCGCTGCTTATTTATCATAAATGGTCATGTCCTCTAACGTAGAGGTATCCTAGCACCGTTGTCTTCAAAACAAATCATCATAGTCCCTTCGATACAAAGATCATAGACCCACGATGTGCTCCGAATACATGATCTTGACCCCTCGATTGTCTACGAAAAATGATGATAGTCCCTTCGAATGTGCTAGATACTTCCTACAAGTTGCCTTCTATGACCATCCGATGTCCCTTCGAATGTCCTTCACATCCAACGAATGGAGTTACCTACCAACTAATGGTATGGATAGCACTATTCTAAAGGAACGAAATAACACGAAACGACCAATTCGAGTAGTAATAAGACTTTTAGTTGCTTGCTCTATCAAAATACTTTTCACACCTCACACTTTTGTCAAAGTTCAAACTCTTTTCAAAACGAAACATTTCAAACACTTTGTATACATTCCACATGAATCATTACAAAGTCAAAGCGAAATGCCTTTTCAAAACATTTTGTCAAACATACGTAAAGCACAATTTTAAAGTGATCTAAGAGTAACTAAGAGCCCGTAGATAACCACGGATGGAAAGGGGTGCTAATACCTTCCCTTTTCATAACCTTCTCCTTACTCAGAATCTAACGGGGTCTTTTCTGTACTTTTACCTTCCTTAATTAGATAAAAGAAAAGTCGGTGGCGACTCTTGCTATCCGACATTTGCGATACAAAAACCTACAAAGTCGGTTCACCGTCATACACAACTGGCGACTTACGGGGAAACACCCTAAAAGAGAGAATGCCTTAGGGATTTTAGATCATCTTACTGCTTTTTGTTTGACTTGCTTGCTTTATCTTTAAGGGTTGTGGGTATTATATTTGTGGGGATCCTACACCGGATCCGGTTTCCTTTAGGTAGTATAAACGTTGCGACCGTTAGACGATATCGAAACGTCAACATGATGGCTACGTTAGTGTGACACTTTGATGTCCTAATACTCTTCATTTCCAAGTTGAGGATAGTATTGGCTTCATGGTGTCATCAAGCACCAACTAAACTTTAGAACCTTAATTGACCCATCTTGGCCATTAGAAGGTAGTGAGATGGCCTTTGTGCAGACCGAGGTTGGCTGATACTCGATGCTACGCCTTAAGACTGACTTTGGGATATTTTGATCGATTCACTGGTAGTCGTATTGAAACAACGCTCAGAAAGATCAATGATGGAGATTCCTAGAACCCGTTACTATTATAGGACAGATGAACCAACTCAAACTTTGGTGGGTAATCACCTATACCTCATGCAAGCCTTAAACCTAGGCTCATTGTGTGAATTGTTTGTGTAAGCAACATGATCATGACATCATCGTAGACGATATCATTTCTAACTATTTCAAGGACCTAGGGATTTATCTTTGCTCTGTTTTGTGGATTATGGCTTCTAGAAAGACTATCCGAATCAACTTCATGGGTATACCTTCCTACCAAAGAATTGGTTTCTAAATTCCGATCATGCTCATTTCATCAAAAGACATGGTTATCTACTGATTTGGTTATTCCGGTTTTGAAGAAGATATGATGCATGTCCTATTCCAGTTCTTTGATCCGAAACACCATTGTTTACATTCCCAGATTATCATTGTTCCTACTTGAAGAGTTCTCAGCTACTTGGGATACCTATTCTTGACCAAATGCCATTCACCGGTCTAGAAAAGGTTCCTAGGTACAAGACATTGCATCAATTTTACATCTTAAGCGCTCAGACATTGAAGCCAATTGGGAAACAAGAAGTGAGTTAAGGGTTTACTTCCAAGTTCCTAATTAAGAAAACCTGAGATTCCTCAAAGTTATGAGCTTTCATGCATTTGAAGACATTGTGGCCTTGCTAATCTATGGTTTGTCTTTCTTCCTAACTGGATCAATTCATAGATGTCAACATCATCAAGTTGTTTCTACCCGCAACTCAGCCTACTTTACTTGCAGATATCCATTCTCTTCACACTCATACTACTAAGAGACAAGGAACTCTCATGTGTTGCATACCGTTACTTTCCAGGTGGTTTATTTCACACCTTCCTCCATCAGTTTTGAAGAATGAACAAAGGTTGAGATGGTCTCAAAGACTAATGTTACTCTCTCATTCAGATATCCGTTGAATCTTTTCTCTCAAAAGGATCATTCTTCATTGAGGTTGTGGAGAATTTCTAATGTACCGCTACTTGGTATAAGGGGAGGTATTACTTACAACCCTTCTCTAGCTCTACGTCAGTTTGGTTTTGCTCGAAGAGACGGTCTGCATGATATGCTTCTCCAAGACATTGTGTTTGACTATAATCACGATCTCCAGAATTACCGATTTAAGGTTCGTATACGCTGGGCATGGTAAAGAAGACCGATACCAAGACTTTCAAATTAAAACTCCACCCTTGGGAAACCTGTTTTACCAGTAATTATGGAACTGGTTGCTAGGTGACGCACCCTATATCGTTCTCCATCCCGACATGCCTACCGATTTTGAAGACTTGAAGAGATCCGGATTCAATTTTTAAAGAAGAAAGGGATACATTCAAGTCGGGCATATGCAAGTGAGAAGAAAGTGCTAGAGTTGACCAAGCTACTTCACGAGGAGTGAAACATCAACGCCTACCTCGGCACCAAGAGGAAGCCATGGAGACTTAGAGCTTTAGGATTTATATGCTTTCTTTATTTGTTTTGAACTATCTTTTGTACTTAAAAAGAAAAAGGATAATAAAAGAGAGCTAATAAATGTTTGTTCGTGCTTGTTTAACAAATTTAAATCTCTGTCCTTGAAAACATTGCATTGCATCTGCATAAACATTACATATCATAACATTGCATCAATGTACATTGAAGATTGGTTTTCATTCTCTCGCTATTTATTTTAGCAGAAATGGCTCTTGAACAGTCTGTCAAAGATCTCCAGGTTCAGAATGCTCGCCACAGACGTTCACCAGCTTGGTCCAAGGCCAAGAAGATCCAAGAAGCTCATCAATGTGAAAGGTTAAGGTCGCCTTCTCAACATGGGCGACGCCAAAGGTGGTCCTAAAAGGGTTAGCTGATAGAGCTCGAAAAGAAGTGTCAAGAATGAGGGAGTGTCAAGGGTAATGAAGATGACCAGCGTGAGCCTGAGAAAGAAAGAGAGGATCGCCCGACTATAGCCGACTGATGAAGATGACAAGTACAAGCACTGAAGACCGTCTCGAACGAAAGTTTTGAAGTCCCATCAACGTTAGTGTTCAAGAGTTAAAGAGTTCCATAGCGTCAAATCCGAGGATCTTCTACCAAGGATGCTAACTCTTTAACTTTCCTACATCGTGAATTCTAAAATCGTATTCCTTGGTGAATCTCCTCCACGTCCATCACTTAACCTAAAATATTTTACAAAGAAAAAATTCTAAATTCTTTGAAACAAGAGAAATGAAGAAGTTTTTTTTTTTGAATGAATGAATGCATGAATGCGGTAAACATGGTTAGTAGTTATACACACCGGCCAAGCTGCTCGAAAGCACGAGCATGAGGCCAACGATAAGAATCAACGTGGGTAAGTTCTAAGGCTTATTCATCGTGAAACGGGTTCTACTAATAATACAGCTCACTCCTCTTTGAAATATTATCGATTTGTTGAATTATGGTCCAATAATATTTTTCAAGAGAAATCACCGATCGTAGTCTCGCATGACACTACTCTAGGCACGCCGAACAATCTCTACCACATCCTAAAATGGCCAGGATGGGTTATGTTCTACAGCCACTCCTTCGTGTTCCTTGAAAGCAAATGTCTTCGCAAATACTTGTTAAACACCAATACCCCAAGACAACCTCCTCGAGAGGGATCTCAAACTAACCGTAAGTACCGAGACTTCAAAAGTTACAGACTATACTCACCTAGATCTTAAAATGTTTTTAAACCGTTAGATTTCTTTCCATCGATGAAATCTGAAAACACACAATAAAAGAAAACAAACATATACATATGAAAGCTTAACCTCTTTTTTTTTTGAAACAAAAAGCTTGATGCCTTGAGCAGTCACATTTTTTTTTTTGAAATCAAAGTTTCAGTGACTCCCCAGCAGAGTCGCC
The DNA here is from genome assembly GCA_021764765.1 of Vicia sativa. Classification (NCBI taxonomy): domain Eukaryota; kingdom Viridiplantae; phylum Streptophyta; class Magnoliopsida; order Fabales; family Fabaceae; genus Vicia; species Vicia sativa. The sequence continues at coordinate 99,916,061 of CM038794.1, forward strand.
ATTTTCCCTGCTCATAGTTGGTGACGCCAAGAATAATCGAATATGAATTTCTCGCTCAAAACGATTTACTCTTTGATTTGTTTATAAAGATGCGCGAGCATCGTTTTATTATTTTCAACACAAGAAAGATGATTTAATGATTATGAAAAGGGAAAGTCTGTTAATAATTGATTGATATGCGTAACGACTACGCAAACTAGACGCAATTAGGGAGATTCCGAGTAAGGGGTTTATTATATAAAGGGAATAGATGGAGCACCCTTAAATATATAGTTACCTATAGCTTTATATATGAATATGTTTGATATGCTTGTGTGTTTAATTGCTATTTCATGATTGGGAAAGTTTCTCCTTTGGGATTTTAAGAAGGATAGATTATGTGGGATCCTAGTGTTTGTTATTATTGTGCTCGAAGATCCTGGATCTTCGCATACATATCCTAGTGGGAATCGAGCATTTGTAGCTCGGATCTGGTGTGATCTATGGTTTGTTTGGTCCGAGGAGAAAGAATTTGATCGGCAAGGATGAGACCTCAGTACGTATTCTCAAAAGGATATTGAGAAAGTCGAGCATCGTAGTTCCCACTTATGCCAGTGGAAAGCAACGGATGTTAGTAAGAGATGCACAAATGTCATCTTAATGAAAAATGTATCTAATCTATTTCATCACATACATTTTGAAAAAGTTTGATTAAAATCTTTCGTCGTAGTTATAGGTGTTTTTCTTGAGTGTACAAGGCACCACTTACATGTTTAAGAAAGATGTTTGAAAAGATGATTGAATCTTTTAACTGTAAGTATTGGGTGTTTTGCTTGAGGTGTTGTTACCACTTACAATTAAGAGATGTTTTTGTTTGAAAACAGTTTGAAAAGTTTTGACTGATGTGATGTAATAGATGAGATACTTTCCATAGAGATGATAAATGTCTAAATCTTGGAGAAATTAATTTGATTAAAGGGATGCTTTTAAGAAGCCCGTGGGTCCTTGTATTGTTAGTCCAAGAGGAGGCATTCCGAGGGTCATTGAGGTCATCGAGGTCCTTGTATGAAGCTCAAGAGGAAGCTATAGGTATGGTCGGCTTTGTCTTTAAGGGATTTCACCGAAACCATCCTTTTTGGAATTAAGAGCATTTCACTGAAATTATACTCTCGTGGATTCTATCCTAGCGGTGATTCTTTGTATTGGAAGCCCACAGGAGGCTGTTAAGAGATTTCCTGCTCTTTCATTGTATGATGCCCAAGAGAAGGCTAAACTCGAGGAGTTCTTTGAAACGGGCCCAAGAGGAGGCTAACTCACCAGGAGTATTGTCTTATATGAAGCCTAAGCGAGGCTAAACCCAGATGAATGAGTTTTTATATAGCCTAAGAGGAGGCTAGAACCTGTGGGGAGAGTTATCTTGTATAAAGCCCAAGAGGAGGCTATAACTGTGGGGAACCTATTGTTAGACTAGTTGTTATGTTATAACTAGACGCTTATATAAACAAGTGTGTGTGTGTGTGTGATATGTATTCACAGGAGTTTATGAAGGAAATATAAACAATGCATGATGTTTATTTACAAAATTCATGAAGAAATATAAATGTTGTTCAAAGCGAACGTTAAAACGAAAGCGAATTTGATTATTTACAAGTTTGAATGTGTACAAGGAAGTAAATATGTACACAAACGATATTATGTACAGAAAGATGGATGTACATAGGAGGGTTGGGACTTACACCATAAGGGTGGCCCATTGGTTTAAAAGGCCACCGAATAATGCTCCTTTCAATACCAATGGTATTTAGGTATATGCATGCACGAAACGGCAACGAACGATCGAAGTTTGTCTGTGAAAAAGTATCTGTATTATGTACAGATAAAGATTTGTATGAAAAGAATTTGATATGTACAAAGAAAAAAAAATATGTATGTACATAAAGAATGTTGGTTTGTGTATACACAAGTGAAGTGAAAACAAACGATCGAAGTTTGTTCCATTGAGTATAAAAAAGTATTCTATTATGTACGGATAAAATTTGTATGTATCTGAAGAGAGTTTGATATGTACAAGGAAATAATTATGTACATAAAAGAATGTCTTTGGGACTTACACCGTGAGGGAGGCCCATGATTGATTAAGAAATTCGAGAGAAAACGAATCGGTTTTATCGTTTAAATCGGATCGATCATGGCAAAAAGATGTAAGTTTGATGAAAAAAGTTTTGAAGAAATGATTTTGAAAATGTTTTGAAATGTGAGGTTCATTTATGAGAAGTTTTGAAAAGAATCGGAAGTCGAAAGTTTGAAAAAATTCACCTTTTAAAGGTGTTTTGAAAAGCGCTCGAAGTGTCGTTTTCGGCTCGATTAAAACATAATCAGATGAAAGTTTTTTCTGAAAATTTTTGCACTATCATAAAATAGATACATTTATTGACAAGTGTACAAAAAATCACCTCAAAATGAGGAGTTTTGATTGGTTAAAAAAATGTTGAAGTTTGTAAAAAACATGAAGAAAATATAACAAGTTTTAAAAAAAAAATGGTCCATGGGAGGTTTGAACCCATGACCATTGGGTGGTATACGTGGCAGAAAGTACTACGAGCGTGCTGGCAACCACTTGGACAAGCGTGCTTTTGTGTTTTTGAATCAAAACACGTGTTAATAAAATATTGGAAATTTTAAATTTGAAAAACTCAAGAACGCCAAGCCCCGTTTTCATCTTTGATCTCGATTTTGTAACTTGCTTGTTTCTTGATGAAATTGGAAGTTGTAAACATGAAAGTTGCTCGATTTTTCACAAGGAACACGATGGTGGATGTTAATTGCATTTATTTTTGGTCTAACACGATTGAATTTCCAGAAATCGTGAAGAACCCTAGAACTGAAATTTCTAATTGAAATGATGTGTAGTTGATGATTTTTCAAATTGTTTGAGGGCTAAGGATCGTGATAAGTGCAGAAAACAATTGACCAAGCGTTTTTTCATTTAAATGCAAGGAATCATGATATTGAAGTTTGAGTTCTCACCTGTTCAAGCTGAGATCGAAGATGATGTTGGAGTGTTTCCAGAATGGATTTGATGATTGTTTGAGCTTCAACGGATGTTAGAGAAAGTGTAGGAATGGTTTGCTTGCTTCGAATCACTTTGAATCACTCCAGCCAAGTCCACCTGCATCAACTGAAAATGGAAGCTCGATTTCTATGTTAAAGTTGTTACAGATTGTTGTAATGGATCTGCATCATCCCTATGATGTTCATGGATGATGTTTGGATGCTTGGAACACAAGTTAATCAAGCCTAGCCAAGAATTCGAATCCTAAGGCAGTTTGTTCAAGTTTGAAAAGCATGACATGTAATTCTGAGTTTTGGCTTAGTTCATGTTGCTTTTATGTTTTAGACAAGTTTGATATTGATTACGAAATATGTTTGACACCAAAGTTCATCATAGTATTCACTAAATTTCAAAATTGCAAGTTATCCTCACTTTGAACTATAATTCAAGAAATTGGAGAAAGTGGAAGGAAAGCATGAACTTGCATTGCTTTGGTGTGTTTTGAACTTGAAAAGGATGCTCTATTTATAGGTCAAAAGTTCTGAAAAATTAGGCACAAGGACATGGCATTTGTAATTCAAAGTTGCCTTAAAGGGCAAGAAAGACTTTTGCGAAAAGGAAAAGGAAGCTTCCTTTTTTAACCATGTGTAAAAATCTCAATTTGATCTTATCTCTTCTCAATTATCTCTAGCTGATATTTATCAGCTCTAAACTCCATTTGGCAAGGTGGCATTGCTTCTAGATGAAGAAATCACAAAATGACCTATAATTTGAAGTTTTGAACTTTGAAAATCATGTTCATGGAGCCTTATGTTTCAATTTCAAAAGTATAGCTAGACTCCATGGACTTGAGAGTTCTTGGACATTTTGGAAAGCTTGTTTCAAGAGCTACAACTTTCATGTTTTGAGTTTTTTCCAAATCAAAGTGGAACTATGTGAAACAATGCCATGAAGTTTGGAAAAAATAAGAAATTTTAACACTTAGAAATTTCTCTAAGTGTTGGAACTTTTGACTTTTTGTTGACTTTTCCAAATTCTTTGATTTTTTATGATCATGATGGATCATTTGAAGTATTTTGATTATGGAAAAAGTTTTGTTTTGAAAATTTTGACCAAAAGTCAAAGTTTGACTTTTCTGTGCAAATGAATTTTCATCAGATGTTTCTGAAATTGACTGATGAAGTCTGTGAACTTTTGTGATGTTTTGAATCTAGAAATTAGGTCAAGATGTTGTATCTAAGATATAATGACCAATCTCTAGCCAAAAAAGTCATTCATTGCTCAGAGAATACTCATCCTCGATCAAAACCCTAATTGGCCGATCCTCGATTGATCAATGAGAAAAGTTGGGTATCTGATGATTAGAGGTTGATGTTTTGATCAAGATATATCAAATGAGGTGAGTAAAACTCAAACCCTAATTGGTTGCCTCTTGAATTAGATGAAAATCTGATGAAACCCTAATTTTGACCTGTGAATGCTACACCCGATTAATGTTGTCTGAACTGTTAGTGATGCAATGATGCAAATGTAAGGTGGTATATTAGGTCAAAAATTGGGGTATGACACATTATTTTCAAGAGAGTTCGTCCGGAACTCAGTTGGAGTGGTATTATCAGCTAGAGAATGATTGTCTCCGTACTTGGAGTGACTTAGCAGATGCTTTCTACAGGCAGTATGAGTACAATGCTGAATTGACACCCACTCGCATGCAACTACAGAGCATGTCATGGGTCGTGACGAAGTTCAAAGAATATGCTCGAGAAATGAGAGACCTAGCAGCAGAGTTCAACCACCCTTGTCCAATAGGAATTGGTTGATATGTTTATGGGAACACCGACAGTCTGTTCTTCAATCATCTCGATTGGAAACTCTTCAGGATTCACCGAGCGTAACATGAGAGCGAAGTTGGTATCAAGAGTGGAAGATTCATGTAGAGTCATCTTCAAATGCTGCAAAGAGATCTTTTGGTGGTGAAAGAAGCTAATGCTGTATGGTCGAAAAGAGCCAAGACCCACCGTGCTCAACTGTGCGGGCGTTAGGATCTCCATCCTACATCAAGATAACCTCGGCGAGACAACGCGAACTAACGCGCCACAAAGACAGCTTATGAAGATTAACATGCCATTGTCACAAGCCTTGCAACACATGTTGAAAGTAGAGCTGATTACTTTGAAGGATCCTCCTCAGAGTGTCAACACATCCTCTCCGAGATACAATCCTAATGCTAAGTGTCTTACCACTCCAATAGCCCAGGGCACGACACTGACAACTGTTGGGCTCTGAAGAACAAGATTCAAGATATGATTGAAGCTAAGGAGATCGAGTTTGACCCTCCTGTTGAGACTCCGAATGTGATCAATGCGCCTATGCCTAACCATGACAAAAGTTCCAATGCTGTTGGAGAAGATACTTATGTTTTCAACATAGATGACTTGACCATTCCTCTGATGACTGTTAAGAAGAATTTGCTGCAAGCCGGTGTCAATCCAGGATGCCCAGAAAATTGTCGTTGGTGCCCATCTACACCTGATGGTTGTGCTTGGTTGAGAAGACGTGTTCAATGCATGATGGATAACCGTGAAATACTATTCCTGAAACCACCTGTGGACAGTCAATGTGAAGGCATGTCTAAGAAACTGAAGATCGAAGATGTGAATGAAACTGCACCGTCTGCATGGGATACCTTGGGGCAGCCAAGTGGAAGGTTTGATTACATGGTGAAGTACATTGTTCCTGAGAGCTACAAAATTCCTATTGAAGATATTAAGGCGACCGGATGGGGTGACGATTTCCCAGAAGACTATGCTGATGTTAACACTATAAGGATTTCCTCTCATGATCCCGTGCCTAGAGTGGCACCTCTCATCATTACCTCTCCGGACCAGTTCCATATTCCTCTGACAAGGCTATCCCTTGGAACTATGGAGCTGATGTTTACTATCATGGCGTCAAGCAAGACCCTCTGACCATTAAAGATCTTACAGTTGAAGCTACCATTCTTGACATTGACAACATCACCGATCAAGTAAGGTGACCGAACTGGAAGGTATTCTCTCCGAGATATCTCCTCCAAAAGACACTACGACTCCTACTGCATTCCATTTATTCAACCCATTCCCAAGCTAGAGGGAAAGAACCGTTGACTCAACTGCTGCATGAAGTGCCAAAGGAAGTTGTCAGACACCTTCAAACGGAAATGGAGGAAATTTAGAAGATTATCAAGAAGAGTGACTACAATGTTGTGGAACAGTTGGGACAGACTCATCCAAGATCTCCATGTTGTTTCGCTCTTGTGCTCGAGGCTCATGCTAACGCCTTGGTGAAGTTTCTCAAGAATGCTCACGCGCAAGACACTACTACCATCAATTTGAAGTTTGTAGCTAGCTGCTGTAAAGCAACGGCCTAGGCTCGATGCTGATCTGACTTCGCCGGAAAGAACAACAAAGCCTTGCACATCTCTGAATGCAAGGGCGCACATTATCTCATGTCTTGGTGGATACCGGTTCCGCCTCGAATATCCTTCCAAAGACCGCTGATCGACTTGATGTTGAAGGGTTGGTTGAAACCCAGGACATTATTATGAGAGCTTTTGATGGTTCTACCGTTCTTGGAGAGCTCATTCGCGTTAAAGTCGGTTCCGACTTTTGACTCTACTTTTGTCATGGACATCCGTCCCGACTTACTTGCCTACTTGGGCGCCTTGGATACATGGGCGCGTTACCTCTACCACATCGAAACTGAAATATCCGGTGAAAGGGAAAGTTGTTACAGTATGTGGTGAAGAAGAACATATGGTCAGTCATCTACAGTCATTCCGATACCTCGAGGTGGAGGGTGAATTCTTTTAGACTCCTTGTCAAGCTTTTGAAACAATACCCAGAGTCATGCCTGTTGACTCTCCCGTCACTCCTGAAGATGCTAAAGTTACCCCTAGGATGGTCTCGCTGAAGGATGCTCAAGCCGCTGTTGAAGAAGGAGGTAGTACTATTTGGGGTCAGCTTCCCGATCTTCCTTTCAAATCTGACAAGACTGGTTTAGGCTTCACCATCAGAGGACAGAAGATGATACGCCGCGAACGTGCCGGCCAACTTACTTTCCGCATCAGCCAGAGTGGAATCCATGCTATAGAAGACGACGACAACGACTTCGACATCAGCAAGTGGATCTTCCCAACTCCAGACAGTGGACTCAACAATTGGAATACTGAAGACGTCATACCAATCTCCTTTAGATAGGAGTAATTGCTCTTGTTTTTGTTTTACTTTTCGTATTTTCTATGTTTTGAACAATAAACTCTAAAGCCTAGTGCCTTGCCCGGGGCATCATGGCTCGTTTGTGAGGGTTATTATCCGTCATTTGCATATTTTCATTCAATCGTTGGACTTTTGCATTCAATTGTTTGTTTTCTTTTACTTTATCACCCCTTCAAAAAGCTATGTGTTCTTACACACACCCACGTGATGCACTGCAGAATCACTCCGAATATCGTTGATAACAGCTATGCTATTGCTAAATATGACTTGATAATCCGATCTACCAAGCCAAGATGAAAGTGAGGAAGATTGTGAAGTGCCGGAGAACTTGTTAGATCTGCTGGCAAGAAGAAGAACGAGTTATCACCACACGAAGAGCAAGTTGAGGTTGTGAATTGGAATTATCGAAGACAGAAAAGAGATCAAGATAGGAGGCGGGTCTTAAGAACAAAGTGTTAAAGGAAAATTGGTACAGATGCTACGGGATTATATTGAGGTTTTGCTTGGTCATATGAAGACATGCCAAGTTTAGACATTGATATTGTGGTACAATCACGTCGACAAAAGAAGGTTTTCTCCTGAAGCGAAGGTCGCCGTGATGCGCCCCGAGATGTCGAGAAAATCAAAGCCGGGTTATGCAGTCAACGCCGATTTCTTAGTCGTTACTTCCATCCACGTTGCTAATGTGGTGCCTGTGCCCAAGAAGGATGGCAAGGTACGAATGTGTGGATTAGTAGATCCGAACAAAGCAAGTCCGAAAGATGATTTCACTTCCTCATATTGATGTTCTCGTTGACAACACTGCCAAAGATAAGGTTTTCCCCTTCATGGATGGTTTCTCCGGTTACAATCAAATTAAAATGGCTCCCAAAGACATGGAGAAGACTACTGCTACACGTGGGCACCGCTACAAGGTTATGTCGTTCGGATGAAACGCAGCGCCACTTATCGCGTGCTATGGTAACACTATTTCTTGACATGATTCATCACGAGATAGACTACGTCGACGATATGATAGCTCGGTCACAAAGAAGAACATCTTGGTCATTTCTAAACCGCTTGATAGTTGAAGAAGCAGACTAAGACTCAATCCTAACAAGTGCACCTTTGAGTCGATCCAAAAACCCTAGGGTTTGTTGTCGAGGGAAAGGTATTGAGGTTGACCTCCGCCAGGTTAAAGTTATTCAAGAAATGCCAGCCTCCCGACGAGAAGGAAGTCGAGGTTTCTTGGCCGATTAAATTACATTGCCAAATTCATTGCACATTTAATCGCTACTTGTGAGCCAATCTTTAAGTTATCAAGAAAGATCAGTGGTAGAATGGAATGACGATTGCCGCTTGCTTTTGACAAAATCAAGGAGTACCTATAGAATACTCCCATCCCGATGCCCATCAAGGAAGACCTTTTATCATGTACTTGAAAAGTGTTAGAGAATTCAATGGGTGTGTGTTGGCAACATGACAGTCTGGGTCGAAAGAGTATGCAATATACTACCTTAGCAAAAAGTTTACCGACTTTTGAAACAAGATACTCATACCGAGAAAACTTGCGCCGCCTTTAGCTGCTCGCGACTAAGACAGATATGTTGACTCACACTACACTTGTTGATTTCTAAGATGGATCCGATAAAATACATACTTGAGAAACCAATCTCCGGGAGAATAGCAAGATGGCAAATGATCTTGACCGAATATCGATATCCAGACACTTCTCGAAGCAATCAAAGGAAGTGTAGTCAACCATTTGGCTCATCAAGCCGTAGATGACTATCGACTATGCAGCTCAAATTTTCGTATTTAAGATGTTTTACTAGTTACCGATTATGAAGAACCAGGACCAGACGAAGGACCTGAACAAGGATTCCGATGGACCATGGTCTTTGATGGAGCCTCAAACGCACTTGGCAATGGCATTGGCGCCATCATTACATCTCCTACAGGCGGACATACTCCTTCACCCCAGATTATGTTTCAGATTGCACCAACAACATGGCAAAATACGAAGCGTGCATTATGGGTATCAAAGCTGCTATTGACTTAAGAATTAAGCTCTTACAAGGGTATGGAGACTCAGCTTTGGTGATCAGTCAGATTAAGGGCGAGTGAGATACGAAGCATCCGAATCTCATTCCATATCGAGAGCATGTTCTGAGTTTGATCCCTACTTAAGAGATTACTACACATTCGCGAGAAGAGAATCGCCAGCAGACGCATTGGCTACTATGTCATCTATGTTCAAGGTCGATAGGACAACGAGGCTCCCGGATCATCATCGAGAAGTTTGACGAACCAACGATCGCTACGAGCTTGATACGGAAGAGAAACCTTGGTACTACGATGTGAAGAGGTATCTTGAGGCTCAGGAATATCCCGCAGGGGCATCTGTCAACGATAAGAAGTTCTTGAGAAGATTTGCATCCAAATTCTTCCTCAGCAACGACATCTTATACAAGCGCAATCACGACTTGTGCCATCTACCGTGTGGACCAGAAAACAGCGGAACATATCATGGAAGAGTTACACGAAGGCGCATTTGGTACCCACTCCAGTGGTCATACGATGGCTAAGAATATTTTGAGAACAGGTTACTACTGGTCCACCATGGAAGCTGATTGTCACCGCTATGCTCGATCTTGTCACAAATGCCAGATTTATGCAGACAAAGTGCACACCTCCAGACCTCTGAATGTTCTACAGCCTGGCCTTTTGCAACATTGACATGATTGGAGAAATCAAGCCCACCTCTTCCAACGGACATCGTTTCATCCTTGTGGCAATTGATTATTTCACCAAGTGGGTAGAAGCAGCCTCGTTTGCATCTGTTACCAAGAATGTTGTGGCTCGATTCATCAAGCATAATCTTATTTGTCGGTATGGCACTCCCGAAAGGATTATCACAGATAATGGCTCTAATCTCAACAACAAGATGATCACCGAACTCTGCACGCAGTTCAAGATCAAGCATCACAACTCTTCTCCTTATCGGCCTAAGATGAATGGCGCAGTGGAAGCCGCCAACAAGAACATTAAGAAGATTATACAGAAGATGACAGTGACTTACATAGATTGGCATGAGATTGTTACCATTTGCTCTTCATGGTTATCGCACTACAGTACGAACATCAACAGGGGCAACCCTCTTCTCTCTTGTGTACGGTATGGAAGTAGTCCTACCCATCGAGGTTCAGATACTCTCAACCAGAGTCCTCCAGGATGCAGAGTTAGGTGAAGAGGATTGGATTGCATCGCCTTGACCGATTAATTTGATTGATGAGAACGACTCGTCCATCCGCCATGGATGATTCTCGAGCGAATGATCGAGCATTTAGCAAGAAGGTCAAGCACCGAGTCTACCAAGTCGGTGATCTAGTAGTCAAGCGCATCATTCTTCCACAAGGTGATTCCAGGGGCAAATGGACTCCCACCTACGAGGGACCATTTGTAGTCAAGACAGTATTTTCCGGCGGAGCTATGATACTTAGCACCATGGATGGCGAAGACTTCCCACACCCTGTGAACGCAGACATAGTCAAAAAATACTACGCATAAAAGAGACCCGCTAGGTCGACGAACCTAGGCAAAAATAAGGGCATCCTGGCGAACCAAAAGGGTTCGGACAAAAGTTAAGGATACATATAAAACATGTACACCCGGCAAGTTGAAAACCTGAAAAGGCGGCTTGGGCAAAAAAGGGTATCCCGGTAGACTGAAAACCCGAAAGGGCGGTCTAGGCAAAAGTTAGGGATTTAAGCGTACGACTATGTCTCGTCCAGATCACCTACTTCCAGACTACTACTATCAGCAGTCAAGATTCAAATGGCGAAGATCAGTCTACTCACTTTCTACTGACAGCAAGGAGATGAGATAGTTGAAATATATGAGTACTAGCATATTTGGAACTTAACGAGATTGTTTCCGCATAGCTTTTTACTTTTCTTATGTACAAACTACTTGGCCATACGCCACATTTCAAATAAATACGAGTTTCTTTCTCTTTATTGTTGTTGTTTGCATAAAGTCCAATGTTTGCTTTGAATGGTTATATGCATCTGACAATAAAAATCTATTTACAAACATGCGAAAAGTAAACATACAAAAGTAATTGCTACAGGCTCCAGGAATTGGGATGACGACGAAAGTCACCAATACATTCCCCCGCAGAGCATGATCCCCACAGAGGTGTCACTCACAACAAACCTTCCTCAGCGGAGTAGAGGTGAATCCACGACCAGTGATTCCACTCAACTAAAATTGTGTCACATCAGTTTTCAAGCAATAACATTTCATCCCCGGCCGAAGTATTCATCCCCAACAAGATATCTCTCAACAATTCCCCTTTTCTCCAGCAGCAGTATCCAGACCTGAAACTTGATCAGATAGTGCATCGGAGGAAACCTACATCTTTTATTCCTCAGCTAGAGATATCAACGGGCTCCAGATCCTTCTAACCCGGTCTTCAAGCAACTATCAAATACTCTCCAGCAGGATTTACACACAATCCCCAGTAGAGCGCCTCCTAAACTTCCCCCAGCAGGGACTATGCACAAGATCCTCAATAGGGTATCTCTCGATCTCTACCATCCTCAACAACATCTAGGCTCAAGACTTGGTCAGATAGTGCATCGGAGGAATCAAGGTTATCTTTCTTCTCAGGGCTTCTAATTCGTTTCGTCCCCGAACAGAAGTCAGAAATCCCCAAGCAGAACGTCCGCATCTTCTTCAAGATGGATATGTTTTGAAAATACCACAACATCTATCATTCATACATTTCTCATAAAGTCATAATTTATGCATATGCCATTCATACACATTGTCATGCATCATTCCTTGCATAAGACTAACAATATTCTATCAAAGTTTCTCTTGTTTTCTCCAAAACAGGTGAAAATCACTTCTGACGCAAACAGGTCTAGGATTAATACCCGAATCCAGACGGGAGAACTATCTGAAAGACCGCCCTAGTTGTCCTCCGACAACTGGTCCAGGATTAATGCCCGAAGTCAGACGGGAAAACCATCTAAACGACCGCCCACGTTGTCCTCCGACAACGGATCCAGGATTAATACCCGAAGCTAGACGAGAAAAATATCCGAATGATCACAAGTTATCCTCCGATAACAGGAATTGGATCAATACCCGAAGCACAACAGGGAAGCTATCCATATTCCGCCGACTATCATCCCCTCAGAGTAATCAGCACGAAGATGTATTCTGACTCTCTCTTATTATCAACAGCAACTACAGAGTCTGGCGTACGACTCAGTTGCCTTGGATGGCATCTTAAGCCCATCTCCGACTACTTGTCAACATTTCTCCACTTTCAGAATGCTGCATATTTGGTTAAAAAACCAATACAGACCAATAAATTCATTCAAAGATGAGCACGAAGTCTAACGTACGACTCCCTTCGGATGGCATCTTAAGCCCATCTCCCTGCTCCTCCCACTTCCAGAACGCCTACCGAGCCCAGCGTACGGCTCACTCCCAGCATCGTTCTTTCCAGATGGCATCTTAAGCCCATCTCCGACGGTCCTCCTATCCAGACGACGTTCTTGAGTCTAGCGTACGACTCATTTCCCAGAAAAATCTCCAGCTTCTCCAAATGGCATCTATAAGCCCATTCCCGCATCATCAACCAACAGTGAGTGCAAATTTTCAGGTGTACTCGAGTGTTCAATCATCTTCTACCTCCAGGTCACGAAAGGCGAGCATGCCAATCTAACCCTTCCAGTACAAGAAAATTGAACAGGGGCAGCTGTCATACCCCAAAATTTGCCCCCCATCTTCTCAAGATATTCCATACATCCATACTCAAGGATTCTTCAAGGGTTGATCAGACAAACCCTTTCCTAGACAATCAACCCAAACTAGGGTTTGGTATTTCTCAGATCAAAATGGATTTCCAACATCTCCAATGGTCTTCATGCCTCCTCATATGCTTCAAAGATTCTCCATGTCAAGTTTCAAGCCTCAGAAATCAAGTTTCCTCAAACAATTGCTCAGATGGTTGAAAATCAGTTGTATTGGACAAAAAGTCAACTGTGGTCAACATACAGTCAAACTTCATGATTTTTGGTCAACATCCTCATTTTGAAGTTACATTCATCATTTGATCAAGGGTTGATCATGATTCATCAAGAAAACTCAAGATTTGCTCAAAAGTTAAACTTTCTAAATTAGGGTTTCTCAGTGAAAAGTCAACCAAACTTTGACTGAGCATAACTTCTTCATACTTTCTTAGAAATTTTTCCACCACCTCTTGTTTTGAAGGAAATTCAATTCTCTACAACTTCATGTCTCACAAGAATGTTCAAAAAATGCTTCATTTGGAAGGTATGGATCAAAACATTACAGGTCCTTTTCAAAGTCAACAAAAAGTCAACTTTTTGTTTTGAAGATCAATTGAGCATGGAAACTCCAATTGAGATGAAACCAAAGAGGTTGGTTAGAGGAATCTTAGAGATTTCCAAAAAGTCCAAGAACATTCAAAAATGTGGAAAATTGAGCAAGATACACCATTCACAAGTTGGGCATTTTTGAACAATTGCACCAAAGGAGATATTGGTCAAAATGCATTTTTTTCCAAATGGGCCTATAATTTTATGATCCAAACTTGATCATGATATTATTTGTGACCTATTGATGCTTGGCCGTGACAATTTTCTATTTTATTGATTTATTTTTGAATTTAAAACCATTAAATTCAAAATTAAATTATATAAAATATGAAAATAAGATATTTTTCCAAAAAAAGTGAATTTCTATCAAACTTGAGGTCCAAGATAGCCCATGGAACATGCCAAATTGCATAGCTAGCTCACATTAAGAGAAAATCAAATTTTTTCCAAAATTTGATTTTATTTGAAAAATATTTATGGCACATTCATGATCCAATCTTTTTTCCTTCTTTTTGCCCTCTCAAATCACTCTATAAATACCCAGCATTACACACAACAAAGAAGACGAAACCCTAGCTCAAAGCATAACCCTTATTTTGTCAAAAAATTTCTCAAAGTTGGAAAAATCGAATTTCAATTTGCAGCAAGTTTCAATCCAATCCAAGCCTTCCTTTGTGTTCATGAGGTTCCCAGGAATCGAACCATACCTTTGCTCAAGCCCAAGACTGCCCAGAACTCGATCTACAGCTTGCACCGGTTTAGTAATTTTCTCGAATTCAATTTTCTGATTTCATGCACTATTAATTGCTTTTGGCTGTTTGTATGTGTTCAGGACGATGATTAGATCATGTATGATACATCTCATGCAAGCTTGCACGTAGAAAACATCAACTGCCATTGTTAGGGCAGTTTAGGTTATTTCTTCAAACTCGCAATGGTGACGATTTAGCCAAAACTAATGCCACCATTGAGATCGACCCTCGATTTAGGGGTAGGGTACCTCTGCTTTATTTCGTGTATTTTTCAGTTTGATGATTGAGGCGGAGAAGACGATCGAGCAAGGCCCGTCGGGACTTTGTTGACCGGCGAGAAGCTGGCGTGGCGAGATGGAGCGATTTGATTCGTTCATGCGTAAGTGACTGGGCCCGGCTAGCTGACTGTGCTTGAAATCAAAACGATGACACGCGTATCACTTTTATTCAATTGATTATGGTTTTACAAACACCAAATGTCACATGGCGCAGCGGTTAAGGCATGGGATGGAGGAGATTCTCTCAAGGGTCATGAGTTCAACCCCTGCCAGGACCGGTTTTCTTTTTCTCTTTTACAAACTTCATATTTTCCTATTTTTCTATTTTATTTCCTTTTAATATTTTCATCCATTTTAATTTAACTTTAAATAATTTTTATCATGCATTAAAAAACACCAAAAATATTTTTCTTTTTTTTGCATTATTTTCAGAAAATGTTTATTTAATTTATAAAATTAAAAATTTTATTTTTGCATGCATATTTAATTTAATTTCTATTTTACCATTTAAATCACTTGTAATTGGTTTTTAATTATTAAATTAACTCCAAAAAAATCCCAAAAAATTATTTTAGCATATTAATGTTATTTCCAGCATGAAAACATTTTGCTCATTCAAAAATTATTATTTTTACTAACATTTTCCTCTTATTCAATTTCCTCAGATTCTGATCCATCTGCTCATGTTATCTCGTTTGACAATTCTTTATCGCTTTTCTTTTCATTATGTTTCCTATGGGATGTAATAGTTTAATTAGGACTTTATTTTCCGTGACTTTTCAATTATGTATCCGCCCAAAGCCATGTAATAGCGTAGGATTTATCTTTCCGCAATTTAATTTCCACCCTATAAATCGTTAGTAATTAGGCGTGTATGGTAAGATTAAAATCAACATAGCTCACTCTAATTTTCAAGATAACATGTATCCAATCAACACACGTTTTCACACATGCACCCTTTAGTAATTCTCTCGTTGCCTTACGATTACAAATGGTCATGTCCTCGAACGAGGTATCCTAGCACCGCTGTTTTCAAACAAATCATCATAGTCCCTTCGATAAAGATCATAGACCCACGATGCCCACGAATATATGATCTTGACCCTTGATTGTCGCTCACGAAAATGATGATAGTCCATTCGAATGTGCTAGGATACTTCCTACAAGTTGCCTTCTATGACCATCCGATGTCCTTCGAATGTCCCTTCTACATCCAACTAATGGAGTTACCTACCAACCAATGGTACGGATAGCACTATTCTAAAGGAACGTATAACACGAAACGACCAATTCTAGTAGGTAATAAGACTTTTAGTTGCTTGCTCTATCAAAATACTTTTCACACCTCACACTTTTGTCAAAGTTCAAACTCTTTTCAAAACTAAACATTTCCAAACACTTTGTATACATTCCTACATGAATCATTACAAAGTCAAAGCGAATGCCTTTTCAAAACATTTTGTCAAACACACAAAGCACAATTTTTTAAAGTGATCTAAGAGCAACTAAGAGCTTGAGATAACTACGGATGGAAAGGGTTGCTAATACCTTCCTTTTCATAACCTTCTCCCTACTCGTAATCTAACAAAGGTCTTTTTCGTACTTTTACCTTCCCTTAATGGATAAAAGAAAAGTCGGTGGCGACTCTTGCTATCCGCACATTTGCGATACAAAAACCTACAAAGTCAGTTCACCGTATTACACCTAGCAAAGGTCTATGCATGAGATCCCCAACCGAGTATTTCTAAACCATTGTTATTCTTCTAGGCAGCATCAATATCCAGACTCGAGATTTGGTCAGATAGTGCATCGGAGGAATAAGAAGCATCTCTTTTTCTCCCCAGTCAGGGTTTTCAACAACCCTATCCCTAAGCAAATGTCAGAAGTCTCCAGCAGAACGTTCCTATCTTCTTCAAGATGGATATGTTTTGAAATACCACAACATCTACATTCATACATCTACATAAAAGTCATAACATATACAAACATCACAGTAATATTGTCATACACTTACATGCATCATAATTTGCATAGGACTAACCATATCCTGTCAAGATTTTATCTCCCCAACAGGTAAAAAGTCATTTTCCAAGCAGAAGGTCAAGGATTAATGCCCGAAACAAGACGGGAGAACTATCTGAGAGACCACACAATTATTCCCAGGCAATAGATTATGGATTAACACCCGAAATAAGACAGGAAAACTATTCGCATCCTGCCAAATATTCATCTCAAAAATAGCCAAGACAAAGGCTTATTCTGACTCTCTCTTATTATCAACCGCCCCGGATGGCATCTTTAAGCCCATCTCCGACTATGCAGCTTCATCACCATGGATGGCGTCTTTAAGCCCATCTCCGATGTCTCTTTTATTCAAAAGACAAATATAGATTCTAGCATATGACTCACTCTCCAGTAGAAGTATCTCCAAATGGCATCCATAAGCCCATTCCAGCGCATCATCAACTGACAATCCTATTCCATACAACAAGAAGTGCAATTTTGTAGATTGAGTGTTCAATCATCTTCTACCTTCAGGTCACGAAAGGCAAGTATGCCAATCTAACCCTTCCATTACAAGAAGATTGAACAGGAGCAACTGTTATATCCCAAAATTTTCCCTCCTACTTCTCAAGACAATTCAAATCTCAATTCTCAAGGATTTCATATGAAGGACCAAACTCTCCTAAGCAATCAATCCAAGCTAGGGTTTTTCTATTCTAAGTCAAGATGGACTTCTAAGGCTTAAAGTGGTCATCATACCTCATCCTATGTTCCAAGGGATCACTATGTCAAGTTTCAAGTCTCACAAGCCAAATTTGCTCATCCAATTGCTCAGATAGCTGAAAATCAGTTGTGTTAGACAAAAAGTCAATTGTGGTCAACATATAGTCAAATTTCATAATTTTTTGGAAACATTAATATTTTGAAGTCATGTTCATCATTTGATCAAGAATTGATCATGATTCATCAAGAAAAGCCAAGATCTGATAAAAGTCAAAGTTTCAAATTAGGGCTTCTAGACAAAGTCAACAAAACTTTGACCAAGCATAACTTTCACATACTTCATCAAATTTCTCCATTAAAGCTCATTTTGAAGAGAATTCAATTCTCTACAACTTCATGTCTCACAAGCTTGGGCAGAAAATGCTTCATTTGGAAGTTATGGATCAAAACATTACAGGTCCTTCTAGAAAAGTCAACAAAAGTCATCTTTTTGCAAAGAAGTGTTCATGAGCATGGAAACTCCAATGAAGATGAAACCAAAAAGGCTGTTCAGAAGACATCTTGAGATTTCTAAAAAGTACAAGAACACTCAAAAATGTTGAAAATTGAGCAAGATAAAAATTGTGCGAGTTGAGCATTTTTAAGGAGGTGCATGAAGGAAAATACCTAGCAAAAGCCAAAAAATTTCAAATGGGCCTAAGATTTTATTATTTAAACTTGATCATAAGATTATCCATGACCACTATGCTGCATGTCACGCTTCTTACTCTTTTATTTATTTATTTTTTGAATTTAATAGCTTAAATTCAAATTTAATTAAATAAAATGCAAAAATAAAAGATAAGGCAAGTTGGACTAGATATTTGCATGGCTTGGGTCCAAGATAGCTCATTACATGTCAATTTGCAAGAAGATTAAGGAAGAGATTGATCAAGATTGGAAGGATTTTGTGTAATTTTCAAATCAAATATTCTCCATTTAAGGAGAATATTTTCTTAATGCCTTGACCTAATCTCCCTCTACATATACCTAGCACTCTTACAAGACAAGAAGACTTTGGACACATCCTCATACACGGATTGCTGTACCTATCACAAACCCTAGAATTTTCTCAAAATAATTCTCAAAGTTGGCAAACTCGTGTTCTACTTTCCATCCACTTTCAGTCACTTTTAAGCATTCCATTATGATCCTGAGGTAAGTCTGAGTAAGCATGCATCATCATACATGATCATAACACGTTGAAACATGCCATATGAATTGCTCTGATTTTCATTTTTTTCTTGAATTCGTGTTTTACATTTGAGTGTGTTTTGCTTGCAACTAATGCTTTTAATGTGTTCATAGCATGATATAGAACAGGTTCGGCAAGTTTGAAGTTTTCCATGGCTTAATCACTAGTTGCCATTGTTAGGAAGAAACCAAGAGCTCAGACCGTAGTTCTAAGCCGATTGTAACTATTTAACACCACCAATCGATTTGTAGCTCTTGAATTAGGGGATAAATTTTGTTGCATTCATATTGTTTATTTTGCGTTGATGATTGAACACGATCGGAAGATGACCGGAGCTCTGCTGCTTCTGACTCAAAATCCTATAACCCTTACCTATTTATGGGTTCAGAAGGATGAATGGATGTATCACCACCCCAGCGGTTCACCTTGCGTGCACTATGTCATTCTCTGCCGTGTCGTGGGTTCAAACTCCACCTGTTCCCCTTTGTTTTCACTATTTATTTTGCAGGTTTCCAGATCTCTAGAAGGAACGCCTCCAGAAGCCTAGCTTTTGGGCATTCACTGTAAGCTCCACTGGCCTCACCAGACCAAGTGCCAACTTTGGGTCCTGCTAGCGCAGAATCCTCCGTGCTTCAGATGGCCCCAGATGAGAAGTCCCCAGAAGCTCCAGCTTCTAGATGGCCCCAGATGAGAAGTCCCCAGAAGCTCCAGCTTCTAGAAGCCCCAGATCTAGAGTCTCTAGAAGCTCCAGCTTCTGGACCCTTTCCAAAGACGTAACCCCAGAAGCTCCATCTTCGGCGCCCAAGACTAGAAACCCAGCTCCAAATGGGTCCTCCGCAACGGAACCTCCAAGCTCCAACAGGGTATTTCGCCGAAGCACGTTTTTTTGGTTTTCTCTCATATTTTTATTTATTTTCTGTTTTTATTTTTCCTAAAAAATAATTAATTAATTTAATTAGTAATTAGGTTAATTAGATCATTTTCACAAATATTTTCTTTTAACTAATTTAATTAATTTAGGTTAGTATTCACTAATGTTTTTCTTAATTAATTAAAATCAACTAGAACTAGGCTGTTTTTTCACATAAACTCTAATTTTCAAAAATACCAAAAATATTAGGACTAGTTTTCTTTCCTGTTATTTATGTTTTCTTGCATTTTAAATTCTAGAAAGGATGTATAGGTTGCAAGTTTTATCATGTAATATGTAGGATTTTACTTTCCGCACTTTACTTTCCGCACCTCCTATTATGTATCTGCCCCAAAGCCATGTAATAGCGTAAGACCCTTTATATTTATGCAATTTACTTTCTGCACCTATTAAACTGCTAGTAACTAGGCGTGTATGGCAAGATAAAATCAACATAGACCACTAATACAAGATAAATACCTGAAAACAATGCACTCTTCTCACATATGCACCCCCTAGGGTATTCTCTCTCGTTGCCTTATAAATGGTCAAGTCCCTCGAACGTGGGGGTATCTTAGCACGATTGCCTACAAAATATCATCATAGTCCCTTCGATTTAAAAGATCATAGTCCCTTAATGTTGCCTAAAACGAATACATGATCTAGTCCCTCATTGTTGCCTCACGAAAGTCATGATCGTCCCTACGAATGTGCTAGGATACTCCTACAAGTTGCCTTCTATGACCATCCGATGTCCCTTCGAATGTCCCTATACATCTAACGAATAGGGTTACCTACCAACTATTGGTATGGATAGCGTTATTCTAAAGGAAAACAAAATAACACAGAAATGACCGTTCTGAGTAGGTAATAAGTCTCTTTTGCTTGCTCAAATTAAAACATTATTTTTACACCTCACACTTTCTCAAAATTCTTCTTTTTCAAAACACTTTGCATACATTCCAGCGTGAATCATTACAAAGTCTTTTCCAAAAACAAAACATTTTAAACACTTCGATACATTCCAATGTGAATCATTACGAAGTCAAAGTGAAATGCCTTTTCAAAAACATTTTTCAAACACACACACAAAAGCAATTTATAAAGTGAGCTAAAGCAATTAAGAGCCTATAAATAACTACGGGTGAAAAGGGGTGCTAATACCTTCTCTTTTCATAACCAACTCCCTTACTCAGAATCTAACGAAGGTCTTTTCCTGTTCTTTTCGCCTTCCCTTAATTAGATAAAAGAAAAATCAGTGGCGACTCTTGCTATCCGCAACATTTGCGATCAAACGCAAAACAAACAAGTCAGTTCTCCCACCATGTTACAAGTTCCAAGCAAGATCATTACAGATAACGAATCAGACTTGAACAACAAAATGAGGAAGGAACTGTGTGAGGAATTCAAGATTGAGCATCATAACTCTTCTCTTTACCGACCAAAGATGAATGGCATTGTGGAAGCCGCCAACAAGAACATCGAGAAGATCATCCAAAAAATGGTCATCACTTACAAAGACTGGCATGAAATGTTTCCATTTGCTTTACATGGGTATCGAACTTCAGTACGCACTTCAATAGGGGCAACCCATTTCTCTTTAGTGTATGGCATGGAAACAGTGCTCCCCGTGGAAGTTGAAATTCCATCAATGAGAGTCCTCATGGAGGCTAAGTTATCTGAGGATGAGTGGTGTTGAAGTAGATACAATCAGTTAAACTTAATCGAAGAAAAATGAATGACCGCTTTGTGTCATGGACAACTATATCAAAGAAGGATGAAGAAAGCCTTCGACAAAAAGGTTCGACCTCGTGAATTTCAAGAAGGCGACCTCGTGCTTAAAAAGATCTTGTATTTTCAACCGATTAGGGCAAATAGACTCTAATTACGAAGGCCCATACATCGTCAAAAGAATCTTTTTGGCGCTGACTCTCACAACCATGGACGATGATGAAACCGATCCGTAAATGCCGATGCAAGAAATACTTTGTCTAAAAAGATAAAAGAACATCTCGGTAAGTTGAAAACCCGAAAAGGGTGGCTTAGGAAAAAACGAGCGTCTCGGTGGACTGAAAACCTAAAAAGGCGGTCCAAGCAAAAATAAGAGACAATAAACAGAAATTTATCCTGGTAGATTAAAAACCTGGAAAGGAAACCTAGGCAAAAATTAAGGATCAAAATGACAAAGTAATCTGCGTACCAGACATCAATTTGAAGAATCTTCCATCAGCGGATCTTCAATCAAATCTTCTGAAAGCAACAAGCACAGTTGGAATTCGAAGTTGTTAGGGAGAATAGCAGTTATTGCTTGCAATATAGCCTTTTCCTAATATATTACCATTTCCAACTTTTGTAAGTAGTCTATGGAATCACGCCTTTGGCTGATTACCATTCTATCAATAAAATTTGACCTTTGAGCCCATTTGTTTGCAATTCTTTCTTTATTCTGTTTTGCAAAATAACGTTTTTTCTTGTGAAAATCACTTTTGAAACTAAAAAAAAAGTTTTAAATGAATTTTTACTTCAAAAATTTTGGAATAAAAGCGAAATTTTCCTTCGATCTGTGAACACAGAAGGAATGTCAACAATCATCTCCATGAGTGTTTCGACCTCTAAAAGATAAACAACTGCTGAGAAGTTTTCTCTTGCCCAAAAGAGATCATCAAAGACGGTATTCTTATCCAAAAAAGAACCCCCAATAGGGTTGCCAATAAAAGGTCTTTTCCCCAGAAAAGCTTAAAGCATGCGACTCAGGTTCATCATCAGTAACATCTACACCATTGCTGAAGATTTTGCTGAATATTTGATTGAATTTTGACGTAGTCCTTTCCAAATACACTTTGTTGTCTTTTCAAGTATCGTCACCGTGCATATGAAATTCATGACATTAATTATTCATACCTAATTGCATCATTAATGTGTTCTTGCATTTCTCAATGTTTGCTTCAATATCACTTGTTTAGGTTGCATTTATTCCCAAAAACAAGTATGGGTGTGTCATCTCCCCAATAGATTATCCCCAAGCAGAAAGAATAGATTCTTTTCTCTAGTTCCCCAATCGAGTTTGTTCCTCATGGGTTACAAAATATTTATTGACCGTTTCTTTCCAGTTCATTCCTGGATAGAACCTCATCTCTAACCAATTCAGGTCTAGATTTCACAAAAAAATATACTTGCAAACAATAAGCAATAGCCTCATTATCCGAGCTGCTTATTTCCTTTTCATCTCTGAACTTATCATAAAATTATTGTTCTTCTTAACAAGTCCAATCATGAAAGTTCAAGAAATCCCCACAGTTGTCTTTCTCTTTGAAAAAACCTATATCTTTACAATCAAAATGCCTGCATCTTCTCAAAAAGATCCACGGCACAGTTGTAACTATGAAAGTAGAAACTCATTTAAGATCTGTTTCCATCACTGTCTGTTATTCACAAGGTTGAATACTTAGTAAAATTCTCTCAAGAATTACCTTGTTATAGTTATCACTTTGCTAATAATTGGTAATATCTTCAGATCTCATACCATTTACCATCACGAGGCTGATAATCGGTAAATGAGTCTTCATTTCAAATTACCATAAACTATCACTAGGATGATAATTGGTATTGTCATCTTTAATTACCTTAAACATTTTCACAAGGCTGACAGAAGGTAATCTCCTCGTCTCCCTAAAGCGAAACAGATATTCACTTCCTCCGTGAATCTATTTTCCTAGTGAAACATATACTTGTTTCCCAACAAACAGGATTCTCCTTTCTTAGACAGATATGAGTACATCCTCACAATTGTTTTTTCCCCAGCATGTCACTCTTTGCTACTCCTGGGTAGACTTTTTATCACTTTGCATCATTCGCATTTTTGGTATCTTAGGTCCAAAATTTGGGTATTCCAATATTTAAGTCTCTTCACACCTATCGAGACGAAGATTTTCATCTTTATATCTCAGGTTGAAGAAAATTAAATAGGATCATCTGTCATACCCCAATTTTTGACCTAAGATACCATTTCATATCACCACATATGCATCAGTGCATCACTAACAATTCCAGCACATGATAGATCGTGTGTGTGCTTCTTCAGCCATATTAGGGTTTTTATCAAAATTTTCATCTTTTCAAGATATGATAAATTAGGTTTTGAGTCTCCACTCACCTAAATTGATCTATATTCATCAATCATCAATATTTGATTTTCAAATTCCCATTATTTCCTCAAGATCTATCTTGAATCGACCAATTAGGGTTTTGATCGAGGATGGTGTATCATTGACTTTTTGCTCAATGAATGACCTAATTTCTTGGATATTGATATTGAAATCATCAATGCAACATCTTGACCTAATTTCTTGGTTCAAAACATTCCAAATATCATGATTGATCATCAAAGAAATTTTGAATCATCTGATGAAAATTCAACTGTACAGAAAAGTCAAACTTTGACTTTTGGTCAACTTTTTGAAATCTAATTTTTTTCAATCATGAAATCATTTCAAATTATCCACCATAATCATACAAAATCAAAATGTGTGAAAAAGTCAACAAAAAGTCAAGATTTTAAATTTTTCTAACACTTAAAAAAAAATTCAAGTGTTAAAAACATGGGTTTTCATCACTTTCATGGCCATTTTTCACCTAGATCCACTTTGATTCAAGAAAAACTCAAAACATGAAAGTTTTATATCTTTTTACAAGATTTCCAAAATGTCCAAGAACTTGCAAAAAAAATTTTGTAGCTAGGGTTTTCAAATTGAAACTTAAAGCTCCATAACCATATTTTACAAGTCATTTTTCAAGTTTATAGGTCTTTTTTTTTTGCAAATTCTTCCTTCTAGAAGCCTTGTCATCAAAATAGATAGGATTTGAGAGATAAATATATTATTTCAATGATTGAGAGAGGATTAGATCAAGTGAGAAATTTTAACCATGGTTAAAGAAGTTAACCATGTGCATTAAATGCAAAATTTCCTTTCTTACCCTTTAAGGCAAGTTGTTAATTTTCAAGTCAATCCTTGCCCTTGCTATTCATAATTCTTGTCCTATAAATAGAGGTCTATACTTCACTTCAAATCATACCAAAGCATCATAAACCAAGATTTCCTTCTTTCTTTCTTGTTTTCAAGTTTCAAGTTTTCTAAGTGGGAGAATTTGCAAATTCTAAGCCTTGCAATTTCTGAGCAATCTTAGGATTCAAATGCTTTCTAAACATCATTAGAAAGTTTTTAGAATCATTAAACCATTCCAAAACTAAGCCAAACTCAGAAATCATTTTCAAATTTCATGTACGCACATATTGAGCCTTAACATCCAAACTTCCATTTCACTCGTGCATATCTCAATTTTCCACTTCAAACACCTTCCATATTCTTCATATGAGTGATCCAAGCACTCATCACTGACATGTAGCATCTCCAACACCGAATTCAAAACTCACTCCAAGTGGATGCAGTTGGACTTGGGTGGAACGATCCAGGCCATTTCAATTCAAGCTAAGCATTCAGATACCTTCCATAGGGTCCAGTGTAGCTATAGAAATCATCAAACAACTTCTAGAAACACTCTAAACAAGAATCTGATTCTCACTTTAAGAGGTAAGTTGATCAACATTGAACTTTATGATTTTTGCATTCCAGTTTAAATATTGCTATGCCATCTTGTTTCTTCACCTTCACTGAGTAATAACCCTCAATCAATTGCACAAATCATAATCTATACACGATTTCATGTTGATTTGTTAGAATTAGGGTTCATCTGGTTTCCTCAGAAATTAATCATATTAAGATAAAAATAAATGAAATTAAACACCACCATCATGTTCCTGGGCTCAAAACAAGCAAGTTTCATTTTTACATCTTTTAATTTCATCAAGAATTGAGAGAGATAGGAATCAAAGAAGGATGGAGGTTGAAGTAGAACAATACGCGCGTATTTCTGTTTTTTTTCAAATTCAAATAATTCGTTTATAATATTATTAATTGAAGTGAAATAAATAAACGGATGTATAGCCACCCCAATGGTAGTCAGCGCGTTTTTCATGTCCTTGCCATGCCTAAGGTCCAGGGTTCGAATCCCCCTAGGACCTTTTTATTTTTTAACGTTTCCAAACTTCACATTTTTCAACTTGTTTTCAAACTGATTTTTCCAAACTTGATTTCAAATATGTTTTTATGGAAGCGTGATATTAACAAGCCACGCATATGGCCCAGTGGTATTTCTTTTCACCTTTCAAAGTCAGGTCATGGGTTCAAACCCTTCCAAGACCAAAACCAACTTTTTATCACTTGTTTTCTTCATTTTTTTTTTATCAAACTTCAATATTTTCAAAAACTAATCAAAACTTCTCATTTTAATATTATTTTTTTCACACTTGCCATTTAATATACCTACTTTATGATTATGTCAAAAAAAATCCAATAATATTTTCTTTTTGATATATTTTTATTAGGTTAAAAATGAGACGTTTTTAAGTATTTTAATACTTTTCAAAATGTTTTCTTTCCAATTTTCAAACCTAATATTTTTCAAAACTTCTTGTGAATATATTTCACTTTTCAAAATCATTTCAAAAATTTTAAACTTACACACCTCTTTTCCATGATCGATTCGATTAATCTTTGAAAATACAAACCGAACTAGGTTTTTCTTCAAAATTCTTTCGAATTCAAAATCAAATTGATCATGGGCCTCCCTCACGGTGTAAGTCCCAACCCTTTTATGTACATATTCATTTCCTTGTACATATCAACCCTCATATGTACATATTTATTTCCTTGTACATATCCACCCTTTTGTGTACATATTCAATTCTTGTACATATTCAATCATCTTTGTAAATATTCAACTATAATTAGCTTCATTCCGCTAATTTTTATCCGCTTGTTTATACACCGATTTCATTGGTATTAAGAGGAGAATTATTCCCGGTGAAACTGCTCTTAAACCAATGGGCCTTCCTTAAGGTGTAAGTCCCAACTCCTTTGTATATATCCAAGTATACTAGCCTATCCACTTGTTTTAAACACTTGTTTATATATTTTCTTTCACACTACTTTGTATATATTCAAGTTACACTTGCTTTATTTGCTTGTTTTATACACTTGTTTATATATTTCCTTCATAAACTCCTGTGAATGCACACACACACTTTGTCATATATACTTGTTCATATACTTGTTCATGTTTATTTGTAACACAACAGCTAGTATAACAACTAGGTTCCCCATAGCCTCCTCTTGGGCTTTGTACAAGATAACTCACCTGTTGAGTTAGCCTCCTCTTGGGCTTCCTACAAAATAACTCCCCTGTTGAGTTAGCCTCCTCTTGGGCTTCATACAAAAGAACTCCCTCGTTGAGTTTAGCCTTCTCTTGGGCCTCATACAAGAAAGAGTATGATTTCCCAGTGAAATCACTCTTGAATCCTAAGAGGATGGTTTCCCGGTAAAATCACTCTTAAAGTTAAGCCAACCATACCCTATAGCTTCCTCTTGAGCTTCATACAAGGATCCTCAATGACCCTCAGAATGCCTCCTCTTGGGCTTACAATACAAGGACCCACAGGCTTCTTAAAAGCATCCCCCTAATCAATAATCAATTTCTCCTAGAGATTTAGACATGTATCATCTCTATAGAAGAAGTATCTCATCTATAACATCACATACAAATCAAAAAAAATTCAAATCAAAATTTTTTCAAATCAAACACTTTTTCAAACAAAACATCTTTTACTTGTAAGTGGCAACGCTTGTACACTCAAGCAAAACGCCCAATGCTTACAATAAAAAATTCAAATATTTTTCAAACATCTTTCTTAACTTGTAAGTGGTAACGCTTGTACACTCAAGCAAAACACCTAATGCTTACAATGAAAGATTTAATGAATCAACTTTTTAAAAATGTATGTGATGAAACAGATTAGATACATTTTTCATTAAGATGACATTTGTCTTTGTCTCTTAATAAAATCACCCTTTGATTCCACTAGCATAAGAGGGAACGTATACGATTGCTCTGACTTTCTCAACCTTCCTTTGAGAATACGTAGGCACAAGGTCTCACTGTTGGCGAGCATACTTCTTTCTCTCTCAAACCAAACAAACCTTAGTTCCCTTATATCCGAGCTACAAATGCTCTGATTCCCACTAGGGGATATGTATGCAGAGGATCCCAATGATCTTTGCAAGCATAATAATTATAACAAAACTTAGGTTTCTGCCTAACCTACCTTTCTTAAATCCCAAAGGAGAAACTTTCCTTAAATTGCATAGCAAATAAAACACACAAACGTACAAAAATATGCATAAAAATTTCCTATAGAAAACTATAGATATGTAGGGTGCTAATACCTTCCCTTTATATAATCAAGACCCTTACCCTGGTCTCTCCCCAATGTGTTGAATCTAGTTCACGCTAGTCGCATCGCATATCATATTTTAGGGTATTTCAGCTTTCCCCTTTTCCATCTCTTTTCTTGTTTGGAAATAATATATCTTGGTGCTCACGGCATCTTTTAAAACAAAAAAAATCAAAAGAGTAAATCGTTTTGAGCCTGAGATTCGAATTCCCTCGTTCGTCACTTTTTACCGCGAATAACCATCCGGTTGGAAGGTATTTTCATTGGCTGAAACCCAGACCTCGAGCAAAGATCATTTGATCAGAGGTACATGTTTCATTAATAGTACCCCTTTAATTACTATTATTGATACCTGTGCTACTTATTGTTTTATTTCTACTGATTATGTGAAAAGTTGGGTCTGGAGTTCTCGACCATGTCTGGAGAAATGATTATTGAAACTCCAGCTAAGGGGTCGGTAACACTTCTCTAGCATGTTTGAAGTTTCCTTTGTCAATTAATGACAGAGACTTTCATGTGGATTTAAGTTTCCTTGGATGTGATTCTAGGTATTAACTAGTTAGAGTATAATTATGTTCATATTAACTGCTTCAACAAATATGTGAGGTTTTCTACTCCTGATGAGGAGGAGGAAGCATAGTTTTTCTCTATTAAACAACTAAACAAGTTGATGAAGGATGAAGCTCAATTGTTTACTTTACTATCATCTTTATCTATTAAGAATCAGGCGGCGGTTGATGAATTGCGAGTAGTATGTTATTTTCCTAAAGTTTTCCCAAATAATATTCCAGATGTACCACCCGAACGAGAAGTGGAATTTTTGATCGATCTTGTACCTGGTGCCAAACCCATTTCTATGGCACCATTCAGGATGCCAGTGTTTAGACTATCAAAGTTGAAGAAGTAATTAGAAGAGTTGCTTGACAAGAAATTTGTGAGACCAAGTGTTTTGACTTGGGGAGCTCCGGTGTTGCTTGTGAAGAAGAAAGATGGGAGTATGAGATTGTGCGTTGATTACCGACAGTTAAATGAAGTGACAATCAAAACAAGGTATCCACTTTTGAGAATATATGACTTGATGGATCAATTAGTAAGTTCTCGCGTGTTTAGCAAGATTAATTTAAGATCTGGTTATCACCAAATTCGAGTGAAGGATGGAGATATTCAGAAGACAGCTTTCATAACTCGGTATGGACATTATGAGTACTCTGTGATGCCTTTTGGTGTTAATAACGCGCCAAGAGTATTTATAGAGTATATGAACTGCATTTTTCATACTTATCTGGATCAATTTGTTATGGTATTCATTGATAACATATTGATCTATTCTAAATCAGAAGCAAAATATGTCGAGCATTTGTGAATTGTATTGCAAATGTTGAAAGAAAATAAGTTGTACGTGAAGTTGTCTAAGTGTGTATTATGGTTAACAAAGGTTAGTTTTCTTGGTCATGTCATTTCAAGTGATGGCATTGTTGTAGACCCGTCTAAAGTGGATGCAGTGTTGTAATGGGAAGCTCCAAAGTCGGTTATGGAAATTAGAAGCTTTTTTGGCTTGGCTAGTTATTATAAAAGATTTATCGAAGGCTTTTCTAAGTTAGAACTTCCATTGACTCAACTGACTTGTAAAGGCGGAGCATTCGTGTGGGATATCCAATATGAGGAAAGTTTTGTTGAATTGAAGAAGAGATTGACGACGGCTCCGATTCTGATATTGCCTAATCCTAAAGAATCGTTCATTGTATATTGTGATGCTTCTAAATTGGGTTTAGATTGTGTACTTATGCATAATGATAAAGTGTTTGCTTATTGATAAGTGTCAAAATGTAGTTATTTTGTATATATATTTTGTGGCACTTATCCGTTCTTTTGTTGATATTTAGTTGAATAATCCCGACTTTTTGTTGTAAATAGGTTTTATTGCGTTTTGTGTATATATTGGACCGTTTGATTAGTTTTGTATATATTTTGTAGGTATTTGTTGCATTATTGGAGCATTGAGAATAAAGTCCAAATGGAGCTCCAAGATGCATTTTTGATCGAATAAAGGAATAAGGCTTGAAGTTGTAAACCACAAGAAAAGCAACAAAAGGTGAAATTTCGCCAGGCGAGGGCCTTGCGTCGCCGGGCGACGGTGCAGTCAGAGGAAGATGGGTTTCGCTCTGACTTGTTTCGCTGCCTGGGCGCTGGCCGAGGAAAAGAGAATTTTGCCGAGCGAAGCTAAATTTCTCCGTGCGAAGGTAGATATTTGTACAGGCTGAGGACGTGGCTTAATTTGAGCCAAGTTAATAAGAAGATTCGTCGGGCGATGCTTTATTTCGTCGGGCGATTCTTGTGGAACAGAATTTCTATATCTTTCATTTTGCTTCATTTTTGATGGAGTATAGTTTTGGGGTGTGAAGTTCTTGCTCCCAATTCCATCACTCGTATATTTTTTGATAGATTAGCTTAGAAAACAACACTAGGGTCTTGCTCATGGTTGATTGGAGGTAGATTGTTCTTCGATAGGCTCTGACAAACCGGTGTAAATGGGAAGTTTATCTCCTCTCTTCTCTTTGTATTTCTCTATTGTGTTGGTTATGTATGTATATTTACTCTGAACACATGTATATTTATCGCCCTTGGCGTTGTATAAAGTCTGCTTTATGAATCTGTGTTGGTAGTTATCTTAGGTTTTTACTCTATGTTAGGGATTTGAGCTTGGTAGAGATAGACTGCTTAAATTCTTACCTAGGATGATTATCTGTTAGTTTCTGAATGCTAGAAATAGGTTTAGAGCTGACATTCCCCATAGAGTATCTAATCTTAATGCCTCTGCATTGGTGAAGTATGCCAGAGATGGGTATGGAGGTGATGCAGTTGACTTCTAGTTGTTGAGATAGGCCAGACATAGTTATTGAGGTGATTCAGGAGGATTCTCAATTTGGGTTAGAAATAGCTTAGATTGTGAGAGATATGTGATGACACAAATGAGTATCGTAGGCCGAGTATAACTGGACGGTAGATTTAAGTCTGTGACGGGTAGTGTGCATTCGTTTTGGACAAGCTGTCTATCCTTTATACTTTTTAGTTCATTTAATTTCTGTCTTTTACTTTCAACTCATTTAATCCCAAACTCATTAACGGTAGAATTTTCGAATGACGAATCAATAACCAATCTCTGTGGACACGATACGATATAACCTAACCGGTATATATCACCTGGTAAAAATAATACCAACTCTTTGTTTTCCGCTTTACCGCTTCAACACTTATGCTTCGAGGCAATTGAGGATTCATGAAAATAAATTCTCCTACTCATGATTTAGAACTAGCTGCAGTGGTGTTTGTGTTGAAGATTTGGAGACATTATCTCTATGGTTCCCGATTTGAAGTGTTTAGTGATCATAAGAGCTTAAGGTACTTATTCGAATATGAGACAAAGGAGATGGTTGGAACTATTGAAATACTACGATTTTGGCTTGAATTACCATCCAGGTAAAGCTAATGTTGTAGTTGATGCCTTGAGTAGAAAAACTTTACATATGTCTGCTATGATGGTTAAAGAGTTAGAGTTGATTGAGCAATTTCGCAATATGAGTTTAGTCTGTGAAGTGACACCACGAAGTATGTTGCTGGGAATGTTGAATATTAACAACGATTTCTTGGGTAGTATTAAAGTAGCTCATAAATTGGATGTGAAGCAGGTAGACTTGATAGTTGAGAATAACCAATCTGCAGACAATGATTTTAAAGTAGATGCCTAAGGTGTGTTGAAGTTTCGAGACAAAATTTGTATACATGATGATGCGAATATGAAAAATATGGTTCTAGAAGAAATTTCATATATGTCGTTTGAGTATTCATATGGGAGCTACTAAGATGTACCACGACTTGAAGATGCTATTCTGGTTGCCCGGATTGAAACAGGATGTCACACGGTTTGTGTATGCATGTTTGACCTGTCGGAAGTTGAAAGTCGTACATCAGAAACCGACAGGGTTGTTGCAACCATTAGAGGTTCCAGAATAGAATGGGATAGTATATCGATTGATTTTGTGACGGGGCTGCCAAATACTCCGAGAGGACATGATTCGATTTGGGTGATTGTTGATAGACTAACTAAATCATCCCATTTCATTTCGATTATATTAATTTTCCTGTGTCGAAGTTGGTAGAAACCTATGCCAATGTGATTGTGAAGTTGCATGGTATACCTATGTGTTTTGTGTCTGATCGAGATCTGAGGTTCACGTCTGTAACGCCCTCATTTAATTAGAAGTTTTTTTAACAAAAATAATTAGACAATACAGTGTATTTATATGAATTGATGTTGTGTGATGTGGTTTAATGCATTTTGTTAGGAATTAGATGGTTTAGAAATTATAAAGGATGAAGTGTTAGGGGTGTGTGGCTAATATTGTAGAAACATGGGGGTGTGAGGTATAACTATATTTACTAGTATTATTATATTATAATATTAAGTTTATTATTATTATTATTAAATAATTATATGATTAATGAAGGACAATGTTGGAATTAAGAAATAAGGGTCCAAGGGTTACTAGTGGATAAAATAGGAAGGGTTACTAGTGGATAAAATAGGATTAGGGAAGGAGATAGAAAAATAGTACATGGAAACAAAGAAGAGAAGCATAGAAGTGTGAAGAGAGGAAGAGAAAAGGAGGCCAGGGAAAGAGCAATTGGTGAAAAACCTTAGAGAACCTTCAATTCAAAGGTAAGGGCGGGGTTCTAACTCTATAATAAGTGGTATAATTATGGGTAGATGAAGGTTTGGGTGTAGATGAATTGTTGAATTGATTGTTAAAATATGACTTTGAATGATGAAATTGGTATGATGATCGTGTTAGAATTAATATGTTTGATGTGGGTTGATAATCACAAAATTTGGCATGTTTTTGTGTGTTTATAAATTTGATTTTGGGTGAAAGAGTATGCAAAATCGTAGTAGAAAATTTTTGGTTTTTGGCTCTGTTTCAGAAAAGTAACCGATTACCATTATGAGGTAACCGGTAACCTCATCAAAAATTGGAATTTACTGGTTTCTGGTTCAGTGAAGTAACTAATTACCATTAGGAGGTAACCGGTTACCTCGATCAAAACTTTGAAATATTGGTTATTGTCTCAGTGAAGTAACCGGTTACCGTTAGGAGGTAACCGGTTACCTAAGTTAAAAATTGCCTAACAGTGGCGCGTTAGGAGTGAAGTAACCAGTTACCATTGGGAGGTAACCAATTACCTTACTGAAACTGGCATATTTTTCAAACTTCTAAAATTTGATAACCGTTTGACGCAACGTTGGGACCGTTGAAAAAATAAAAATATTTTCTATAACATGAAACCTATTTTGATGGTAGTGGCCTAATATTTTATGGGAATAATTTGTAATGAAAGTGTATGTTGTATGTGTCGTAACGCGAAACGTTGCAGTTGAATTTTATTGTTATGATATACATAAAGTATGAATAAACTGCAGGTCTTGTTACAGTATTATGATGTTATTGTTGGCCTGGAAGTGGAATGTTGTTGACAATGTATTGCATAATTTTGTTGTCTTATATTAGTTTCGCATACATGCATCTTTAATAGCCTGGATTTGGCTTATGTTGTTGGCTCGGATTTGGTCGTATATTGATAGCCCAGATTTGGCTTATGTTGCTGCCCATAACTGGAATTTGGAGAGGGCTTATGCCTTGATGGTACCACATGCATTTCTACATCAGAGTCAGATGCATGGAACTGATTGAATTTTTAAATTGTAGAATTGTTGAGTGGAATATTTGATGATTGTCGAACTTGGAATCTTACATGTTATACTTGTTGTTTATTCATAATTATATGATTTATTATATTGTTATGATATCTCACCCTTTTGTTTGAAAGTTGCCTCTACGTGGGTAACACACAGACAACCAGTAGTAGCCCAAGTTACGGAGTCTAGAAAATATTACTATTCTTATTTAGAGTTGGTGCCAATGCTCTTCTACGTAACACCGGGGGGTTGAATGCTTGTTTTGCTATTGCATTTTTTGTTTTGAAGATTTTGTTGGAGTAATATGAACTCATTTTCATTTGGTTATGTGTTGTTTCATTTTTGAATTAAATTGTTGGAGATGATAATAAAGTTGACAATGAGACTATGTTGAAAATGTTGTGGATTCAACCGAAGTGGTTTCATGTATCTACTTAGTTATACTTGAGCAGGTTTTTGATTTGTTGAAGAATGTAGCATCCTATTTGTTGGTGTTTGATTTAGAATTTAATTTACTCTTATTTCTATTAAATTATTCCTTGGGGAAATAGGGTGTTACAACGTCTCTATGTACCACCTCTTGGCAAATGCCCCCTGCATGTCGTGGCTTATAGTAATATAACCAATTCCACATAGTCCGGCAAGTCCGAACCCAACAACGGCCTCATGGAACCAAGTCGCAGCAGGTATAATAATTCAAATATTTTCCACGACTGGTTCACGGACTTAATGGGAAACTGTTCCTGTAACAACAAAAATTATAACTGTTAAAATAATATTTGTGAGTAAACCTTTAAAATGGAAAAGTGAAACAAAAAATATATCTCTCCATTCCAAACATGTTGAGCGACATGATCATTTATAGTAAATCAGGAGTAAGGTGTCATAAGGCCCTCTTAGATAGTTGATGTTCACCTCTTCGTATATCTCAACATGCTCAAGTACCTCAATCTGCTTAGGTACCTCGTCCTCATCGGGTATCCGCTCATGTGCACAAGAGGATGACGCCTAAGACAGACGACTCCTTGGTGCAGAAGTGGAACCTCCGGGCACTTCCTCCCGCCGTACCCGACCCCGTCCTCGAGGCCTGTTAACCTGCTGCCCAACTCTCTCATGCCGAACATAGGAAGTCTGGGTTGGTCTGCTTGTCTCAATCAATTGTTATATCTAAGGTCAATCATAACATAAAATAGTTAAAAATTGAGCAAATTCAACTCTGAACTAAACTGGAAATATAGTTTTGTATAACACTCAACCAAAATCCAAAAATGTGTTTTCGAACCCAACATTTATTTTTACATACATAAAAGTCAGATGAATGGAAGTAATCAGGAAGGAAATACATGTACAATACCTTAAATTTCATCTTCTTTTTCTTCTTTTGATTGTGTAAAAATAGAGAAATATTGTTTTTAAGTAGAAAATGTAATTGGCCGTGGTAGGAGATTTTGGTAGGGTTTGAAAAAAAAAGTTTATATGCTAATGAGTGAAGCAAATAGGAGAAATGGTATTTTATTAAACATCCCGCTTGAAAAATACGAAAATGCACTTCTAGAATATTCACTAAGTTGTGAAATACGTGAAAGGTGTGTTTTTTTCAAATTCCTACTTGACATATATGGAACTACACATCTGTATTTTTCACTGAGTTGTTAAATTAACAAAATTATAGAAGAACATTGTCTAAAGATGCACTTTCAGTCTAGTTTTTGTGGGAAAAAAATGGATGTGTCTCACTTGAAACGTGTTTTGAAGTGAAATAGATGCGTTCATATATGTACTTCTAGAATTATGAAGGATATTTTCGAGTTTCTAGAGTATGGTTATCCACCACTAGGGGTGGGAAGAGTAATAATGTCCTAAAATGAGAAGTGTACATCATTATAATTCTTATAACCTTGCCATGATTGGGTATAGTGGGCCTGAGATCCATTTCATCAAAATCATTGTGATATGTGTTTATATATTTTTTATTGTAAAAAATGTATTAAAAAAAAGGGCATTCCTCATTACACCATGTTATACCCCAAAATTT
Source organism: Vicia sativa (assembly GCA_021764765.1). Classification (NCBI taxonomy): domain Eukaryota; kingdom Viridiplantae; phylum Streptophyta; class Magnoliopsida; order Fabales; family Fabaceae; genus Vicia; species Vicia sativa. Next base: position 99,951,781 of record CM038794.1, read on the forward strand.
ACCCTCCTATTTTTCCAGTCAATACACATCTCTATACTCAAGAGTTCTTCTAGGGTTAACCAGATGAACCCTCTCCTAAGCAGTCAACCCACAGCTAGGGTTTTGATTCTCTCAAGTAAAAGATGGTTTCTATTGCCTCAAGTGAGCATCATGTCTCCTCATATGTCTCAAGGTATCACCATGTCAAGTTTCAAGCCTCACAACTCAAGTTTGCTTAGTCAAATGCTCATATGGTTGAAAATCAGTTGTATTGGACCAAAAGTCAACTATGGTCAACATACAGTCAAACTTCATCATTTTTGGTCAACATCAAGATTTTAAAGTCACATTCATTATTTGATCAAGGGTTGATCATGATTCATTAAGAAAGTCAAAGAATTGATCAAAAGTCAAAGTTTCTAAATTAGGGCTTTTTATCAAAAGTCAAAAGAACTTTGACCAGGCATAAATTTCACATACTTGTCAGAATTTTATTACCAAATCTCATTTTGAAGGGAATTCAATTCTCTATAACTTTGTGTCTCACAAGATTTGGCCAAAAATGCTTCATTTGAGAATTATGGATCAAGACATTATAGGTCCTTTTAAAAGTCAACAAAAATTTATCTTTTTCCAAAGAGGTGTACATGAACATGGAAGCTTCAATGAAGATGAAACCAAAATGAGTGTTTAGAGGACATCTTAATCTTTCTAAAAAGTCCAAGAACACTTCAAAATGATAAAAAATGAGCAAGATACAACTTGTGCAACTTTGGCATTTTTGAAGAAGTCATGAAGGGAAATACTAAGCAAATTCAATTTTTTTCCAAATGGGCCATGGTTTTTAAAGTTTGGGCTTATTTCTAAGATAGTCCATGACTTCTAAGCCCACTTGCACACCTCTCTTCTATTTATTTAATTTATTTTTGAATTAAAACATTAAAACTCAATTTAAATTAAATAAAATGCAAAAAATACAAGGAAGGGCGTGTGGGCTTGATTTTTGTTTGTCTTGAGGTCCAAGATAGCTCATGCAAGCTGTAAGAAAACTCCCAAGAGGTATCAATGCAATATTGGCCAAGATTGGAAACTTTTCATGTGATTTCCAAATCAAATATTTCTCAATGAATGCCAAATATTTTCTCTCAAGTTTAACCTAATTATCTTGCCCTATAAATACATAACACATTCAGACATCAAGGACACGAGTTCTTGCAGCCATAAAGCTAGGGTTTGGAGTTCAAAAATCCAAGAAAAATTGCACCATCGAATTTCAATTTCCAGCCAGTTCTAAGCAATTCCAAACACTGATTCGTGTTCCTGAGGTATTGTAGAGCAAGTACAAGTCCAAAGCCATGGCCAAACATCCCTGGAACGCATGCATCATGAACTCCGATTGCCTCATATTTTTGAATTTCGTATTTTGATTTTTATCATGTTTTTGCTTGAACTAATATTACTAATGTTTTCCTGAGATCAAATAGAACAGGTTCCATACATCGCATGAGGCTTATAACGTCAGAATCATGAATTGTCATGGTTAGGGAAGTTTGGATTATTTTCTTCAAAACTCATGCTACAAACGTTTTAAGGATAAGATAACGACACCATTAAATTCGCAGACCCTAATTTAGGGGGGGTTGCCTTAACCTTGCATTTCGAATTTGAGTTTTTTCTGGTTTTGAATATCGAACCCACCAGAGAAGATGATCGGAGATAGGGTTCCGATGAGGACTCGGGCGAAGACCCTTTGACTCTTTCCCTGACAGTTCTCCATCATCTAATTAGTTCATGCTAACAATCATGGATCCCACGCGCACTAACGTTGAAAATAAAAAATGCAGCATTCGGATCACGTATAATCTAATGGCTGTAATTCAATAACAATCAAATCCCATGGCTCAGATGGTAGTGCGCCCGTTTGGTAACCCAGGGGTCCTGAGTTCGAATCTCAGCGACCCCATTCTCCTTTCTTTTTCCAATTTTCACTCTTTTTTCAATTTTCAAACATATTTTCTATTTTGTTTTTTAATTAATAATGTAATAAGTTAATTAATTTTGGATTAACACATAATTAACTTCTTTTTAATTTTCTTAATTAATTTAATTAGTTTAATTTAGTTTAATTAATTTAATTTAAATTAAATTTCTTTTATTAATTAAAAACAATTAGACTTAGGGTTTTCCGATTCACCCGATTTTCACATAGTAATTAGGTTAACTTAATTAGGACTTAATTAACCTTAAAAAAAATTTACTAAACATCAAAACATTTTTCTTTTATTTATTTATTGCTTTTTCGCATTTAAATTCTAGAAATCGATGTATAGGTCGCAAGGTTATTTTTGTAATAGCGTAGATTTAATTTCTCGCATTTTACTTTCTGCACCTTCTACTATGTAACTGCCCCAAAGCCCGTAATAGATTAGGACTTTACTTTTCTGCACTTTTACTTTCCGCACCTTTATTTTCTGTACATATACACTGCTTAGATGTATGGCTAATAGGATTGCATGACAAGAACTAAAAACAATCTTAGATCACCTTAAACAATCAAGATAACATATCTGAATTGAATCACTGTTTCACACACTTGCAACCCCTTAGGGTATCCTCTCTTGTTGCCTTCGGAAAAACATGGTCATGTCCCTCGAACGTAGGGGTACCATTACCAAAAGACCCTCAATTCAAAATCATCATAAAGATCATAGTCCCTCGATGACCCTCGATGTTGCCTACAAATATATGATCTCGTCCCTTGGTTGTTGCCTACGAATAAGTGATGATCTTCCCTTCGAATTGCTAAGGTATCCTTACATGTTTCCTTCAATGACCATACGATGACCCTACGCCCGTCCTTTCACATCCAACGGATATAGTTACCTACCAACTAATGGTATGGATAGCGTTATCCTAAAGGAGAAGGAAAATAACAAGAACGACCTTTATGAGTAGGTAATAATAATTTTAATTGCTTGCTCCACTCAAAAATACTCTTCACACTTCACAATTCTTTTCAAAATACTTTCAAACAAACATTTTGTATACATTCCGACGAGAATCATTACAAAGTTACATTTTTAAACATCTCCAAACACTTCGTATACATTCTTGAGGACTGATACAAGAATTATTACGAAGTTAAAGCGAAATAATTTTCAAATACTTTTCAAAAATATTTTTCAAATCACATACACACAGAAAGCAAAATTTCAAAAGTGAGCTAAGAAATTAAGAGCCCGTAGATAACTACAGATGGAAAAGGTGCTAGTACCTTCCCTTTTCATAATTACCTCCCTTACTCAGAATCTATCAAAGGTCTTTCCTGTTCTTTTCACCTTTCCTTTATTGGATAAAAGAAAATTCGGTGGTGACTCTTGCTAACCGCAATATTTGCGATAAAATGCAAAACAAACAAGTCAGTTCTTTCACCGTGTTACAGAACTGGCGAATTTGTTGGGGACTACATCCAAAGAGAGGTTACCTTAGGATTTTAGATCACCTTTACTTGCTTTCTGTTTGCTTTCTATGTATCAACGCCATCGAAATGTTTTACTAATTCGATTACAAACAATGAATTCACCATCTAACTTTATTTATTCCTAAAGAGAGGAAAGGGAAAATATAGATAAAATCCAAAAAATGAATTGTGAAATGAAATGGTCATCAGGACCAAGAGATGCGGGTTCGGGAGTCGGTTATACAAGGGGAAGATATTAGCACCCCTCACATCCATCGTACTCGATGAGACCTATTTAGTTCTAAGTGTGTTTGTGTGTTTATTGTGTTAATTTTCTATCTTCTACTTAGTATGCACGAAAAGAGAAATGAAAAGAGAAACATGTTTTAATTTTTTGAAAGTGTGCTCGCCAAGATGTTAGAATCTAGTGCCTACGTATTCCCCAAGTGCAATGGGAAAGTCAGATCTTACGTAGTTCTCGGTTGCGAGAACATTTGTTGGTTGGTTTATTTTATTTATGAAAATATGAGCTTAATTGTACGTGGATGATAAGACATCACTAGTGCAATTCGCGTGTGAGCGAAAGGAGATCACGTGTGAGCAAAAGTTTGAAAAAGGACTTGCACGTGGGAAAGTTTTGATCAGTTGAATTGATTTTAAGTGGGTGAAAAGTACCGAACAATAGGACTAGCATCCTACGATTCAAATACTAGAAACCAGAGGAGCTCAATGCTCAATGAGTCGTCTGTTATCCCAAAATGTTTTCTTATGAAAAAGTGAAGTGAAACAAAGTTCATGTTATTAAGAGTCTTTAAACAATTGGTCTAGCGTCCAACGATTTATAGACTCGGAATTCATTTGGCACAAGTTTTCAAACAATTGGTCTAGTGACCAACGATTTAAATACTCGAAGTTTATTATGAAAAGGTTTTTGAAAAGTCACTCGACGTTGGGTCGAGATTTGAAAATTTAATTATGAAAGTGGTGAATATACAAAGAGAGAATATTTGGGCTATGATTAACCAAGAAAGGTTTATTAATCTTGAGAGAATAGACAAGTGTCTACTCCTTACCATGAGGCCCTTATTGAATGAAAACTTGGTATGTGGACCAAGGCGCAAGAATGGAAATGAAGCGAATAATTGTAAACATTCATGGAAGCATGGAAAATAATTTGATAAAATCCCATACAAGGTGGCTAACACAAATGATAAGAAAATTGATATTGTGTAGGTGCATGCACGAAATAAATTTAATCGATCAATTAAACGAAATTTAATCAAGTAATTAGATTAATAAAATAAATTAGATGGACTAATTAATTTTAAATAACCTAATTAGATCATTAAATAATATTTAACTAATCAACTAAAGTCTCATTGTAAGCCCGAGAGCAAGCGTGGTGTATGCACAAATGTGTGTCCGTTGCGACGCTTCTAAGCTTTGTCGACTCAAGGTAATGAAAAATGGCTCGCAATTGAGAATTAGTTTGAAATGTTTTTGGTTTTGTGAACATGTGATGAATAATTAAATAAATTAAAGTGATAAAATAATTACTAAACTATTACATCACATGGGGATGGGGATACATATTTAAAAATGGGAATGAGATAATTACAAATCTAATAAAAATCTAATATAAATATACGAGAACAATAAAAACAATTAGAAAATAATTCTAAGAAATGAATAATCTATAAAACTATATTATTATTTCTAGTGAAAAAAAATATTTTGAATAATAATCTTAGACATACTTCTAAACAATTTTTTTTGATATTTTTAGTGAAAATATTATGAATAAAGTAACCTTAATTATTCAAGAAGAAATTAAAATAAATAGGACAATGGGGTGTGATTCGGATGTGGGGATGTATGAATAAATGAGGCGCTTGGGTTTGATTCAAAGGCCCAAAGTGAGTTAGGTTAAAACAAAACAAAACCCTAGTGATCAAAACTTTAGCCGCTAACACTCTTATTTCACCAATTTTATTATCTCAAATAATTAATGATAGTTAAGGCAATTCGTTGGAAAATAAAAGAAAAGAAAAAGATTCTTTCTCTGTCTCTCACGTTTCTCACTCTCTCGCTCGCTTCTATCTCTCTATCGGTCTCTCACTGTTTTTCTACTCACCGCTATTCTTGGTATTCATGGCCATGGCAACCGAAGCAAACACAATTAATAAACCCTCATCCCGCATCTACCCGTACCCGATTCCATTCATGATTTCTGAGATTTCAAGTACAAACGAAAAATCAAAAAATGCAAGAACCTTAAAGTGCTACAGATTAAAAAAAAAGATATCAAAAGGTATGTTGTTTCGCTTACTCCCTCTTCGCCTCTTCTTCTGTGATCTGAGATCTAGTTCTGGATTCTGATTCTTCTTTGAGTTCTGTCTCGGGTTTGGTCTGAGATCTAATTTCTGCGCGTTTTCTTTTTCGTTTCTAGATCCACGATGCTTGCTATCGGATGTTGTGGCTGAGGTTATGGTTTTTGATGATGGTTGTTAGATGATGAGGGAGTATGCGAATAGAGGAAGTATTATGAGTATGGAGCGGCTGTATGAAGAGTAAGGTGATGGAGATTGGTTTTGAAAGATGAAGGTGTATTGAGGGTGTGGATTGAGGAAGGCAAAATGTTGTTGTGTTTTGTAAGTAGTGGTTTGGAAGTGATGACAAGAAAGTGAGGGGTTGTTCTTTTCTTATGATTTTTGCCCTCTCTGTCTGTGAAATGTGTTCTAAAATGTGCTCTGTTATATAGGAATAGGAGAGTGGTTGAGCTGTGTGAATTTGTTGTACAAAGGTAGTGGAGTTTAGGAATTGAGAGTGGAGGAATGAATTTGTGGTGGTTGTACCTTGTACTGATATTGAGATTCCTAGAACCCGGTTACTATCGTAGGACAGATCAAACCAACTTAAACTCTGGTAGGATAGACACCTATACCTCATACAAGCATTAAACCTAGGGCTATTGTGTGTATTGTTTTTGCTTGCTATTTAAACATGACATCATAACATCATAACATTTCTAACCATTTCAAGGACCTAGGGATTTATCTTTGCTCTTTGTTTTAGGGTTATGGCTTCTAGGAAGACCATCTGAATAAACTTTATGGGTATACCTTCTCAACTTAAGGAGTTAGTCTCAAAAGTTCCCGACCCCTCTCAGTTTATCAAAAGGCATGGTTATCTACAAGACTTGGTTATATCCGGTTTTGAAGAAGATACAGTGAGCATCGTATTCTAGTTCTTTGATCTGAAACATCACTACTTTACTTTCCTAGATTATCAGTTGGTGCCTATAATGAAAGAATTATCTAAGCTACTTGGGATACCCATCCTTGATCAGATACCATTCACCGGTTCAGAAAAATTTCCGAAGTTTGAAGACATCGCATCAGCATTACATCTAAAGCGGTCAGACATTGAAGCTAATTGGGAAACAAGAAGTTGAGTTAAGGGTTTGCTTGCCAAGTTTTTGATAAAGAAAACTCAAGAATTCCTAAAGGATATGAGTTTCCACATTTTCAAAGATATTTTGGCTTTGCTCATCTATGGTTTGGTGTTATTTCTTAATCTAGATCAATTCATAGACGTGAATGCCATCAAGATATTCCTCACTCATAATCCAGTGCCTACCTTACTCGGAGATACTCTACATTCTCTCCACACCCGTACTATGAAAAGACAAGGAACTCTCATGTGTTGCATACCTTTATTGTCCAGGTGGTTTATTTCGCACCTTCCTTGATCAGTGATGAAAAATGAACAAGGTTTGAAATGGTCTCAAAGGTTGATGTCACTCTCTCATTCAGATATTTGTTGGTGTCTCAAAAAGACTTCGCTTTCATTGAACGTTGTGGAGAATTCCCTAATGTGCCACTCCTTGGCATAAGGGGAGGTATCACTTACAACCCTTCTCTAGCGCTACGTCGGTTTGGTTATGCTCGAAGAGATGGTCCTTATGATATGCTTATCCAAGGTATTGTATTTGACTACGACAACGATCTCCATGGTTATCGCTGAAGATTTGTGCATGCTTGGGGCATGGTGAATAAAACTGATACCAAGACCTTGGGGCATAAAAATTCCATTCCTTGGGAACCTTAACTCAAATGGGTGCGAGATCGCGCTCAAAACCTCATGATGCCATATGCTACTATCCTACCAATAATTATGGAACCTGTTGCCGAAGGCGATGAACCTTACACCATTATTCATTCAGGCATGCCTACTAATTTCGAATAATTGAAGAGATCTTGGATTCAACTCAAAGAAGAAAAGGATACCTTTGAAGCTCAGTGATATGCAAGCGAGAAAATAGTATTGGAGTTAACGAAACTACATCACGAGGAACAGAGCATTAACACCTACGTCAACACAAAGAGGAAGCGTCCATAGGAGGCTTAAGGCATTAGGAGTCTTACTTTTTGAACTTTTATTTGTATTCACTAATCAAACTAATAAAAAATTTGTTCTTGCTTGTTTACCAAATTTAAATTCCTAAGGTCCTTGAAAACATTGCATCGCATAACATTGCATATCATAGCATATCATTTCATAACAGGTACTCCGAAGATCGGTTTTCTAAAATGGCTCTCGAACAAACTGTCAAAGATCTCCAGATCAGAACGCTCAGTTCCAAGAGATGTTCACCAACTTGGCCCAAGGACAGAAAGATCTGAAAGAGCTCATCATCAAGAAGAAAAAGAAGAAGATCGTTGGTATTCTCAACATGGGGAAAAGGTACAAAATTTTGGTCAAAGTAGTCAAACAACTTGAATTCTATTAAAAAAAAGCGGCGAAATTGAAGGAAGTGTCAAGGCCAATGAAGGAAGTCATCATGGGTCTCAAGAAGAAGAGGAAGAAGACTATATGAGAGAGCAGTATCCTCCTGACAACGAGAAGTATAAGCAACTTGAAGACTGTTATACCCCAAAATTTGCCCTCCTACTTCTCAAGACAATCCACAACTCCATACTCAAGGGTTTCACAAGGGTTGATCAGACCAACCCTCTCCTAAGCAATCAATCCAAACTAGGGTTTTGCTCCTCTTAGGTCAAGATGGATTTCCAGTGCTCTAAGTGGTCATCATACCTCATCATATGCTTCAAGGGATCACCATCTCAAGTTTCAAGCCTTACAAGTCAAATTTGCTCATCCAATTGCTAAGATGGTTGAAAACCAGCTGTATTGGACAAAAAGTCAACTATGGTCAACATATAGTCAAACTTCATAATTTTTGGTCAACATCAATATTTTGAAGTAATATTCATCATTTGATCAAGGGTTGATCGTGATTCATCAAGAAAAGTCAAGATTTGATCAAAAGTCAAAGTTTCCAAATTAGGGTTTTTGAACAAAAAGTCAACAGAACTTTGACCAGACATAACTTTCACATACTTTATCATAAATTTTTCCACCAAAATTCATTTTGAAGATAATTCAGTTCTCTACAACTTCATGTCTCACAAGCTTGGGCTAGAAATGCTTCATTTCGAAGATATGGATCAAAATATTACAGGTCCTTTTAAAAGTCAACAAAAAGTCATCTTTTTGCAAAGAAGTGTTCATGAGCATGGAAACTTCAATGAGGATGAAACCAAAAGTTCTGTTTAGAAAATATCTTGAGCTTTCTAAAAAGTCCAAGAACACCTAAAAATGTTAAAAATTGAGCAAGATACAAGTTGTGCAAGTTGAGCATTTTTTGAGGAGGTGCATAAAGGAAAATACTTGACAAATGCAAAAAAAAATCAAATGGGCTTATAATTTTATGATCCAAACTGGATCTTAACATTATTCATGGTCTTTATGCACCTTGCCACGCCTCCTTCCCAATTTATTTGATTTATTTTGGAATTAAAGCATTTAAATCCAATTTTAATTAAGTAAAATACAAAACCAAGGTCTATGACAAGTTGGGCTTGGTTTCTACTTGTCTTGAGGACCAAAGAAGCCCAAACAAACTACCAAATTAGTGCAAGACTTGATAGGCAAGATTAGAGACCAAAAAAGACAATATTTGGTCTTTATTTTCAAGGAATTATATCTTAATCAATGCAAGATTTTTCCTTCTTTGGTTGACCTAATTTCACTCTTCTATAAATACTCAACAACCTCAGATGCTCAAGACAACGAATGCTTGCCTCCACTGTAGCCTTAAAACCTTCAAATTTTTCAAGAAATCTAGGTCAGGTCAAAAATCCGTTCACAACATTCCTCAAGCCAAACCAAGCGTTGCATCGTGTTCTTGAGACTTGCAGGAGTCATTCCCAATCATCCTTGAAGCTTACAACACGCTGAAACTCTCCATCCAATCCTCACCGGTTTTCTTTTGCATCTAATGTTGATTTTGCAGGTATCGAGATTCTCCTCGTCGGAGAAGGTGACCGGAGGATTGACTCTGGCGCTGTTGATATCCTTTGACTCAGGCGAAGCTTGCGTGGCGTGCAGGCGCATCGTGATTGGTTCGTTCGAAAACATTGGGGTCCACGCGTGACTAGTTTGAAAATCCAAAACAGAACGAAGGAACACGGATAATCTAATGGTTACGTTTCTAAATCAGCTAAGCAGCCTGGCTCAAGTGGTCAAGAGCGCGCATGTTTATCCAGGAGGTCCTGGGATCGATTCCAAGCTACCATCTTTCTTTTTTACACTTTCCAAACTTTTCTCCCTTTTTTATCTTTCTTAACATTTTCTTTTAATTAACTTAATTAATAAATTATTTAGTAAATTAGGTTAAATAAATCAAAAAATCATTTTTTACAAATATTTTTCTTAATCAAATTAATTAATTTAATTAGTTTAATTAGGTTAATCATTTAATTTAAATTAAACTCCTTTTATTAACTAAAATCAATTAGACTTAGGGTTTCCGATTCACCCGATTTTTCACATAGAAATTAGGTTAAAATCAAACTTTTTTCTACTAACCTAAAACATTTCACTAACTATTCTCCAAACTTCTCTCGATTATATCTTTCCTTCGATTATTTGTTTCGCGCATATTATTGTAACTGCTTCCAGGATGTATAATTTTTCGCGCGCATTTTTTTCCAATATTATGTAACTGCTCTTGGGATGTAATAGTTTAATTAGGATTTACTTTCCGCACTCCTTATTATGTATCTGCCCCAAAGCCATGTAATAGCGTAGGATTTACTTTCTGCACTTTACATTTCCGCAATTTACTTTCTGCACCTATTAAACTGCTAGTAACTAGGCGTGTATGGCAAGATAAAAATCAACATAGATCACTAATCATAAGATAAATATCTGAATACAACACACTTTGTTCACACATGCACCCCCTTAGGGTATCCTCTCTCGTTGCCTTATAAATGGTCAAGTCCCTCGAACGTAGGGTTATCTTAGCACGGTTGTCTACGAAATATCATCATAGTCCCTTCGACTTAAAAGATCATAGTCCCTCGATGTTGCCTACGAATACATGATCTCGTCCCTCGGTTGTTGCCTACGAAAAGTGATGATCGTCCCTACGAATGTGCTAGGATATCCCTACAAGTTGCCTTCTATGACCATTTGATGTCCCTTCGAATGTCCCTTTACATCCAACGAGTAAAGTTGCCTACCATCTAATGGTATAGATAGATTTATTCTAAAGGAAGGCAAAATAACACGGAAACGACCGTTCTGAGTAGGTAATAAATCTCTTTTGCTTGCTCAAATTAAAACATCTTTTTTTACATCTCACACTTCTCTTCAAAATCTTTTCAAAATACTTTGTATACATTCCAGCGTGAATCATTGCAAAGTACTTTTCTAAAACAAAACATTTCCAAACACTTCGTATACATTCCAACGTGAATCATTACGAAGTCAAAGCGAAATGCTTTTTTTTCTAAAAAATCTTTTCAAACACACACACACACAAAAACAATTAAAGTGAGCTAAAGCAATTAAGAGCTCGTAGATAACTACGGATGGAAAGGGTGTTAACACCTTCCCTTTTCATAACCAACTCCCTTACTCAGAATCTAGCGAAGGTCTTTTCCTGTTCTTTTCGCCATCCCTTAATTGGATAAAAGAAAAGTCGGTGGCGACTCTTGCTATCCACAACATTTGCGATCAAGCGCAAATTAAACAAGTCAGTTCTCCCACCGTGTTACAAAGACCGTCTGAATGTTGTGGGAAATTTGAAAATGTCAGGATTGAATTTTGATGATTTAAGCCTGGTTCCTGGAGTGGTCATTCCCCGCACGTTCAAAGTTCCTACTTTTGCTAAGTATGATGGCATTTCTTGTCCGAAGCTTCATCTGAAGTCCTATGTTCAGAAGATTCAACCCTACATTACTGACAGGAAATTATGGATGCATTCTCTCAAGAGAGACTATCTGGAGCACGGTTAGAATGATACTATCTGCTAGAGAATACTCACATTCATACTTGGAATGAGTTAGCCGATGTTTTCTACAAACAATACCAGTACAATGCTGAATTGGCACCAACCCGCATGCAACTACAGAATATGTCTATGGGTCGTGATGAGAAGTTCAAAGAGTACGCTCAGAAATAGAGTGATCTAGAAGGCAAAGTCCAACCACCCTTGTCTAATAGGGAGTTGGTTGACATGTTCATGGGAATGCTGACAGGCCCATTCTTCAATCATCTGATTGGAAATTCCTCAGCCGGATTCACTGAGTTGATACTGACAGGAGAACATATTGAAGCTGGAATCAAGAGTGGAAAGATTTAAGTCGAAACATCTTCAAATGCTGCAAAGAGATCTTTTAGTGGGAGGAAATAAGACAATGTTGTGTATGGTCAGAAGAACCATGACAAAGGTGATCTCCATCAATCCGTGGGAGCAGTTCTGATCTCCAATCCCACACCAGTGCAACCTCAACAAGATAATACGCATAGGCAGAACTCACCAAGAAGATAGTTTACGAAAATCAACATGCCATTGTCTCAAGCACTACAACACATGTTGAAAGAAGAGTTAATCACTTTGAGAGATCCTCCTCAGCATGTCAACACTTCTTCTCCGAAGTACAATCTCAATGAAAGGTGTGCATACCACTCCAATAGCCCTGGGCACGACACCAACAATTGTTGGGCCCTGAAGAACAAGATCCAAGACATGATTGAAGCTCAGGAAATTGAATTCGACCCTCTTGTCGAAACCCTGAATGTGATCAAAGCACATATGCTCGATCATGGAAAGAGTACCAACGCCATAGATAATGACTCATATGTCTTTGCTGTGAATGAGTTAACCACTCTTTGATGACTGTTAAAAATAATTTGCTATAAGCTAGTTTGTTTCCAGGATGTTTTGACAACTACCTTCACTGCGTGGCCGAGCCCAATGGATGTGCCTGGTTGAAGAGAGGTGTCCAACGCCTGATAGACAACCGAGAAGTGTTATTCCTGAAAACACTGTCCGTAGAGAGTTTGTGCGAAGATGTTTTCAAAATCTTGAATATCAAAGACGTAAGCGAAGGCGTACCAGAAGTTTGGGATACCTTGGGAAAACCAAGTGGAAAGTTTGAAGTCATGGTGAAATATACTGCCCCTGAGAGCTACAAGATTGCAATCGAAGACATCAAGGCAACCGGATAGGGAGATGATGATTATCCCGAAGAATATGCTGATGTGAACACAATAAGGATCACCTCTGTCGATTCTGCACCTAGAGTGGCACCTCTCGTTATTACATCACCCAGACCAGTTCCATATTCCTATGACAAAGCTATACCTTGGAATTATGGAGCCGAAGTTTACTATTATGGCGTCAAGCAAAAGCCATTAACCATTGAAGACAGTACTGTTGAAGCTGTTAACCCTGATGTTGACAATACCACCGGATCAAGCAAGGTAACCAGAACCAGAAGAGTGTTTTCTCCAGATATCTCTCCTCTAAAAGATACAACTGCACCCGTTCGCATTCCTGCTATTGAACCAACTCCCGAGGCTCGACATAAAGAGAAAGTGACTCAACTTGTTCATACGGAAATACCAAAGGAAGTTGCTGAAGGTACCTCCAAGCAAGAGATGGAGGAAATTCTGAAGATCATTAAGAAGAGCGACTACAATGTTGTGGAGCAGTTGGGATAAACCTCATCCAAGATTTCCATGCTAGCACTGTTTTTGTGCTCCGAGGCTCATGCTAAAGCCTTGGTGAAATTTCTAAAGAATGCCCACATACCACAAGACACTTCTGCTGACCAATTCGAAAGTTGTATTGTTAGCCTGACCGCAGACAATGGTTTGGGCTTTTCTGATGCTGATCTAACTCCTGCCGAAAGGAAACACAACACAGCCTTGCACATTTCTATAGGGTGTAAGGGCACTACGTTGTCTCACATATTGGTGGATACTAGCTCTGCTCTGAATGTCATAACGAAGAGTGCTCTTGACAGACTTGATGTTGAAGAAATGGTCATGAAACCCAATGACATAATCGTAAGAGCTTTTGATGGTCGAAGAGAATAGTACCTGAAGAGCTCAACTTGCCGATCAAAATGGATTCCCAAACTTTTGATTCTACTTTCTTTGTGATGGATATTCGTCCAGCTTATTCTTGCCTGCTCGGATGCCCTTGGATACATGGGGCAAGCACTGTTACCTTTACCTTGCATCAGAAGTTGAAGTACCCAGTGAAGAGGAATATTGTTACAGTATGCGAAGAAGAAGAATATATGGTAAGCCATCTACAGTCATTCTGATACATTGAAATGGAAGGCGAATTTATCAAGACTCCCTATCAAGCTTTTGAAGTAGTTCCACGAGTCATGCCCGTCGACTTTCCTGTCACCCCTAATATTACTAGATTTCCACTGAAGATGGCCTCGTTAAAGGATGCCATAACTGTAGTTGAAGAAGGAGGTTGTACCGTTTGGGGTCAGCTACCCGAATTTCCGTTCAAATTTGAAAAGACTGGTTTAGGCTTCACTTCCAAAGGCCAGAAAATGATATGCCGCGAACGTGTCGCTAGACCTCCGTTGCGCATCAACAAGAATGGGGTTCATGTTATAGAAGACAATGATGGTGACTTCAACATCAACAATTGGATCTTCCCAACTCCTGGCGATGGACTCAACAATTCAACAATTGGACGGCTAAGGATGTCATGCCAATCTCCTTTAGACAGGAGTAATTGTTTTTTTTGTTTTATGTTTTTTATGTTTTCTCTCCGGATGGCATCTTTAAGCCCATCTCCGACTATACATGGTTATCTCTCCACCTGTAGAATGTTGCATATCTAGTTAAAAATCAATGCATACTAATAACTTCATTCAGAGACGAGCATGGATTCTAAGGTACGACTCACTCTCCAGCATTAGTTTCTCCAAATGGCATCTATAAGCCCATTCCAGTACATCATCAGCTGATGATATCATTCCATACACCAGCGAGCACAAATTTTAGGGGCACTTGAGTGTTCAATCATCTTCTGCCTTCAGGTCACGAAAGGCAAGCATACCAATCTAACCCTTCAGGTACAAGAATATTGAACAGGGGAAAATATTATACCCCAAAATTTCCCCTCCGATTTTTCCAGTCAATACACATCTCCATACTCAAGAGTTCCTCAAGGGTTGACCAGATGAACCCTCTCCTAAGAAGTCAACCCACAACTAGGATTTCGATTCTCTCAGGTCAAAGATGTTTTCTATTGCCTCAAGTAAGCATCATGCCTCCTCATATGTCTCAAGGTATCACCATGTCAAGTTTCAAGCCTCACAACTCAAGTTTGCTCAATCAATTGCTCATATGGTTGAAAATCAGTTGTATTGGACAAAAAGTCAACTATGGTCAACATACAGTCAAACTTCATCATTTTTAGTCAAAATCAAGATTTGGAAGTCACATTCATCATTTGATCAAGGGTTGATCATGATTCATCAAGAAAGTCAAAGAATTGATCAAAAGTCAAAGTTTCTAAATTAGGGGTTTTGATCAAAAGTCAACAGAACTTTGACCAGGCATAACTTTCACATACTTTGTCAAAATCATGAATTGTCATGGTTAGGGTAGTTCGGCTTATTTTCTTCAAAACTCATCCTACAGGCGTTTTTAGGATAAGACAACGGCACCATTGAATTCGCAAACCCTAATTTAGGGGGGTAGCCTTAACCTTGCGTTTAAATTTGAGTTTTTGTAGGTTTTGAAAATCGAACCCAGTAGAGAGGATGATCGGAGATAGGGTTCCGACGAGGACTCAGGAGAAGACCCTTTAACTCTTTGCGTGGTAGTTCTCCATCATCTGATTGGTTCATGCTAACACCCATGGGTCCCGCGCGCATTAACGTTGAAAATAAAAAACCCAACGTTCGGATGACATATAATCTAATGGTTGTAATTCAATAACAATAAAATCCCATGGCTCGGATGGTAGCGCGCCCGTTTGGTAACCCAGGGGTCCTGAGTTCGAATCTCAGCGACCCCCTTTTCCTTTCTTTTTCCAATTTTCACTCTTTTTTCAATTTTCTAACATATTTTCTTTTTTCTTTTTTAATTAATAATCTAATTAGTTAATTAGGTTAATCTAATTAGTTAATTAGGTTAATTAATTTAGGGTTAACACATAATTAACTTCTTTTTTATTTTCTTAATTAATTTAATTAATTTAATTTAGGTTAATTAATTTAATTTAAATTGAATTTCTTTTATTAATTAAAAACAATTAGACTTAGGGTTTATTCACCCGATTTTCACATAGTAATTAGGTTAACTTAATTAGGACTTAATTAACCTTAAAACATTTTTACTAAACACCAAAACATTTTTCTTTTATTTATTTAATGCTTTTACGCATTTAAATTCTAGAAATCGATGTATAGGTCGCAAGGTTTTTGTAATAGCGTAGATTTAATTTCTCGCATTTTACTTTCTGCACCTCATATTATGTAACTGCCCCAAAGCCCTGTAATAGCTTAAGACTTTACTTTTCCGCACTTTTACTTTCCGCACCTTTATTTTCTATACATATACACTGCTTAGATATATGGCTAATAGGATTGCATGACAAGAACTAAAAACAATCTTAGATCACCTTAAACAATCAAGATAACATATCTGAATTGAATCACTATTTCACACACTTGCACCCCCCTTAGGGTATTCTCTCTTGTTGCCTTCGAAAAAACATGGTCATGTCCCTCGAACGTAAGGATACCATTAGCAAAAGACCCTCGATTCAAAATCATCACAAAGATCATAGTCCCTCGATGACCCTCGATATTTCCTATGAATATGTGATCTCGTCCCTCGGTTGTTGCCTACGAATAAGTGATGATCATCCCTTCGAATTTCTAAGGTATCCTTACATGTTGCCTTCAATGACCATACGATGACCCTACGCCTGTCCCTTCACATCCAACGGATAGAGTTACCTATCAATCAATGGTATGGATAGTGTTATCCTAAAGGAGAAGGAAAATAACAAAAACAACCCTTCTGAGTAGGTAATAAGACTTTTAATTGCTTGCTCCACTCAAAAATACTCTTCACACCTCACAATTCTTTTCAAAATACTTTCAAACAAATACTTTGTATACATTCCGACGAGAATCATTACAAAGTTACATTTTTCCAAACAAACATTTCCAAACACTTCATATACATTCTTGAGGACTGATACAAGAATCATTACGAAGTTAAAGCGAAATACTTTTCAAATACTTTACAAAAATACTTTTCAAATCACATACACACAGAAAGCAAAATTTCAAAAGTGAGCTAAGCAATAAAGAGGCCGTAGATAACTACGAATGGAAAGGGTGTTAATACCTTCCCTTTTCATAATTACCTCTCTTACTCAGAATCTATCAAAGGTATTTCCTGTTCTTTTCACCTTTCCTTTATTGGATAAAAGAAAAGTTGGTGGCGACTCTTACTAACCGCAACATTTGCAATAAAACGCAAAACAAACAAGTCAGTTCTCCCACCGTGTTACACACCCTTACTAATTATCTCATACCTTAGTGAAAACTCGAAAATGCCCATTTAACAGTGCCAGAAATTGAAATTCATACACACCGCAACAAAATATATTTCTTCATTAAAAATTTCACATCATGCAAGTCAAAAACTTATTGGGATTTAAGTTTCCAAACACACCATACGGACATTACACAACCACTATATCTCTCCTCATTCTCTTACATTTATAATTAAGTCCAAACACACAAAGAGACCTCTCGAAAATCGGGATTAACATTTCTGAACCATACTCTCAATTTCTATTGTTGGTCATTCAAACTAAACACCTTCACAACTTCTAATTCTTTTTATTCAAACTAAAATGAATCAATATGTTCGAAATAGGATAATGTATGCCTTGTTGAATTGTCACTCGATGTTGGCTTAACCTTCTTATGTGTATCCTTAATTTTTTACTAGTTCCACACGTGATTCCATATATGTGATTTATTTAATATGATATCTTGCACATATGCTCTTTGATGTTCAGTTTCAAATTATAATCAGCTTTTAAGATTTTCTCTTGGATCACCACTCATTATATATCTGATTTACCATCCTTGATCATGGCATCATCAAATCAGAGCATTTTTCAGTGCATGTAAACTTCATCCATACATATAGGTCTATCAAGTTTCATCTTCTTGGAAAATAAACAAGCATACGAAAGAATATATGTTCTTATAAGTGTACAACCATGTCTGGAGCTATCTGCACTTATTTTATATGGTTACACAACTTCGTAGTAAATAAATTCCAATTCCTCTCAAGATATATTGTCAACCACCTTTGAATACATGTTTTTGTATTTGAATTTGTGATCTAATACTATGATGCTGCAACCAAATGATATATATGTATCTCATTATGTTGATTTTGAATCATTGTTTCACTGATTCCCAACCCTTACGAAAATTCCCCTTACTATTTCTCAACCAGTTCTTCAATGTAACATAAGTAGATTCAACTTTATTAGTTGTGGTATTTTCAAAGTGTCTAACTTGATCAGTCCATGCACAAATAATTTTCTCTTTTATTAGGTCCAATGTTATTCTTTCAACATAGTGCGGGAAATTTGAATATTTCACCCACACCATTTTGAACTGCATGTAAGATTTGACATATAACTCCTATGTTGAAGAATTTATTATCAAATTCTAGACATCTATTATATTTTCTAAAATGTGACTAGATTTGTCCATTTTCATGTCTTCACTCTATTGACCAACAGACTCCAAACACAAGAGGAAGTGAAATGTGATATTCGAAAAAATTTATAAAATAGTTTATTTTTTGAAAAAGTTTATGTTAGACAATATAAATAGAGTAAAAAGAAGATAATTTTTTTATATATTTACGGAACGAGAATAAATTAAACAAGTACAATGGAGATCCCTTTATTTACTGCGCATTATCCAGCATATGCTTTATCTGTTAGATTGTTTGGTGTGATATTTTATGACAGCATTTTATTTTGGTGTGATGTTTCATCGAATAAACAACATGTTATATTTTGTAAAAAAAGTAATGAATAATTCATAAATCATAGGGATCACCTATATTATATACATATATATTTTATAAGAATAAATCGGATTATTTTAAATATGTATATCTAAAAACACTCTAAAAATTAAAATTTAGTTCGTTCGGATATGTATATCAAAATTTAGGGGATAATGCGGAAATTTTTCCAGGAGCTTCTAAAATGACACAAGGGTTTATATAGAAACTCACTTTTATTTAAGAGATTACCACAAAGTACTAATATGGAGAATGTCATTATAACTAATATGGAGAATGTTATTATGAGATGTGATTTTATTTAATTAATTGACATAGTCTTGAGAAAAGTGTAATAACGTAATCCTCTGTGATGTTCTTTTCATTTCTTAAAAATATAAAATTGTTCATCAAAATATTATTGTTTTTCATCATAATTGTTCTATTATGGAATCAAAATTGATCGGAGAATGAAGGTTGTGAGATGCAACCGTAGATTTGATCTTTTGATGCAGTGGAGAAGGGGTTTATTTACAAGATTAGCATTCTGACGCACAAGTCAGTATATGAGTGAGATGAATGAATGGAGTTTGAATTTGAATTGTTTACTTAGAGAATTGTGAGTTTTCCATTTATATGGTGGAGTGGTTACAACAACCAATTATTCTTCAGACGTAGGATGCATGGACCCGTTGGATATATGTGGGACACATATCCCATGCCTCTTCTGGGTCGAGGTCATTGGCTTTTTTGGATGGTCTAAAACAATAATAAAAGTATATTGTTTAACCAAGAATGATTTAAAAACAATATTTTTTGCTTTGGTTTTGATGATAATATAATATAATTATATAAGAGAATAATTTTATTGTCTAATGTTTATTTCAAATGTAAAATAATTTTAAGATTCGTTGTAACCTATTACTTTAAGAAAGAGAAAAGAAGTTCTACAAATAATTCTCTATTATAATAGATGAATTTGAAAGATTTCATCTAACACAGGTAATCATAAGTATTTTGGTACTTCATTGTTGAGCATCTCTTGACACGCGTCATGATCACTAACTTTGATACTTGCTGGTACAAGTTATCAACTTTATCCTCTACTCTAGAGTACCTAAGCATTGTCAAAATTCCAAACTAAAGTCAACATATTTAATCTTGAGAATTTCTTCACACACCTAGTAGTTTTTTCCCACACCCTTGAAAATCAAAATACCTCCAGTAAGTCACGGGTGAATTTGTCACTTATGAATTCACCTTATTTTTACATTTAATTGTAGTTTAACCATTGAAATTTTAAAATTACAATGCGCCTATAAGTTTATATTTTTTATTTAAATTCAAATAAGGAGCATTCTATATATGCAAACCATATAAATATTATTATGTGATTTAAGAAAATTGTCAAGTATCAAATTACATAAATTGTTCAAAGTAAGTGCGATCAAATTATTACAAATAAAAATGAAAAACATAAGGCTACTATGTATGCCTAATCCTAACCACTGTGTCTCTTATGTCACGGCAACGACATGGTCGCCGCCCTCACGCACAATCCATGCATCCAACGACTCTCATCCAAGCTAGAGGATACGCTGACAGATGGCACTAGATCAATGGCATGGTCATCCTCGGCCTGCTCGTTCTCCAAAAGCTCCTCATGTGCTGGCCTCGGTAGACGTCCAGGACCATCCAGTGTCATGAAAGAGTGTGACACTCTAAAAAACCATATCGTGTACCCCTACACAACCATATATGGGAGGCCCATCATCGATACCGACACGAGATGATTCTCCTAATCCTGGAAGATGTCATCGAGATCCCTCTGTGTCATGGTGTCGGAAGCAGCCTGGAAAGGAGATCTAGGTATCATCTGCACAAAGCCAAACCAACGTATACGCCGCTCGGGAAGATACCTGGCCATCATGTTTGACCCACAAGTTAGCCACCCAGATTATAACGAGATGGTATCGAATGCAACAACCTCTTGTAGTCCGCAAACAACATCCAGTTAATGACGTCATGGTTGGTGCGATCAAGGAACACCCGATAAGAACACATCGTTTGGTTGCCTCTGTTTAGAATAAACTTGGAAGCCCTTGGCATGAAGGCCTGATAGTCGGGATCTTCGGTGTAATCATGAATGCGGTGAAAGTGTGATATAATTCAGCTCTGCATAAACAAAAATATAATGTGTAAGTATAAATAAATTAAAACTAATTAAAATTTATCGTTAAAATAAAAAACGTACCGTGAAGTGTGTGTACGAGCCAGTGAGTGCCCTCGCCCTCCATCTGGAAGCTTCATTTAGCTTCTGATAGAGGTAGGTCAGAACAGCGGCACCCCAATTCCAGTCACGAACTGTAGACAGGTCCATAAAATATCTCTGGTAGACCACGTCGGTGTAGTGGTCACTCGTGTCCACAAAGATGGGCGTGCCTACCAGGTACATCAGAAAATACCGGATGGCACAGCCACAGTAAAATTGAACAAAAATATCCGCATTCACAGGCTCCCCAAATTCCTGTGCAGTTCTTTTCGCGCGTGCTGATTGAAGGAGGTGCTCCTCATATATCTCCTTTAGGTAGGAGAACCTCATGTGCGCCCTGTTTGTGGAGTCGCAGTCCTGAGCAGCCCTGTACGGATCAGCTCCTAGATGCTTAACCATCCACTCAACTGCCTCAGCTCTGGTTATCTTGACATGGTTGAGTAACCTACCTCTGATAGGTAGTTGGAGCAAGCAGGAAACATCATCGAGCGTGATGGTCAACTCCCCAACTAGAAAGTGGAAAGATGACATCTCCTTATGCCACCTCTCAGCAAAAGCACATTGCATGTTGATGTTAATTGTATTGTAACCAGTACCGAATAATCCGGCATAACCGGATCCAATGGCAGCATTGTGGAACCACTGAGCCTGTGGAATATAGAGATCAAAAATTATGCGAGAGTGGTTGACATGTTTCAAAGCCTTCCTTTTCTGAAACATAAGAATTCAACGAAAATAAATCAACAGGAACCGTATTTTTGAATAAAATTTATAATGCGAACTAACTCAAGTGGTACCAAAAAAATACCTGTCCACCCCAGACATAACGAACAACATGATCCTGACAATAAATCAGGAGGGATGTGTCATATGGCCCTCCTGGATAGCCAT
The DNA here is from genome assembly GCA_021764765.1 of Vicia sativa. Lineage (NCBI taxonomy): Eukaryota > Viridiplantae > Streptophyta > Magnoliopsida > Fabales > Fabaceae > Vicia > Vicia sativa. The sequence continues at coordinate 99,973,836 of CM038794.1, forward strand.
CATCCTCCGCCTCTACAGGTTCCTCAACATCGTCGTCGGGGACCTCAACGTTTTCGGCGTCCTCCGCCTAAACATCCTAGGCCTCCTCCTCTGGTACCTCTACCTCCGGTACCTGCTGTCATACCCCAATTTTTAACCTAATATACCACCTTACATATGCATCACTGCATCACTAACAGTTCAGAACAGAATTGATCGTGTGTGGCTTCTAGAAATCAAAATCAGGGTTTCATCAAAATTTCATCTGCTCAAGAGGTGATCAATTAGGGTTTGAGTTTTCACTCACCTCAAATGATCTATCTTAATCAAATCATCAACCTTTGATCTTCAGATATCCAACTTTTCTCATGATCTATCAAGGATCGACCAATTAGGGTTTTCATCGAGGATAGTGAATCATTGATTTTCTGATCAATGAATGACCTATTTGCTTGGAGATTGATCTTAACATCCTCAATGCAACATCTTGACCTAATTTTTTTTTATTCAAAACATCACAAAAATCCATGTTTCTTCATCAGACAAATTCTGAATCGTCTGATAAAAATTCATCTGCTCTGAAAAGTCAAACTTTGACTTTTGGTCAACTTTTTCAAGACAAAACTTTTTCAATCATCAAAATACTTCAAATGACCCATCATGATCATAAAAAATCAAGAAATTTGGAAAAGTCAACAAAAAGTCAAAATTTTCAACACTTAGAAAATTTTTAAGTGTTAGAAATTTCATGTTTTTCCTACTTTCATGGCAATTTTTCACATAGTTCCATTTGGAATTAGAAAAAACTCAAAACATGAAAGTTGTAACCCTTGTTACAAGCTTTCCAAAATGTCCAATAACTTGCAAAACCATTTTGTCTAGCTATACTTTTGATTTTGAAACATAGAGCTCCAAAAGCCATGAATTTCAAGTTCATAATTATAGGTCATTTTTTGCATTTTCTCCTTCTAGATGCCTTGTCATCACTTAGAGGCAGCTAGTAACTGATAAATATCAGTTTGAATGATTGAAAATAGGATTGGATCAAAGAAGGAAACTTAACCATGGTTAAAAGAAGTAACTTTTGCATTAAATGCAAAAGATTCCATTATGACCTCTTAAGCAAGTTGCAAGTTACCTTCAATGATTTTTGCCAAATCATTCAGTTTTCTTGGCCTATAAATAGAGGTCATGTTTTCAAATTGAAACCACACCAAAGCTATGCAAGATCAAGCTTTCACTCTTCTTTCTTGAATTCTAAGTTTCATAGTTCAAAAGTGAGAATTTTGCATTTTGGCAAATCTTGTAAAATCTGTGAGAAACTTGGTGTCTAACATGTCTTAAACATCATATACAACTTGTTTGAAACTTAAAATCAACTCAAGAACAACTAAAAATCAGAATCATTGTTCAAACTTTCAAACTTGCAAAAACTTGCCTTAACTTTCAAACTGATAATTCACTCGAGCTAGTCTTGATTTTATCATTCAAACATCATCAACATACTTCATATGAATGATACAAATCATTACCCTTGACCTGTAACACCTTCAAGCTCGAATTCGAAACTCATACCAACGAACTGCAGTTGGACTTGGTCAGAGTAATCCAGGCTATTTCAAAGCAAGCATAGCACTTCCACACGTTCCATGAGGTCCACTGGTGCTATAGCAATCATCAAATCAACTCTGTAACACCTCCTTCGAAGAATCAAAGTCCAGCTTCAAGAGGTAATAACTCGAACTTTGAACTTCATAATTTCTAACTTCCAGTTCAAAAATGGCTTGGTCGTTTTGTTTCTGCACCCTCACTGATCCTTAACCCTAAATCAATTGCCTGATTCCATGATCATACACGATTTCACATTGATTTTTAGGAATTAGGGTTCTTCGTGTTTCTGGAGAATTTAATCATCTAAAACTAAAAATAAATGAAATTAACCACCACCATCATGTTCCTGGTTAAATTTCGAGCAAGTTTGATGTTTACATCATTCATTTTCATTGAGAAACGAAGAATCTGGGATTGGATGAAGGATCGAGGAAGATGAAGAACATTCATGTGTTTTTGTTTTCCGTAAAATTCAAATTTCATTTTATAATATAATTAAATAAAGTAAGTTATATAAACGGATGTATTGCCGCCCCAGCGGTTGCCAGCTCACTCTTAAGTCACTTTCCTTGCCTTGCCCAATGGTCCCGGGTTCGAATCCCCTTGGGACCATTTTGCCAAATTTTTTGCTTTTCCTTCACATTTTTTTTCAAACTTCAACACTTTCAAAACCCAATCAAAACTCCTCATTTTGAGGTGATTTTTTGCACACTTGTCATTTAATATGTCTATTTTATGATGATGTCAAAAAAACCCAAAAATATTTTCTTTTGATTATATTTTCATTGAGCCGAAAACGAGACGTTTTAAGTACTTTTCAAAGTACTTTTCAGAGATGTTCTTTCAAACTTTTGAAACTCGAATCTTTTCCAAACTTCTTGTGGATATATTTCATCTTTCAAAAACACTTTCAAGATCTTTTCAAAACATTTCATCAAACTTACACATTCTTTTTCCATGATCGACTCGATTTGAAGATAAAACCGAACTCGTTTTTCCTCAAATTTCTTAATCGATCGTGGGCCTCCCTTACGGTGTAAGTCCCAATTCTTTCATGTACATAGCTATTTCCTTGTACATATCAAATTCTTTTTATGTACATAATTATTTCTTTGTACATACCCAATTCTTTTCATGTACATAGTTATTTCCTTGTACATATCCAATTCTTTTATGTACATATCAATTTTACTTGTACATAATACGGATATCTTTGTAAATATTCAAGTATAGCAAACTTTCGTTCGTTTATTCGCTTGTTTATACACCAATTCCATTGGTATCAAGAGAGGAATTATTCCCGGTGAAACTTCTCTAAAAACCAATGGGCCTCCCTTACGGTGTAAGTCCCAACCCTCCTATGTACATACATATTTCCTTATACATAAATACTCATTCGTGTACATATTCATTCCCTTGTACACATTCAAACTTGTAAGTAATCAAGTTACGCTCGTTTCAAACGTTCGTTTCACACGCACTTGTTTATATTTCCTTCATAAATTGTTGCAAATAAACACTACACATTTGTTTATATTTCCTTCGTAAACTCCTGTGAATAAACTTCATACACTTGTTTATATAAACTGTCTAGTTATAACACAACAACTAGATTAACAATTAAGTTCCCGCAGAGTTTAGCCTCCTCTTGGGCTTTGTACAAGATAACTCATTCATCTAAGTTAGCCTCCTCTTAGGCTTCATATAAGAAAACTCATTCATCTGAGTTTAGCCTCCGCTTAGGCTTCATATAAGACAACACTCCCCTGCTGAGTCAGCCTCCTCTTGGGCTTCGTTCAAAAGAACTCCTCATTGAGTTTAGACTTCTCTTGGGCATCAAACAAGAAAGAGACCAGGAAATCTCTTAACAGCCTCCTATTGGGCTTCCAATACAAAGAATCACCCGCGCTAGGATAGAACCCTGAGAGTATGATTTCCCGGTGAAATCGCTCTTGAAATCCTAAGAGGATGGTTTCCCGGTGAAACCACTCTTAAAGCCAAAGCCAGCCATACCCTATAGCTTCCTCTTGAGCTTCATACAAGGACCCTCGATGACTCTCGATGACCCTCGGAATGTCTCCTCTTGGGCTTACAATACAAGGACCCATGGGCTTCTTAAAAGCATCCCTCCAATCCAATCAATTTCTCCTCGAGATTTAGACATTTATCATCTCTATGGAAGAAGTATCTCATCTATCACATCACATACAATCAAAAACTTTTCAAACTCTTTTCAAACAAAAACATCTCTTAATCGTAAGTGGTAACGCTTGTACACTCAAGCAAAACACCCAATGCTTATAATTAATAGATTCAATCATTTTTCAAACATCTTTCTTAAACTCGTAAGTGGTAACGCTTGTACACTCAAGTAAAACACCTATAACTTACGATGAAAGATTTAAACTTTTCAAAATGTATGTGATGAAATAGATTAGATACATTTTTCATTAAGATGACATTTGTCTGTGTCTCTTAATAACATCCCGTTGCTTCCACTAGCATAAGTGGGAACTACGATTGCTCTGACTTTCTCAACATCCCTTTGAGAATACGTAGGCACAAGGTCTCATCCTTGCCGAGCAAAATTTCTTTCTCTCTCAAACCAAACAAACCATAGATCCCTTTAGATCCGAGCTACAAATGCTCTGATTCCCATTAAGGGATATGTATGCAGAAGATCCCAATGATCTTTGCGAGCACAATAATAACAAAACCTAGGATCCCACATAATCTACGTTTCTTAAAAAATCCAAAGGAGAAACTTTCCCAATCATAGAAATAGCAATTTAAAACACACAAACATATCAAACATATTCATATATAAAGCTATAGATAACTATATATATTTAGGGTGCTCCATCTATTCCCTTTATATAACAAACCCCCTTGTCCGGAATCTCCCCAATGTGTTGCGTCTAGTTCGCGCTAGTCGTAATGCATATCATATCAATTGAGGGTATTGCAGCTTTCCCCTTTTTCATAATCATTTTTCTTGTGTTGAAAATAATAAAGCTTGATGCTCGCGGCATCTTTATAAACAAATCAAAAGAGTAAATCGTTTCGAGCCAGAGAATCCGAATTCAGATTCGATTCCCTCGCGCGTCACTTTTTAACGCGAACACCTGCTCCTCATGTACCAGAGGTAGACGCCTCATAGAGACGACTCCTCCGTGACGATGCGGAAGGTGAAGCTATCTCTAGTTGTTCCCTTTCCGCCCTTGCCCTTTGCTCTCGCTCTCAACGAGCCGATGCAGTCTGGCTTTGCCTGCCATGTCTAAAATGTGTCATCTAATTTGGTTCTCTGTCATTTTTCTAAAATAAACCATTACAATTGTTGTTACTAATTTAAAAACAACTCAGGCAACAATTCGCAAGTGCACTTACGAAATCCCTCCAGGGTCACTTCGCAGATACACTTGCGAAACCCTTTTGTCTATAAAGTTCCAAACCCAAAAAAATTAGTCTCAAACACCCAAATTCCTATTTTTCCTACTACCTTTACCTACTATTACTTGATATACTATTTAATTTCTATAACCTAACCTAATAATCTTATAAAAATTTACATTTTGAACAAAATAAAATAAAGAAAACTTACACAAATTTGAGCTTGGAGTTGATTTTGGAGGAGTTGAAATAAGTTAAAATGAGTTGAAAATATGAGATGTACTTGAATAAAGTGAGTTTAAAGTAGTAGAAATGTTAGGGTTTGAAGTAAAGAGGTTGAAATTTCGGTGTTTTGAAATGAATGGGTATTGGGGTTATTCTGTGTGTTTTTCTAAAACAACACGCAGACTTCGTAAGTGTACTTTCGAATTCCCAAAATAAGGTGAATTCGCAAGTACACTTGCAAATTCACCAGATTTTTAAAAAATTGTGGATTATTTCGTAAGTACGCTTACGAATTTACTTTATTTTGAGAATTCGTAAGTGCACTTACGAATCTATGAGATATTTTTGAGTTTATACCGGGGGTGAAAAAAAACTCACTAGGTGGCTGGAAAAATTTCCTTTGATCTTTAGGTAGAAGATTAAGATGATATCTTCTGTCAGTATGTTCCTCTAGTAACAATCACCAAACTACAATCTTATAAAGAATAATTTAGTAGTTTTTCCTCTCAAACGTTCGAATTGAGAAATGATGTATGCAACAAGACATGCTACTAATGCCAAGGATACAAAATAGCCAGCTGCAAGATCTTGATGACTCATTTCTCACAAGATAAGTAACATCCAACAATCATAAAAAAAAGTTATACAAAGACTCACTTTCTTAGTTCTATTTATCATCATGCAGCATTATTTACATTACAGAAGTGGTAGGAATATTTACATAAACTCACTCATGCTTCTTATCCCAACCGCATAGCTTTCATAGCTAATGGGAGTAAGAATCTGCATTACCAGATTGATCTTGACAGAATCGTCTGCAATGACGACGAGGACAAGAACTACATTGATGATCAGAAACATTCCTAACAAGTAAAACTAAACAACAACTCAATCAATTTCTTAATGAATTTTGTGTGTTACAATTGGTTTTAAGGTACACTTCAAATATGTTGCATTCTGAAATTCATGAGAATCACAAAGGGACTTAGGATAAATGTTTTGTCATGTGATGTTTGAGTTCTCAATATTTTACTTTAAATTGCAACTAAGTTATACAGTAATGAGTGAGTTATAGTGAACTTTTTTTACCACAGTGCAGAAAATAAGTACCAATTTGAAAACACTACATCACATCAGAAAAGATTATAAGAAAACATCAAAATAAAAAGTAAAAAACCTCTAGAAAACTCGGAAGAATAAACGGTTGTTAATAACTCTATCTACTTAAATTTGCGCCATTCAAATCCCCGAGCGCGAAAAATGAGAAACAAAAGAAAATGCAAACTTTTTTTTCTTCTATATTAGTCAGAAGGTATGAGCGATGAATAATTCTTCTTCACACCATCGATGTCTTCATGAATGATTGGAAGTATCTATCTTGTCTCTGTCACTGTCTTCTTCGGGCGTTTTGTCATCTTCTGAAGTTTTCCTAGATTTCAGTAGCCTTTGCGCTTTTCTGAAAACCCGTCAAGGACATAAATTAGTTTTGATATAAATTAGTTTTGATATCAAGGAAAACAGAAAGGGAAAGCATCGTACACTTGTAGTTGCTCTTTTACTTTCCAGATATCACCCGACCATAATATTGGGTCGCAATTCTTAGGATAGGAATCTTGTTGTTGCACTCTCTCTATTAGCCACTGCTCTACTTTATTACTCTCATTCATGATCTGAAACAATAAACAAGTCGATTAAAAGCTTATGTTAAGAGCAGAATCGCGGAGAGAATAATATACAGTGTCCTATTTGTCATCCTACCAGTTCTCTATCTTGGGGGTGAAAACCTGCAAAGTGGCGAATATCTGAAATGAGAGTTGATAACTCTTTCATAGCTTGCGCTCTTTCTTCCTCATCTTTGTATCGATGCTCAATTGGATCCACCAGCTAAAGAAATAATAGATTAGAAACAAGAAGTACGACAAGGGAAACATTGAAAATACAAAAGTTAAAAAAAATAAATACCCTTTTCAGGTCTTCTAGTTTTGAAGTATAAGTGTGTTCAGTTTCATCGTCACCGTCCTCGTAAAGCCAATCCTCAGTCTCTTGCAAGCTCCTAGATATGTCGTCTCTCTCTTGATCACTTGCAAAGCTCCGATATGTGTTGAAAAGCTATTCAAGTATGCAAAAATAAATTGGATTCCTAAATAATAGAAACAAAACATGATTGCGTCTCGTTTAGATTTTGAACATGTACCTTACTCCTTGTCTCGTAGACATAGGATTCCAAAGTGTTCTTCTTTTCTTTGGTTAGCTCCACGTCTCTATCCTGTTGGGCTAACTGGAGTTCTTTTTCATGAGCTTCGGAAATCTCTGCCATTGTCATTCCACCATAGATACTCTCATTCACTGGAATAGGATGCTTTTTTTTAGTTTTAGCTTTTCTTGAATAATCAGCCTGTAAAATGGTACGCAGCGAAACGGTTATTTACTAAAACAAAACAAAAATGAGTCATATCTTCAGCGCATGGAATAACATGACAGTACTTACAGAACTTCGTGGAGAATCAGATGTATTGATACTATCTTTATCTTCAGCGCCATTGGCAACAAAATTGGTACTATCTGAAGTCTCAGACACGGGATCTACATCCATTGCATCAAAATTTGATTGATCATCCTCTGTGTGATGCGTGATCAACTGGGGCGGGACATAAAAGTTTGTGCGTAAGTAGATCTCTCACAACTCAAGTCTTGACACAAAATGGAAAAATGAAAACTTTTAACTTACCGTAGCTGATTCAATGCTAAAAATGCCGTGCAGATTTAATTCAACTCGAACTTTAATTCTTGTCTTACTACCATGAGATTCAACCAAAGGACCAATCTGAAAAGAAGTAGTTAACAAATGCGTAAACATAAAACAAGCTGTATGCATGCAGATAATTTTTTAACTTGACATTAGCTGAATGTTCGAAAGTGAGCATACCATGAATGAACCAATTTTGGGAGAGGTTCCAGGTGGTAGTTCATATTGATTCGGATAGCAAGCTTCCAAATGGAAAAAACTAGTTCGCTTGAGTCGTAGAACGGTAGTACTTGGAATCAATTGGCCTTTTGGGAAAATTACACCATTTGATCCTACAGAAATTGGACCTTCATTTGATGCAAGTCCATATGAAAAAGGACTAATATCCTGGACCTGAACAAAGATGAGAAATTGCATTAATTTTGATGACAACATATAACAAAAAGTGGCAACATTGATCAGAAACGAAAAATAATGAAAATTCAATTTTATATCGTCAATAGAGTAATAACAGAAGATAATTTCAAGACTGAAAATAACCCTTTTAAGGATAAACCCAACTCTAAGAATGTATAAACTCAATACTAATCAGTGATGTCAATGGCGGAAAGCGAAAAAATCCACTATATAGGCACGCCATTGTTGCCTCTGGTGCTGCCACAGCGAGAATCCCTTCACAAACTGCCTATGGCAGTAGTCAAAAAAAATCCGCTACTAAACAACACTGATTCTAATCTGCAATATATAACAAGTATAGAATAAGAATAGACTTAAAAAAACACACAAACCTCATAGTCTCTCACACGGTATGCGGGACTGAGCATAGCACACTGTAGAGCACAACCACGAGCTACACACTCACTTGCATTCAGCTTTCGGCTGGGTTCCCTTTTAAATAGATTAGTTAATAATGTACTTACAGCTGGAATTCTAGAACCTGAACCAACTAGTTCTACAGAAACAATCTTCTCTGCATTCAAGCCTGCTTCAAGTAATGCTTGGCTGCAAGGTTTAGAAATTCTCTCCAATAATCCTGATGCGAGACTCTCAAATTCTTCTCTTGTGATAAAGCCCTTCACGTCTTTCTCATCCATCAAACACTCGATATTTAGCGGTGCCTCTGGATTTGCACTCAAAACTTTCTTCAATTTCTCACATGCCGCACGCAGCCTAATGCACGCCTTGGCATTAGAATACACGTCAATGTGGTACTGTTCCTTGAATTTTTCCGCAAAATGAGTGAATAGAACCTCGTCAAAGTCCCTCCCACCTAAACTCCGGTCAAAAGTATGTGAAAGTATCTTCATTTGCCCGAACTGAAACGCTGCAATGCAGACCTGAGTATCGCAGTGACCAATGTCAATAAATGCAACATATGTAAAACCTTCACTTTGAAAATTCGTTTTGTAAATTCCATAACTAAGGGCAGTTGCAGTACAATCATGAATCAATCTCAATGGTTTCAACCCAGCAATTTTCGCCGCATCAAGATAAGCACGTCTCTGCAAGTCGGTGAAGTACGACGGGATACCAATAACACAATCCGAAACCGGTGCCTCCAAATCTTTTTCTGTCATAGTCTTCAAGTGAGCAAATAGCATAGACATTATCTGAACCGGTGTAAAGGTATGATCGCTCTGCAAGTATTTCAAATGAATCAAAACCCCACCGTCCGGTCCCTCAGAAGTTTCAAGAGGAAGCATCTTCAGATCCCTTTCCATATCCGGGTCACTAAACTTCCTCCCTATAAATCTCTTTATCTGAGATATCGTCGATTTAGGATGCATCATAGCAGAAGCCGACCCAGCCGACCCCAAAAACCGCTGCTTTTCACCAAAACATATAACAGCCGGGGTTTCCCGTTTCGACTCATCGTTCAACAAAACATCAATCCCGCGATGCTTTGCCACAGCAATAACACAGTTCTCATTACCAATGTCAAATCCCACGGTACTCATCTCAACTCACAAATTAACAATCCAATCCAATTCACAAAACCTACTTTACCAACACCCTAAAAACCTCAAAACTCCAAAACCCCACTTTACACAAAAACCACTCCAAAAACCTAAGCTTCACCAAAAATCACTACAAAAGAAAACAAACAAGGATCAAAAGGAGAAAAAATTATCATCAAAATCAGTAACAAGAAGAAAAAAACACACATAAACTAAACTCAATCAATTCTTGTAAAACAAGTCAAAGCAATAATTTTTCTTTGAAAACAGATAATCTAACACAAACCCATTAAGAAAAATCCTATTTTTCATCGGAATTTGGGTCCAATTGTTAGAAAAAAGTCGCAAAAAAAGTAATGAAAAAGAGTGAAAAAATCCAAATTGAAGAAAAATTGATAACTGAATATACCTTGGTTGGTGAAGGTGAGGAAGATGGAAGAGTGAGAGCGAGTGAGAGAGGAAATGTTGGGTTTGATTGAATGGCAAACGGCAGAGACTATGGGGTTTTGAAAAGTTTGCAACGATGCTGAATAACACAATAATGGATTTTTTTTTTTTTAGGGTAATATTTATGAACATGAAAATAAAATATTTTTGAATAAAATTTGGGTGATTTGTTTTTTTTTGTTTTTGTATATTTTAAAATAGATTTGATTTAAATCTCAAATCCATAAAAATATATTTTATAAATTTTTATTTATTTCTATATCAAAGCTAGAAATCTATTAGAAACAGAATTTAATTAATTTAAACTGAAACAGAATTTTATAATTATATATTTGTTGAAAAGTTAGCAATAAAAATCAATTAATGGGATTTAAAAAACAACAAAATTAAAATAAACAATGTATAATAAATTGAGTAGTATATTTTAAATAATATATTGTTTTGACATTGAAATATATTGATATTGAAAAAATATTCAATTTTGTGTACTGTAATAATAGTTATATAGTCTCTAAAAATATTAACTTATTTGCTTTAATAATTGAGTTTTCTTTAATTTTGATATATGATAAGACTAGCCAATTTTAAATTGCACTATTAATAAAAAATATTAAATTATTTATTATAGATACATCTATAAATTTATGGAAAATTTATTTTTAACAAAAAAGAATAAAATTTGGAGAAAAAAAATCAAAATACTATTCAAAGTAGAGAAAACAGAAGAAGAAGAAGAAATTTAAGAGAGTAGTTGATTTATCTTTAACTTTGGTATACATATAATTCAATCCAATCTAAATTATACTATTAACATTAATAGCAATTAATATTATATTGATGATGAACATTCCTATTATTTTGACACCCATTCATATTTAAATTTACATATAATTAATTAATTAATTAATAGAAATTTAATTTATATTTTAAATTTATTTGACTATTTAATTAATTAAAGCTCGATAAATAACTAATATAATTAAAATATTTATGTCCATATAATAATCAATAAAATATAATAATAAAATAAAATTTAAATTATAAAATATTTTAATAAAAAATATTAAAAATAATTCAACATATACTCGAGGTTGCACAAAATAAGTGAAAACTCATATGTAAGAAAATGAAATCCGAAATTTTGTTAGAAGAATATAGATTCTTCTATTGTATTTTGAATCTAAAATGTTTAATGTATTGGTCAAAATAGTGTTGTTACACTTTAACTCTTTTATCAAATATTACATTGTTTTGATTACAACAACACTTTTAAACCATTATTTTCAAAAAAAACCACGTAAAAAAAATTATCGGATTCTCCCTATATTTAAAAATTCTCTTATTTTAAACATTCAGCACATCCGGTCATCAAAAAATGAGGTGGTTAATTTTTTTTCTAATGATGTGAATGGTCCATATGGTTGGCTAATTTTTTTATAGTCCATATGGTTTTTTATTTTATTTATTTATTATTTTTAATGTCATGTAGGCATATCATTTTATATTAGGAGTAAAGACTATTTTTGTCCCTCACAAAAATTGTAGAGTTCAAATTACTCTCTGGAAAAAAAATTCATATTTAATCTCTTACTAAATTAAACCAAATTATGTTAGTCCTTCTATTAATATTTTTTTTTCAAATTGGTTTATTTTTAATTTTTTAACTGTGACTAGATTGTCACACATATTACTTATGTCACATGTATTATTTAAAAAGAGACGTTTAGGTCCTTACATTAATTTTTTGGGACAATTTGTCCCTAACAAAAAATGACCATATTTAATCCCTTATGCTCAATCACATTATATTGTCATCACATACAGTAGTTTGGCTTAGGATGCTCTGTAATTTTCCAATATTTTGAAATTTTTTTGAAGTTCTATTTGTTGGAACAATGTTTCAAAATTTGATTGTACTATAATATTTTGAATTTAATTATATATATATATATATATATATATATATACACACACACACACACTAGGTTCTTGAAATGGTTAGAAATTTTATGATGTTATGATGTTATTATGTCATGATGTTATGTTTAAATAGCAAGCACAAGCAATTCACGCAACAACCATATGTTTAAGGCTTGCATGAGGTATATGTGTCTACCCTTTACTAGAGTTTAAGTTGGTTCAACCTATCCTACAATAGTAATCGGGTTTTAGGAATCTCATATCACAGATCTTTCTCGCAGGCTTTATTTCAGTACGGCTACCAAATGGTTGACCGAAACATCCCGAAAGTCAAATCTCAATGAGCGTAGCATCGAGTACCAACCAACCTCAGTCTACACCGAAGTCGGCTATCTCACTACCTTCTAATGGCTAAGATAGGTCAATTAAGGTTCTAAAATTTTAGTTATTGCTTGATGACACCAAGAAGATGCCAAATATTTCCTCAACTAAACATGAGGAACATCAGGGCATCCAAAGTGTCACACTAACCGTAGCCATCATTTTAACCTTTCAGTCTACGTCGGACAATTGCGATAGTCTATTGCTACTTACCTAAGGTATCCCTGGATCCTGGTGTAGGATCCTTATGAACAATAATACCCAAGCAATGCCCTTAAAATAAATCAGACAAGTCAAACAATAAAAACAAGTAAAGGTGATCTAAAACCCTAAGGTAACCCCTCTTTAGGTAGTTTCCCCGACAGAGTCTCCAGTTCTGTAACACGGTAGGAGAACTGACTTGTTTGTTTTGCGTTTTATCACAAATGTTGTGGATAGCAAGAGTCGCCATCGAATTTTCTTTTATCCAATAAAGGAAAGGTGAAAAGAACAGGAAAGACCTTTTGTTGATTCTGAGTACGGGGGGTAATTATGAAAAGGAAAGGTGTTAGCACCCTTTTCATCCGTAATTATCTACGGGCTCTTAATTGTTTAGCTCACCTTTTGAAAACTTGCTTTGTGTGTGTGATTTGTTTGAAAATATTTTGACTTTGACTTTGTAATAATTCTTGTATCAGTCCTCAAGAATGTATACGAAGTGTTTGAAAATATTTGTTTGAAAATGTAACTTTGTAATGATTCTCGTGGGTATACAACGTGTTTGTTTGAAAGTATTTTTGAAAAAGAGTGTGAGGTGTGAAAGTATGTTGATTGAGCAAGCAATTAAAAGTATTACCCACTCAAAAGGTCGTTCTTATTATTTTCCTTCTCCTTTAGGACATTGTTATCCATACCATTAGTTAGTAGGTAGCTCTATCTATTGGATGTGAAGGGACAGGCATAGGGTCATCGTATGGTCATTGAAGGCAACATTGTAAGGATACATTAGCAACTTTGTAGAGACTATCATCACTTATTCGTAGGCAACAACCGAGGGACGAGATTATATATTCGTAGGCAACATCGAGGATCATCGAGGGACTATGATCTTTGTGATGATTTTGAATTGATGGATTTTTGCTAATGGTACCCCTATGTTCGAGGGACATGACCATTTTTATTCGTAAGGCAAAAGGAGAGGATACTCTAAGGGTGTGAGTGTGTGCACAGTGTGTTAATTTCATATATGTTAGTATTGAATTAGGTTATCTATGTTAATTGATTAGTCTTGCCATGCAATCCCTAGTTTAACATACATTTAAACAGTTAATATTTGCAGGAAAGTAAAAGTGCGGAAAGTAAATCCTACGTTATTACAAGGCTTTGAGGGCAGATACATAATAAGAGGTGTGAAAAAGTAAATGTGCGAGAAAAGTAAATCTACGCTATTACAAAAATATCCTTGCGACCTATACATCAATTTCTAGAATTTAAATAAGAATAAAGCAATAAATAAATAGGAAAAAACATTTTAAATGTTAGGAGAATGTAAAAGCCTAATTACTAAATGAAAATATATTTGGATTTTTTATGGTTGATTTTAACTGGAAAAAACAGTTTAAGAGTTAATTAATAATTAATTAAACAAATAAAAAGAAAATTAAATATTTTTTTGTGTCAAAAATTAAATAAAGGTTTTTGAAACCTTAATCTAAAATCAAAACAATTTTTAGAGTTTTTTATGATAGTTTAAAAATTATTTGAAAAGAAATAAAATAAAAGGAAAAAAATTGAAAGAAGAACAAGAAAATGCGTTAGTAAGGAAAATGATGAAAAATAAGAGGTAGTCCCTGGGGATCGAACCAAAGACCTCTTAGTCACATGCGTGCCTCCCTTGCCAACTGAGCCATGGCGTTGTTCTGTTATGGAAATAGAAGCAAAATAACATATATGAAAATATATTTTGAAAATTATTTTAAAAAACAAAGAAAACACGCGCAAAGGGAGGTGCCACTATTCATCATCGTTTTGACCAGGATTTTTACCCATGGTCTGTGTCCGTAGAAAAATCCTTTACCTACATATTTTATTCGTGGCTACAACACCTGCAAATCACAAATCACGAAATACATAATATAAATTGATTATGAGACCATGGATCGATTGGAAACTTCGTCCTGAACATGATGGACCCCTTCGTTTGGTCCAATTTTGGCTGGAACAGAAAACCCCAATTCGAAGCTTGGAACCCTAGCCATGGTGAAACGTGATACCTGATAAGTGCCAAAATTTAGTTATTTTGTATATATGTTTAGTGGCACTTATCGGTTCTTTTGTTGATATTCTTCGAATAAATCCCCCGCTTTTGGTATAAATGTGTACATAATAGAATAATTGAGTTTTTGTGTAAATATTGTATCATTTTATAGTTTTTCATCTCTTTTATAGGTATTCATTCATAATTGGAGCATTGAGTAATAAAGTGTCGAAGACACGGCTTCAAACGCACGATTTTGAGCAATAAAAAAGAACGCATAAAGCAAAGAATAAGTTTTTCAAATATTTCAAAGTTATAAAAGCTTGATATTTGTTCATGGTTATATAGATCATTGAATAAGCTTTCCAACGCTTCAAACCGGGCGCAATTCCGAGTTACGGTTCTCAAGTTATGGCAAAAATAAGATGCTGATTTTTTTCAGGACAATGCAGACCGCGTTGAGCGAAAATATAAAGCGCCCGCAATTTCAAAATTCTTTAAAAGGGCTAAAACACATTTTTAGGTCATGGGTTGGGTATTTTTGAGTCTCAACACCATCAACATCATTTTTTGGTCTAGAGAGCTTAGAAAACAACATTGGAGCTTGCATTTTGATGATCCGGAGTCGAATCCCTCGTCGATTGGTGTTGACAAACCAAGAAATGTTTGGTTCCTCTTCTCTTATCTTTGTAATCTCTTTTGTTGGGTTTTCTATGTATATATACTCTAACTCATGTATATTTGTCGCCTTGGCGTTGTATAAAGTTTGCTTTACTTAACTGTGGTGATTGTCTTGGGTTTTACCTATGTTAGAGATTTGAGCTTTACTAGAGATAGATTGCTTAGATTCTTACCTAGGATGATTATCTGTTAGTTTCTGAATGCTAGAAATGGCTTAGAGCTGACATTCACTTAGAGTATCTGATCTTAATGTCTTTGCGTTGGTGAAGTATGCCATAGATGGGTATGGAGGTGATGCAGTTGACTTCTGTGTTGTCGAGATAGGCCAGAAATGGATATCGAGATGATTCGGGAGGATTCTCAATTTGGGTTAGAAATAGCTTAGGTTGTGAGAGGTATGTGATGACACGGACGAGTATCGTAGGCCAAGTATAACATGGGTGGTAGATTTAAGTCTGTGACGGGTACTTTACATTCGTTCCGGACAAGCTGTCTATCCTTTATTTTTTTTGTTCATTTACTTTTTGTCTTTTATTTTCATTTCTTTTAATCTCAAACTCATTAACGGTAGAATTGTCGAACGACGAATCAACAACCAATCTCTGTGGACACGATACGATATAACCTAACCGATATATATCACCCGGTAAAAATAATACCAACTCTTTGCTTGCCGCTTTACCGCAGCAACAATACCTACACTCAAACTCAAATTAAACTATCTATAAAGAATAGAAACTTTATCACAAACACAAATATATGATCAAATTATGTTAAACATGCATGTATGTATGAAATCGAAATTCAAAAATAGTTTGTTCAATTGTGGTAGTGATTTCGTGATTCTAGATGCTTTGATCGATTGTGAGGGTTTGGAAAGATTTAGAGAGCAACGACGAGTTGATTGGAACCCTTGGAATGGCTTGAATTGCTCGAAATCTTGGTCTGCAAGTTTCTTGAATGCCACGGTTTTTTGCAACTTGGTTAGGGTTCTTGAGCCTGCAAAAATTTGTTCTCAGCATCTAGAATCCTTGTGAATATATAGTAGACTAAATTAGGTTAAGATTTGTGCCAAGAATATATTGCATTGATGGAGAAAATAGTTGATTGAAAATCAAATACAATCTTTCCAAAATTGCTAAATTTCATTCCAAACTCTTCCTTGCACGATTTGGCCAGCTATCATGGACTTGCTTGGACCTCAAGACATACAAATATCAAACCCAACACGCCTTGAACTTCTTCTTTGTATTTTATTTAATTAAAATTGAATTTTAACGATTTATTCAAAAATAAATTAAATAAATGAAAGTAGGGCGTGTAATTGAACTTAGAGGTCATGGGACATGTTGGAAATAAGTTCAGATCATAAAACCAAGGCCCCTGTGGAAAATTTTCAAGATTGATCAACATTTCCACATGCACTTCTTCAAAATTCCCAAACTTTCTCAATCCATAACTTGCTCATTTTTTTATCATTTGAGAGTGATCTTGGACTTTTTAGAAAGCTTAAGATTTCCTCTAAGATATCATTTTGGTTTCATCTTCATTGAAGCTTCCATGCGCATGTACACTTCTTTGGAACAAGATGACTTTTTGTTGACTTTTGAAAGAACCTATAATGTTTGGACCTATATATCTCAAATGAAGCATTTTTGGACAAATCTTGTGAGAGAAAAAGTTGTAGAGAATTGAATTCCCTTTAAAATGAGCTTTGGTGGAACAATTTTTGATGAAGTATGTGAAAGTTATGCTTGGTCAAAGTTCTGTTGACTCTCTCTTAAGAAACCCTAATTTAGAAACTTTTGACTTTTGATCAATTCTTGATTTTTCTTGATGAATCATGTCAACCCTTGATCAAATGATGAATTTGACTTCAGAATCTTGATGTTGACCAAAAATGATGAAGTTTGACTGTATGTTGACCACAATTGACCTTTTGTCCAATATAACTGATTTTCAACCATCTGAGCAATTGATTGAGCAAATTGGACTATAAGGCTTGAAACTTGATATGATGATACTTTGATGCATATGTAGAGACATGATGTTTACTTGAGACATTAGAACTCGTATTTGTCTTGAGAGAATCAAAATCCTAGTTGTGGGTTGATTGCTTGGGAGAGGGCTTGTCTGGTCAATCCTTGAGTAGTTCTTAAGCATGGAGATGTATTTTGATCTTAAAAAAAATAGGAGGGAAAATTTTGGGGTATAACAAACGTAAACTATCCTGTTGGAATACCATTTACTAATACCAACATACTACTCAGAACACACCCGCTCCTGTCCAACGCATCCACCGTGACCCGAAACCACTATTTCTCATAATACTTCTCAAATAATTCCAATCCACACAATAGTAAGCTTGCGCGAAATCAACTTTGAACAACAAAAACTTCTTTTTTCTCTACTTGCATAATCAATAATTTCATTCGTTACTAAAACACCGTCCATAATCTGTCTCCCCGGAATTAAAGTCGTTTGGTTGCAAGAAACGATCTTTCCAATGACTCTTCTCAACCAAGCAAGAATTTTTGAAACAATTTTGTACATACACCCTATTAGACATATTGTCCTATATTCATCTAACTTTTCTGGATTATCAAACTTTAGGATTAACGCGAGAAAAGCTGAGTTCATAGACTTTGGTAGCTTGCCATTTTTATGGAATTCCTGAATGAATCCAATAATGTCTTTCCCAATAACACTCCAACATTTCTTTATAAACTCCAAATTGAAACCGTCCGGGCCGGGACTCTGATCCCCATCATAATTAAATATCACATATTTAATTTCTTCTCTTGAAAACATAACTTCCAATGCAACACTGTCACCACTCGATAAAACATCAAAAACCAGATTATCCAAATTGGATCGTGGCACCATATGCTCATCGAATCTGGATGCAAAATGGTTTTTTACTGCATTTTTCACATCACTAACCTCTTCCATCATTCCTCCTTCTTTAGTTAAAGGCACAATTGTATTGCTTCGATTTCTGACTTTCATCATAGCATGAAGATACTTCGTATTTAGATCCCGTTCAGAAAACCATTTTTGCCTGGATTTCTGTTTTAGCAAATTTTCCTTCAGATGGAGTTTATTCTAAATTGACTCACCTGAAGATTTTCTCTTCTGATACAGTTGATAGCTCAACTAATTTCTAGAAGTGAACATTTCATTTTCTAATTCATTTAACATCTATACCCTCATCAACTTTTAAATCAATCCACCCAAACACATTCCTATTCCACTATCTTAATCTATCCTTAAAACACTTGAATTTCTCTATTATAACAAAACATTTCTTTCCCAGGACAACATATGATTCCCATTTGTTTTTTATAAAATCAAGGAACTCAGAATGTTCATACCAACAATCAAAGACTTTAAACAGTTTCAGACCCCAGTTAATATTACTAAATAGAATCCACACCAGTCTATGATCGGAAATATCCCTATTTCCAGTTGATTGAGCCATAATATTCCATTTTTGGATTAACCCTTCACATACAAGAATTCTATCAATTCGACTACTTGCAGTACCACTAGATTTTATCCAAGAATGTATGCTTCCTATAATAGGCATATCCACCAACTCCATTAACTCAATAAAACCATTGAAGTCTTCCATTTCTGTTGATCTACATCCTGCACTCCTGCCCCAACATTCCTCCAACGACCTCGACACGTTAAAGTCACCACCCACCACCCATTCACCAGCTGCAAACTTATTCTTCAGATTTAATAACTCCAGCCATAAGCTTCTTTTTTCCGCTAGAGAACAAGTTGAGTAAATGTTAATAAAATAACAATTCAAACCTTTTCTCAGAGCATTCATTCCTAGATAACCTTTTCCCTTGAAGCTAAAAACGGGGACAATTATTCCTTTCTTCCATATAGTTAAAATTCCCCCAACACGCTCGACATAATCTTTCATCGACCACTCGCAATCCATCGAACCCTAGATACTACAAATTCTCCCATTATTCATATATCACATCTTCATTTCTTGGAGAAAACACATTCCGCTTTCTGCTTTGAAATAATTTGGCTGATTTTCTTTTTTTAGTTGATTTGCCGCACCCCGTATCACTAAAGTCATTAGACTACTGTTAACTGTAAATTTGTAAATGCGTTTGAGGGCACTGCTTAAAGGCAAATGTCCCTACAAGTTAAGGACCAATTTTAAACGAAGATAGTTTTTGGGAAAAGCTTTACAAATCCAAGTAGGAAATATCAGAAAACATGTGTCGACTAAGAGGTGAGTCAAAGAACCAACCAAATCGACCATGCAGACAAGAAATAAACAAGACAAATGCGTCAAAGATAAACCACATCGACAAGATAGAGAAAGGATGAGTGTTTGTCAATTCGACATAGCTTGGGTCGAATGAAGGAGTTAGTCGAGGGATAGATGTTGTCGAAGATGTAGGCCAATGGACTTAAGAAATATTATTATTTCTTAAAGGTATATCGAAACCAAAAGCAGTTAGTCCTTTCTGAAGTCCCGAAGCGGAAAAAGTCAAAGTGTGGAGACCGTGGGAAGTTACTTCAGAAGATCGTGGTTCTGAAGCGCTAAACAAATGGGAAAATCGTGTGCAGTAGTTTTCTTTAGTTTGAATTTCGTCCGTGGATTACTCTTAGCAGTTACCTTCTAAAATACTATAAATAAGTCAGTCTGTTAGAATTTTGGTGTGTTCATTTGTATCTTCAAATTGCTTGCTAAAACTCTGCCCAATTCCGTGCTAATGGAAGAAAGAGTCATTCAAACCTTTGATGTACGTGAATCACCGTATTTACTTTCAATGCAATCAATTTACGTTTAAGTTTTCATCGTTGTTTACTGCTTCATTTCGAACAATTTCTTCACTAAACACTTCAACGCCAATTATTGGTCACGAGTCACCAATTAATGTTCGATTGAGTCTTGTTTATCCGCACTTGCTCGGTTAAAGGGTAGTCGAGATTCTATCTGTGTGGAAAGCCATTTTACTGTTTCCCTTGGTCTCGGAAAACCATTTATTGGCCAAGGTCTTTTTCTGCAGAATTAGTGCAATATACCAAATCTTAGCACGTGTCTTAAGATCAACTGGTCAATCTTGCGAGTAACCCTTAGTTTTAGGATCTAGGGAGGACCAACGGTTGTTTACCACTTTCCACAAGAACAATTGGCACACCTGGTGGGACCATGTGCTAAGTGTTAGAGTTTGTCAGTAGCGTTAGAAGTGCATGAAACTTAGAAGTGGAAATTCAGCAAATAAGAAACCACCACATACTAGGAAACGTACACCTAAGATGACAAATAATACTCCCGCGTCGAATGCGGATAAAGTTCCATCACGAACGTTGGGTATTGTTGACCAGAATTTGTCATTTCCTCCAGCACAACTATCTTAGGGCCAATCGCTTCAAGATCAATTCCCCCCTAGACCACCGGTGAGTCCAGGTCTGCCATTGAGTGCCATACCTTGATTTGGTATGCACGAATCCCCTTATGGAATGTCGTATTCCTTAATGACGAGATACCAATCGACCCCAAGTGTAGCAATGATGTTTGATAACGCACAAAACACAAACTCCTTTGCAAAGATCTACAATAGGGCAATAGGAAATGCTTAGAACATCTAAATACTACCTCGTGGCATAAGGCAACAAATGGATGATATCAACCATGAGTTGGTTAATATGCTAACTAACCAAATAGGCAATGTGTTTAACCTCATAGTGCAAGAATCGGTCGAGACTAATAGACAGTCCACTGAAATGAACCGACAAGTTATTGCACAATTAACACGTTGTGTAACTCTTAGGAGTTTCAAGCGGCTGCCCGACAGGGGCACCCGGTTCGACAACCCATACTTGTTCATGGTGACATGGGGGCAATAGAAGAAGAAACTGTGTATCAAGGTCAAGCTGCAACGCCTCAGAGAAATGTCGTTGTCGATCCACCTAGGGTTTTGGTGCGTAGAGAACAAGAGGCTGACCAAATCCTTGATCAGGTTCGACAGGAGGATTTAGTTGTCGAGAATAACTTAACCACTATTGTCGAGAGAATTATGCCTGAAATAGTATGAATAAAATGCCAAGGCCAACGTATTCCTCCCCATTATAAGAGTATATTTTACAGACCGAAAACCCTAGAGGATGGAAAATTCCTAAATACACCAAGTTTGGGGGAGAAACGGGTGAATCGACGGTCGAATATATCGCTAGATACCTGACTGAGTCGGGAGACATGGCGAATAATGAAGGCTTGAGGGTGAAACATTTCCCTTCATCCCTCACTAAATCAGCCTTTACATGGTTTACTATTTTGCCCCCTGATTCTATCGACTCATGGTCGAAGTTGGAGAAACTCTTCCACGAACAGTTTTACGAGGGACATTCGAAAATTAGTTTGGTCGAGTTGTCAAGCATTAAGAGAAAGTTTGTTGAGATAATAGAAGATTATCTAAATAGGTTTAGATCGTTAAAAGCAAGGTGCTTTACCCAAGTGCCTGAACATGAACTTGTTCAAATGGCTGCTGAAGGATTGGACTACTCCATTAGGAAGAAAATAGATCCAACCTTCGTCAAGAGCATGTCACAATTGGCTGACAGGGTTCGACACCTTGAGCGCCTTCGACTAGAAAAGGTTAGACATACTAAGGCTAAGTCTAAGAAAGAAAAGGTAACTTATGTCGACTTCGATGATACAGATCCCATATATGAGGCCGATTACATGTCGCTGATTGAGGCAAATGTGGATGTGGCTGAATTAAAATCAGGGCCTGCATACGAATGTAAATCATTGTTTCCTACCAAAGGAAAAAGCCCTGCTGTCGAAACTAGTTCAAAAACTCCTGCAAAAACTTATACCTTTAACGTTAGCAAATGCGAGGAGATTTTTGATTTATTAGTTAAAGATGGTCAAATTCTAGTACCTCTAAATGCTAAATTACCACCATTAGGTCAAAGAAAAAAAAGGTTTTTGAAAATATCATAATTATCTTGGTCACACAACCTCTCAATGTTTTCTTTTCAGGGATCTGGTCCAGAGGTCACTCTAGGAAGGTCGCTTGAAATTTGCTACAAGGAAACAAAAGATTGATATTGACCCTTTAAGGCAAGAAAAAGCCTTATTTGCTGAGCCTGTCGACATCAACATGGTTGACATCACGGAGGTGCCTGACAACACCATGTTGGAGGAAAGCACCGACGAGAGTTCAAACGTCAAGCTAGCTAACGTCTATCCAAGAGACGATGAAGACCTACTGGGTTTTCTTTATCATTGCAAAAGTAAGGGTGCTCAAGTCGGTTTGTGTCCCAGATGCAGCGACTAACCCGAGAAGCTACAGCTGGAGAGGGAGGGCCCAGGAATAGAAGGACCCAAGGCGAACATCTCGATTGGCCAAAGACCTTTGTTTCGTCGATTGCTGCACCAAGGACGGGTTAAGCCCAATAGATGAAATAGGCGAAGGGAAAAACACCCATGAGCTATCGACCAGAGAACGCTCGAGAAGAAAAGCCATGTGTCCGAAAACTACATGGGAAAAACGAGTCGAACTGGAAGATGTCAGAGAAAGAAGCAAGAAAGAAAGATCCAAGAAAACTACTATCGGTGGAAATAATCCATGGTATTAAGGAATGTGTCAATAAGCTAGTCGACAATGGCTCATGAGGTAATGATGACTTTGCTTCGATTCAAAAGAGAGCCTCAATATCCTAGTCAACATTGTATCTATACTCCCGAGGAGTATAATATCCAACATGATGTGAATCACTGAAATGGCTTTACACAAGCCAACTTGTTACTTTGTAATGAATAATGGTTCGGGATGCCTTTTTGAGAGGATCGACATGGCTATGAGGAGCCATTTGAAGCGAAAGGTCAAGAAACTTCCATTAATAAGGTGTTAGTGGATTGTGGCGCCATCACAACATAATGCCACATCATATTCAGATATTCTACACGATATAAGGTCTCACAACGTCCCGCCGGACTATGAAGGAAGAACTAAAACTACCATGGGGTAATCCAGACATCACGGTCGGCTCACCAATAGGCCGACAATCTTCATGGTCATTCAAGGTAGACCAAGTTATAATCGCTAGTGGGCGAGAATGGTTACATGGAATTGGTGTTGTGCCATCTTCCATGCATCAACGTCTAATCATATGGCGAGAGGATGGCATCATAGAGAACATCGAGGCCGACCAAGGTTATCAATATCATAATGTTGACAATATTGCTCCTTGTCACCAAGAAGAAATGTATGCCAATTTGAATGAGGCATTGTTTCTTTGAAACTACATGAAACCCACGGGTTTGTGTGGGATGTTGAACCTCTGGAGGATCCCTACGCAGAGGAACTCGTGCCGACAGGCTGGGGAAACCATCATGACGGTGATGTTTGAGCTAGAAGCTCTGAGAAGGATTTCGGCGTACATTGCCGAAAATAAGATAAACTCAGCTCTAGAGGCTGAAGAAGAAAACATGGCCATAGAAGTTGGCAAATTCCCCATTCTAGAGGAAGTAATTTTGGCTGTAGAGCTAGAACCACCAGATAAAAGTAAACTGGTCAACGAAAGCGTCGGTGATCAGCGTTTAGATTACATATACAACAACGAACCTCTAGGTTTCAAAAGGATCCCGCCAAAAGATGCATCCACGAGATCCTTTGGAAGAAATCGACCTTGGCGCAGAGGGTGATAAAAGACTAACCTACATTAGCGCCAACATCGACCAAATACTCAGATCTGAGGTAATATCTTTACTAAAAGAGTTTAAAGATTGTTTTGCTTGGGACTATAACGAAATGCTAGGTTTGAACAGGGAATTGGTCGAGTTAAAGTTACCAATAAAAGTTGGGAAAAAGTCAGTGAAACAAACACCTCAATGTTTTGCACCGACAATTATGTCAAAAATCAAGGAGGAAATAGAAAGACTCTCCAAAGCAAGTTCATCCATATATCGAATGGTTGGCTAATATTGTGCGCTTATTAAGAAAAATGGAAAGCTAAGAGTGTTCATTGATTTTAGAGACTTAAATGTTGCGAAGATAAAGATGAATATGCCATGTTTGAAATGCTATTCGATTATTCGGTTTAACATTTAAGTATGCTTGATGGTTATGTTGGTTATAACCAAATTTTTATTGCTGATGATGATGTGCCGAAGATGGTGTTTCATTACCCAGGGGCATTAGGCACCTATGAATGGGTGGTCATGCCATTCGGCTTGAAGAATGTCAGAGCAACATACAAGAGGGTAATGAATTCTATGTTCCATGATTTCATTGAAAATTTCACACAGGTTTACATCGACGATATTGTAATCAAGTCGAGCAGTAAATCAACACACTTGGAACACCTTTGGAGATCCTTAGAAAGAATGCGAGAATATGGATTGAAAATGAATCCATTAAAATGTGCTTTTTGTGTGCAGGCAGGAGATTTTCTTGATTTTGTCGTGCATAAGAAAGGCATCGAAGTTAACCAAAGCTATCATGGGCGTCAAATCACCGTCGACCAAAAATGAGCTTCAATCTTTGTTGGGCAAAATAAATTTCTTAAGGAGATTCATTTCCAACTTAAGTGAAAAAACTAAAGTGTTTTCACCACTACTTCGACTAAAGAACGAAGAGTTCATCTGGCAAGAGGAGCATTAAGAGGCATTCAACAAGATTAAAGAGTATCTGGTGATGTAACACCCCCTTCTAATTTACCCGCGATTTATATATTTTTAATCAGAGTTTTAAACATAACACAAGGGCGTCACAATTGTAATAATTCAAAAATAACAAAACAGTTATCATACCTTTCACTGAATAACTTATTAAGTAAAACAAACCAAGGATTATGTTTATACAGCGGAAAGATAACATAACTCCGAAATAATTCAATCAATAATTATTCCCAAACATAATTCAAAATAACAAGTTTAAATCCACAAAACTCCAAACCGATCGTTGTTACAACTACCAGAGCATAACACTGACACGCGGACTATCTAAGTAGCACAACTCTATATGTTGTCCTCACCAATTTCTGAGCAGCTAGTCTCCTCAATCTAAAATCATCAAAGTAAGGGTGAGATTTCATCAAGATTAAAATACATTATACATTTCTTTAACACAATAAAACAACCAATTCGTTATTCTACCCTTATTAACATCACTAGAATACAATTCACAATTACAATCACACAAATTCATTATGCATACAATAATCAATGCAATTATAACACCGAAACCATCCTAACATGTTATAATTACATATGCAAGACTCAAATGCATGTGGTACCAAACGTGAACCAAGTCCACACCTGCTCCGCTTACACTAAAAAATCAATCGATGATTCACCCATACATCACGGGTCAAGAATCTAGTCCATTAGGTACGGTTATTGGCCCCGCAAGTTTAATTCCACACAATGGGAATGAACCATTACTAAATGCTCATGCATGCACATCGAAGCATGCAACAACTCAAACATGGAACATGAACACGCAACATTATTCCAATTATTAATCAATAACAAGAACAACATATGGTAACAACAATAATAAACATCAAGTGTTAATCACAACCCATAAAATTAACACACTGCACATTTACTCAACACATGATTCACAAATTCTCAACGAGTTCTTATTACGGAAGCCCAAAATAATTCTTCCAGATCTCAATTATTGGTGTTGAAAATATTTTTATTAGGTAGTACTCGTTCTAAGCTTTCCAACGATACCAACTATGCCTAAATCAGAATTACGGTCGAAAAGATATGACCGAAACCGTTTCAGAAAAATCATGTTCTTTCTCAACACAGTATGCATCGATGCATAAGGCTATGCATCAATGCATAAACAGCATGTATCGACCTATAATTAGTATGCATCGATGCATAACTTAAACATTCTGCATTTTTCAAAAATTGTTCAGTATGCATTGATTCATACGCATCATGTGTCGATGCATAACTTTGTTTTTGGCCTATGTATCGATGCATACGCATCTTGGATCGATGCATAGCTTCAAAATTTCTCCTATGGATCGATGCATGGCTCTATGAGTCGATGCATAGCTTTCCAAAGCTTCTGGTTTTCAAAAATTCCACTGCATGCATCGATGCATAAAGCTATGTGTCGACCCATACTGTTGTTTTTCATCAAAAACTCAGTTTTTATCTACTGTTACGAATTTCCATTAACTCCAATCATCACCAAACATCTTATCATCATAAAACAGAATTTATTACTGTGTTTTTACATCCAATTGATCACAGAATTTGCTTTCTAACTAACCTATATTCATCTTACATAGATTAATCATTCATAACAGTCCCAATCATGATTTTTACATCGGATTATAACGTTAGGGCACACTCAATTATCATAATTCGAGATTCCTAATGGATCGACTCGTTCTATTAATCATCAAAACCTATAAGGCATAATAACTAGATTCAATCCCCCCTTAACTCGCGATGAATATTCGAATTCTCGGCGTTTGGCTTTTTCTCCTCTTTCTCTTTTCCAATCTCACGTAGAATGCAAATCCTAATTCCTTTCTCACTTGTTTCCTATTATTCCTTTATTTATTCCTTTTTATTTTCCAAATAATAGAAATAAATAAATTAGGATTAAGTAAAGCTTTTTACTCCATACACCCTACAATTCAACTCCACACCCCCAACACTTCCATTATTTAATTAATCAATTAAATCTATTAATTCAAAAATACCAATAATTAAACCTTTAATTAAATTAATAATTATTTAATAATTGAATTAATTTGGGGTGTCACAACTCTCCCCTACTAAAAAGAGTTTTCGTCCTCGAAAACATACCTTAGACGAAAAGTTCGGGATACGAGTCCTTCATCTGGCTCTCCAGCTCCCAAGTTACATTTCCACCTGCTGGTCCTCCCCAAGCTACTTTCACCAA
The DNA here is from genome assembly GCA_021764765.1 of Vicia sativa. Classification (NCBI taxonomy): domain Eukaryota; kingdom Viridiplantae; phylum Streptophyta; class Magnoliopsida; order Fabales; family Fabaceae; genus Vicia; species Vicia sativa. Next base: position 100,001,340 of record CM038794.1, read on the forward strand.
TGTTATCTCTTTACCACATAACTGCTTCACCTTCCGATCCTCAATTCTCGCAGGTAATGCTTCAACAGTCAGATTATCTCGTACTTGTATGTCATCTACCTGAATCTCATGAGACGGATCAGGAATGTACTTCCTTAACTGAGATACATGGAAGACATCATGCAAATTTGCAAGTGACGGTGGTAAAGCAATCTGATAAGCAACTCTTTCAACCATCTTGGTAATCTGATACAGACCAATAAAGCGCAGAGTCAACTTCTTTGACTTCAAGACTCGACCAGTACCAGTCATCGGAGTAACTCGCATAAACACATGATTTCCTTCACTAAACTCGAGATCTTTCCTCCTCTTATCATGATAACTCTTCTGTCGACTCTGAGAAGCTCTCATCTTCTCCTGTATCATCTTGATCTTTTCTGAAGTCTGTTGGACAATCTCCGGTCCAATCACAACACTTTCTCCAGATTCGTATCAACACAACGGTGTCCGACACCTCCTACCATACAATTCCTCAAGCGGAGCCATACCAATACTCGAATGAAAACTATTGTTGTAGGTAAACTCAATCAACGGTAGATAACTATCCAAAGCTCCACCTTTCTCCAGCACACAAGCTCGCAACAAATCTTCTAACGACTGAATCGTCCTCTCCGTCTGACCATCTGTCTGCGGATGATAAGCGGAACTCAACCTCAACTTAGTACCCAAAGCTTCTTGCAGCCCCGTCCAAAACTTAGACGTGAACCTCGGATCTCTATCCGACACAATACTAGAAGGAATACCATGCAAACTTACAATCTTCTCAACATACAATTCTGCCAACCTTTCCATAGGATAATCCATTCTTATCGGAATAAAGTGAGCAGATTTCGTTAACCGATCAACAATAACCCAAATAGAGTCACAATTCTTCGCTGTTCTTGGCAAATCAGATACAAAATCCATAGAAGTGCCATCCCATTTCCATTCTGGAATAAACAACGGTTCCATCAATCCTGACGGTTTCTGATGTTCAATCTTTGACTTCTGACAAACCAAACAAGCATAAACAAACTCAACAATTTCCTTTTTCATTCCAAGCCACCAAAATAACTTTTTCAAGTCATGATACATCTTAGTAGCACCGGGATGAATACTCAATCCACTACGATGTCCTTCTTCCAAAATACTCTTCCGAAGTTCTGCAATATCTTGAACACAAACTCTGTCACCGAATCTCATAACACCATTCTCATCAATTCGGAATTCACCTCTTTGACCTTGGTTGATCAATGTTAACTTATCCACCAAACCAACGTCAGATTTCTGTCCAGTTCGAATTTCCTCAAGAATACCACTAGTCAATTTCAACATACCCAATTTAACACTATCAGAAGTAGTCTCACATACCAAACTCAAGTCTCTGAACTGCTCAACTAACTCCAGTTCACGCACCATCAACATAGACATATGTAACGACTTCCTACTCAATGCATCTGCAACAACGTTTGCCTTACCAGGATGGTAATTCAAACCAAAATCATAATCTTTCAAAAATTCTAACCATCTTCTCTGCCTCATATTCAACTCTTTCTGATCGAAAAGATATTTCAGACTCTTATGATCACTGAATACCTCAAATCGAGAACCACACAAGTAATGCCTCCACAATTTCAGAACAAATACTACGGCTGCCAATTCTAAATCATGAGTCGGATAATTCCTTTCATGAACCTTCAATTGTCTTAAAACATAAGCTAATACCTGCTTATCTTGCATCAAAACACCACCTAATCCCATCAAGTACGCATCACAATACACCACAAAAGATTCTGCCGGATTCGGCAAAATCAGAATCGGAGCACTAGTCAACCTCTTCTTCAACTCTTGAAATCCTTTCTCACATTCAGAATCCTAAATGAACATCTGACCCTTTCTGGTCAACTTAGTCAACGACAAAGCTAACTTCGAAAATCCTTCAATGAACTTTCTATAATAACCTGCAAGACCAAGGAAACTATGGATTTCAGAAGCATTCTTCGGCTTCCTACTGAGATACTGCTTCTACCTTCGTAGGATCAACAACAATGCCATTCTTGGAAATCACATGACCAAGAAAGCTTACTTCACTTAACTAGAACTCACACTTAGACAACTTCGCATACAACTTCTTTTCTTTCAACAGTTCCAACAGAATTCTAAGATGTCCTGCATGTTCTTCATCATTCTTCGAATAAATCAGAATATCATCAATAAATACCACCACGAATTTATCAAGATACGGATAAAATATTCTGTTCATATACTCCATGAAAACACAAGGTGCATTAGTAACTCCAAACGGCATAACATAATACTCATAATGTCCATACCTCGTTCTAAATGCTGTTTTCTGAATATCTTCAGTCTTCACACGAATCTGATGATACCCAAACCTCAAATTAATCTTGCTAAATACACAAGCTCCAACTAACTGATCCATCAAATCATCAATCCTCGACAATGGATACCGATTCTTAATTGTAACTTTGTTCAGTTGCCTGTAATCAACACACAGTCTCATTGTACCTTCCTTCTTCTTAACCAACAACATCGGAGCACCCCACGGCGAAACACTAGGACGAATAAACTTCTTCTCAAGTAATTCCTCCAACTGTTTCTTCAACTCAGACAATTCATATGCCGACATGCGATAAGGCGCCATCGACACCGGACTAGTTCCAGGAATCAAATCTATAGCAAACTCCACTTCCCTCTCAGGTGGCAATTCACCAACATCTTCCGGAAACACTTCTGGGAATTCATTCACCACTGGCAATTCATCACTCTTAGCTTTTCCTTTCACCTCCGTCGAAGAATACAACATAAACACCACAGCACCATCTTTAACAGCTGAATTCATCTGCTTAACTGACATAGTCACATCTTCAACTCTAGCTTCTTCAGAAAAATAACCGTCTTCTCAAAACAGTTTATATGAACCTAGTTGAATTCCAATTAGTTCATTCCAAGGATGATATCAAGCTGTTCTAAAGGTAGGCACACTAAATCCATACCGAAACCTCTACCAAAAATTACAATAGGACAATTCCTAAAAACATATGAAGTAGTCATTGAACCCGACGCAGGAGTGTCAATGACCATACTTCCATCCATATTAGAAATATCCAAGTTCAATCTCTTAGCACAATCCAAAGTAATAAAAGAATGTGTCGCTCCAGTATCAATAATCACAATTAAATGTATGCCATTAATAAAACATGTACCTTTAATTAACCGATCATCTGGCTTAGTCTCAGATCCTGAGAAAGCGAACACTTTTCCACCAGCTTGATCTTTCTTTGGTTTAGTGCACTGCGGACGAGTGTATTACGGTGAATTGACGTTGAGTTTTGTTTTGCTTTTTATCGCAAATGTTGCGGATAGCAAGAGTCGCCACCGACTTTTTTTTATCCAATTAAGGGAAGGTGAAAAGAAAAAAAAGACCTTCGTTAGATTCTGAGTAAGGGAGAAGGTTATGAAAAGGGAAAGTATTAGCACCCATTTTAATCCGTAGTTATCTACGGGCTCTTAGTTGCTTCTAGCTCATTTTTAAAAAAGTACTTTCTGTGTGTTTGACAAAAATGTTTTGAAAAAGGCATTTCGCTTTGACTTTGTAATGATTCATGTAGGAATGTATACAAAGTGTTCGGAAATGTTTCGTTTTGAAAAGTGTTTTAACTCTGACAAAAGTGTGAGGTGTGAAAAGTATTTTGATAGAGCAAGCAACTAAAAGTCTTATTACCTACTCAGAATGGTCGTTTTCGTGTTGTTTTACTTTCCTTTAGAATAGTTCTATCCATACCATTAGTTGGTAGGTAACCTTATTCGTTGGATGTAGAGGAACATTCGAAGGGACATCAGATGGTCATAGAAGGCAACTTGTAGGAGTATCCTAGCACATTTGAAGGGACGATCATCACTTTTCGTAGGCAACAATCGAGGGACTATAATCTTTGTATCAAAGGGACTATGATGATATGTTTGTAGGCAACAGTGCTAGGATACCTCTACGTTCGAGGGACTTGACCATTTATTCGAAAGGCAACGAGAGAGAATTACCCTAAGGGGTGCATGTGTGAAAAGAGTGTGTTGATTCAGATATATTATCTTGCAAATTATAGGTGATCTATGTCCATTTTTATCTTGCCATACACGCGTAATTACTAGCAGTTCATAGGGTGCAGAAAATAAATTGTGGAACATAAAGTGCGGAAAGTAAATCCTACGTTGTTACATGGCTTTGGGGCAGTTACATAATAGGAGTGCGGAAAGTAAAAGTCCTAATTAAAATATTACATCCCATGAGCAGTTACATAATATTGGAAAGAAATGCGAGAAAATAAATCCTAACTATTACAACTTGTAAGCAGATACATAATAATCAGAAAATATAAGAAATTCGCATAAGAGAAAAATACGTTAGTAAAAGAAAGTTTTGAATGAAGAAAAATGTTTTTGGGTTAGTAATGATGATTAGATGATGTAGAAATTTTTTGGGAATTTTTTGGATCGTTTTTGATAAGGAAAAGCAACTAAAAGTCAATTTAATGGTTAATTAACAATTAATTAAAATATGCATGCAAAAATATTAATTTTTATGTCAAAAATTAAATAAACACTTTTCTGATTAAAATGCAAAAGGAAAATATTTTTGGTGATTTTTAAGTGCATGAGAAAAATGTTTGAAGAGAAAATAAATTAAAAGGAAAATAATATGAAAAGAAATAAGAAAAAGAGTTAGTTTTCAAAGTTGTAAAAAGAAATTGCAAAGCCAAGGATCGAACCCCTGACCATGCCTTCACACGCGCGTGTCCTTGCCACTAGACTATCCTGCAGATCGTGTTAGCATAATGAAACAATAACAGTTTAAACGTAATTGAGTTTTGGAAACCCAAATCATGCGCGAAGAACTTCATCTTCGTTGTTTGAATTTTTGAACGGATAGCGTCGGCCTGGTTCGACGCTAAGGCCCCTGCAAAATTCCAAAATCTCATACAAGCAATATAAATTTGTTATGAATACACGAATCGATTCGTTTTGGTCTCCTGAGCACGATGGTGGTCCTAGTTTTGGCCAATTTTACTTATTTCAGAAAGCCCTAAAACGAAACTAAGAACCCTAGCAATGGCAAACTCCGATTCCTGCACTGAAACTCAAATCAAACCATACAGAAAGCTTCGAAACATCATTATAAACACAAATATGCAATCAAAACACATTAAATATGAGTGTATGTATGAATTCGATTTCAAGTTTTATTGACACAAACCGTGACTTGGAGGGGTCGATTCTGGGTGTTTCAATGCGTGGGGATGATTGGAATAGCTTCCTGGGACCTTGAGGATGCTTGTTCAATCCTCAAAACTCCTTGAATTGGCCTGCAAAGGGGAATCCGAAATTGCTTTTTTCACAAGTTTTCTTGAAAAAAATTTAGGGTTCTTGAGGCAGTTTTTCATCCTTTGTTCATGTGTATGCATTGTGTATATATAGTAGATGGATTTAGGTCAAGAATCATGAAGAAATAATGTATCAATCAATGAGAAAATATTTGATTTGGTATAAAACCAAATATTGCCTTTTTGATCAAATTTCAATCAATTCTCTTGCTAATCAATGTCAATTTCGAATTTGCCAGCTTGGGAGGTTTGCTTGGACCTCAAGAATGAGAGAAAAATCCAATTTGTATTTAATTTTGATTTTCTACCTTTTATTTTAATTTAAATGGCTTTTAAATGATTAAAATCCAAATTAAATAGAAAATAAAAGATAAAATTTGTGGCCTTGGGCTTGGAGGTTCCAAATTAGCCGAGGAACAAGTTTGAACTAAGAAAAGTTAGGCCAATTTGCAAAATTTTGGATTTTGACAAGTATTTCTCTTTGTGCACCTCTTCAAAAATGCTCAACTTGTGCAAGGTGTATCTTGCTAAATTTTTAACATTTTTGGGTGTTCTTGGACTTTTTAGAAAGATCTTGATGTCCTCTAAACAACCTCTTTTGTTTCATCTCATTTGAAGTTTCCATGCTCCATAACACTTATTTACAAAAAGTTGACTTTTTGTTGACTTTGAAAAGGACCTGTAATATTTTGATCGATATCTTCAAAATAAAGCATTTTCTGACCAAGCTTGTAAGACATGAAGTTGTAGAGAATTGAATTTCCTTCAAAATGAGAGGTGGTGGAAAAAATTTTGAGAAAGTATGAGAAAGTTATGCCTGGTCAAAGTTCTGTTGACTTTTGTCTGAGAAAGCCCAATTTAGAAACTTTGACTTTTGATTAATTCTTGATTATTCTTGATGAATCGTGATCAACCCTTGATCAAATGATGAATGTTACTTCAAAATATGGATGTTGACCAAAAATTATGAAGTTTGATTGTATGTTGACCACAGTTGACTTTTTGTCCAATACAACTGATTTTCAACCATCTGAGCAATTGTCTGAGGAAACTTGACTTGTAAGGCTTGAAACTTGACATGGAGATTCTTTGAAGCATATGAGGAAGCATGATAACCATTGGAGATGTTGGGAACCACCATGATCTGAGAATTGCCAAACCTTAGTTTGGGTTGATTGCCTAAGAGAGGGTTTGTCTGGTCAACCCTTGTGAAATCCTTGTGTATAGATGTATGAAATGTCTTGAGAAGTAGGAGGGAAAATTTTGGGGTATGACAACGAGTATGACCCTCTTTGCCACAGTTGTAACAAGTTATCTTTCTTGCTCTGCACTCAGCGGTTGTATGACCAAACCTTCCACAGTTGTTGCACTTCTTTGCATCATTCTTCCATTCATTAGCTCGATGCCCCATTTCACCACACTTGTAGCACTTAATGGAAGAACCAGAATCTCCCCCACTAGGCTTCTTCCAACCACCGGATCTCTGGTTATTCTTATCATAAGGTTTCCCACGATCCATTTGTTTCTTTCTGTTACGATCAACATATCCTTGAGCATTCGTCTTAGTACTAGCAAGATCCTCTTCTAGAATCCTACTACAGTCTACTAAACCAGAAAACCTCCTGATACGTTGATACCTGATACCCTGCTTGATCTCATCAGAAGACCATTCTCAAACTTGATACATTTGGAAAATTCTCCATCTACATCGTTAGTATAATGAGCATAATACTTCGCCAACTCAGTAAACTTTGAAGCATACTCACTCACAGACTTTGCTTAAGCTCCAGAAACTCAATCTCCTTCTTGCCCCGAATATCTTCAGGAAAGTACCTCCTCAGAAAAGCTCTCCTGAACACAGCCCAAGTCAATGCAATGCCATCTTGTTCCATTTCGTTCGTAGCAACCCACCACCATCCTTCCTCTCGCCAACATGTGAGTACCATACTCTCACTTTCCTCATCACAATCAATTACTCTGAAGATCCTTTCGATCTCCTTCAACCATCTCTGTGCACCTTCAGGATCATGAGTGCCTTTGAATAATGGAGGATTGTTCCTCTGAAAGTTTCCCAACTGCCTATCAGCACCAATACCTCCTCCCAGCTGATTCCCTCCAAGCACACCAGCCAACATTCCCAAGGCTTCCGCAATAGCAGCATCGTCTCTTCCGTTACCTCTTCCGGCCATTGTTCTGTAACATTACAAAACAATTACATCAGCACACAAGTATCGACAGTGTTACCTTGCACTAGTCGCATACAAAAGGGATAAAGACTCTAAAACACGACTGACTATGCTCTGATACCACTATTGTAACACCCCCTTCTAATTTACCCGTGATTTATATATTTTTCATCAGAGTTTTAAACATAACATCAAGGGCGTCACAATTGTAATAATTCAAAAATAACAAAATAATTATCATGCCTTTCACTGAAGAACTTATTAAGTAAAACAGACCAAGGATTATGTTTATACATCGAAAAGATAACATAACTCTGAAATAATTCAATCAATAATTATTCCCAAACATAATTCAAAATAACAAGTTTAAATCCATAAAACTCCAAAACGATTGTTTCCTAGTGTTACAACTACCAGAGCATGACACTTACACGCAGACTATCTAAATAGCACAACTCTATATGTTGTCCTCACCAATTTCTGAGTAGTTAGTCTCCTCAATCTGAAATAATCAAAGTAAGGGTGAGATTTCATCAAGATTAAAATGCATTATACATTTCTTTAACATAATAAAACAACCAATTCGTTATTCCACCCTTATTAACATCATTAGAATACAATTCACAATTACAATCACACAGATTCATTATGCATACAACAACAATCAAAGCAATTATAACACTGGAAACCATCCTAACATGTTATAATTACATATGCAATACAAACTCAAATGCATGTGGTACCAAACGTGAACCAAGTCCACACCCTGTTCCGCTTACACCTCGGAGAACAGCGTCAATCGGTGATTCGCCCATACATCACTGGGTCAAGAATCTAGCCTCACCACCTCTGTCCATTAGGTACGGTTATTGGCCCTGCAAGTTCAATTCCACACAATGGGAATGAACCATTACCAAATACTCATGCGTGCACATCAGAAGCATGCAACAACTCAAACATGGAACATGAACACGCATTATTATTCCAATTATTAATCAATAACAACAACAGCATATGGTAACAGCAATCATAAACATCAAGTGTTAATCACAACCCATAAAATTAACACACTGCACATTTACTCAACACATGATTCACAAATTCTCAACGAGTTCTTATTACGGAAGCCCAAAATAATTCTTCCAGATCTCAATTATTGGTGTTGAAAATATTTTTATTAGGTAGTACTCGTTCTAAGCTTTCCAACGATACCAACTATGCCTAAATCAGAATTACGGTCGAAAAGATATGACCGAAACCGTTTCAGAAAAATCATGTTCTTTCTCAACACAGTATGCATCGATGCATAAGGCTATGCATCAATGCATAAACAGCATGTATCGACCCATAATTAGTATGCATCGATGTATAACTTAAAAATTCTGCATTTTTCAAAAAAAATTCAGTATGCATCGATTCATACGCATCATGTGTCGATGCATAACTTTGTTTTTGGCCTATGTATCGATGCATACGCATCTTGGATCGATGCATAGCTTCAAAATTTCTCCTATGGATCGATGCATGGCTCTATGAGTCGATGCATAGCTTTCCAAAGCTTCTGGTTTTCAAAAATTCCACTGCATGCATCGATGCATAAAGCTATGTGTCGACCCATACTGTTGTTTTTCATCAAAAACTCAGTTTTTATCTACTGTTACGAATTTCCATTAACTCCAATCATCACCAAACATCTTATCATCATAAAACAGAATTTATTACTGTGTTTTTACATCCAATTGATCATAGAATTTGCTTTCTAACTAACCTATATTCATCTTACATAGATTAATCATTCATAACAGTCCCAATCATGATTTTTACATCGGATTATAACGTTAGGGCACACTCAATTATCATAATTCGAGATTCCTAATGGATCGACTCGTTCTATTAATCATCAAAACCTATAAGGCATAATAACTAGATTCAATCCCCCCTTAACTCGCGATGAATATTCGAATTCTCGGCGTTTGGCTTTTTCTCCTCTTTCTCTTTTCCAATCTCACGTAGAATGCAAATCCTAATTCCTTTCTCACTTGTTTCCTATTATTCCTTTATTTATTCCTTTTTATTTTCCAAATAATAGAAATAAATAAATTAGGATTAAGTAGAGCTTTTTACTCCATACACCCTATAATTCAACTTCAAACCCCCAACACTTCCATTATTTAATTAATCAATTAAATCTATTAAGTCAAAAATACCAATAATTAAACCTTTAATTAAATTAATAATTAAATTTCTAATTATTTAATAATTGAATTAATTTGGGGTGTCACAGGGTGAAGCCTCCTATATTGGCACCTCCACTTAGAAATAGGCCTATGAGGTTGTACATAGCAGCCTCAAAGTCAACTATAGGTAGTATGTTAGTTCAAGAGGACGACAATCATGTCGAACGACCCGTGTATTACCTTAGTCGAATGTTAAATGGTCCTGAGACTAGGTATAATGATATAGAAAAGCTATGCCTGTGTTTGTATTTCTCTTGTATCAAACTGAAGCAATATATAAAGCCAGTTGACGTGTATGTTTCCTTTCATTTCGATATTATTAAACACATGTTGTCTAAGCAAATTATGCACAGTAGAATTGGTAAATGGGATTTAGCATTAATTGAATATTCCCTAACATACCTGCCTTTAATACCAATGAAAGGGCATATCATGGCAGACTTCCTAGTCGATCATTCTATGGTTGCTATGCCAGAAAATTTTGTCGAACTAGTACCTTGGAAATTATATTTTGATGGTTCTAGTCACAAAAATGGTGCAGGGATATGAGGAATCATAATTTCTCCCAGTGGAATTCCAGCAGAGTTCAAATACACCATTGACGACATCTGTACTAACAATGAGGCAGAATATGAATCTCTTATTACTAGACTTGAATCGTTAATAGGGGCAAGAAATGTCGAAATTATAGGAGACTCTGAATTGGTAATCAAACAAGTATCAAAAGAATATAGATGTGTTAAAGAGAACTTGATCATGTACTTTGTGATTGCCATAAGGTTACTGAAACGTTTCGGACAAGCAATCCTTCGACACATACCTCGACGGGAAAACCAGGAAGCTAACGACCTAGCACAAGAAGCCTCAGGATACAAAAAGAACGAAGACAAAGAGCCTATTCAAGTAAAGAAAAAGGTTCGAGCTACTTTGTTATCTCCTTCAGATTTGTCAATTATTAAATTATGTGCAATAGATACCGAAAATTTTGAAATTTTATCAATTGATAATGGGCAAGACAATGATTGGCGTAAACCCCTGGTCGACTACTTACGCTCTCCCACGGGTTCGACAGATTGTAAAATAAAATATCATGCCCTAAGTTTTGTTTTAATTGAAAATGGATTATTTAAGAAAATTATCGAAGGAGTACTACTTAAATGCCTAGGAGAGAGTGAGGCGTACATAGCAGTGTCGAGCGTGCATAGTGGAGCACGCGGTGCGCACCAAGTTGGACACAAGATGAAATGGTTGTTGATGCGATCAGGTGTCTACTGGCCCTTAATTTTGAAAGACTGTATCGAATTTTCTAGAGGATGCTAGGAATGCCAAATGCATTGGGGCATCCAGCACGTGCCAACAAGCGAATTGTATGCTATTATAAAACCTTGGCCGTTTCGAGGATGTGCCTTAGATGTGATTGGGGAAACAAAACCAGCATCATCTAAACAGCAGAGGTACATTTTAGTCGACATTGGTTATTTCACAAAGTGGGTCGAGGCCGTAGCTTTAAAAAATGTCGACTAAGAGGTTGTGATTGATTTTATACAAAATCATATTATGTGTCGGTTTGGAATTACTGAAACAATCACAACCGACCAAGGAACAGTGTTCACAAGGAGAAAAATGCAGGAATTCACAAAGGAGGTTGGGATAAGACTGCTAACTTCCACCCCTTATTATGCTCAGGCAAATGGCCAGGTCGAAGTTGCCAATAAAATAATAATTAGATTGATTAAGAAACATGTGGGAAAAAAGCCAAGAAATTGGCATCAAACGCTAGACCAAGCTTTGTGGGCATGTAGAACGTTTCCTAAAGAGGCAATGCGGGCAACCCCATTTCGATTGGCATATGGACATGACGTTGTTTTACTAGTAGAAATACACGTTCAATATGTAAGGATTCAACAACAACATGAGATACCATCCGAAGACTATTGGAATATGATGACTGTCGAGTTGGTCGACTTAGACGAAGAAAGGATGTCGACCCTTGATGCCTTAAGGAGGCAAAAAAATAGGGTGGCTAAAGCCTATAATAAAAAGGTAATAAATAAAGTATTTCATGTTGATGATTTAGTTTGGAAAGTGATATTGCCCATGGAAAAAAACGATAGAATCCTGGGGAAATGGTCCCCTAATTAGGAAGGACCATTCAAAATAATCTAAGTGTTTTCCAACGACGCATATGAGCTTGAAGAAGTGGCCCCAGACCGACGCATTCTGGGGATAAATGGTAAGTATTTGATGAGATATAAACCCATTCTTCAAGAAATCTCAATTACGACAACGTGAAATGTGTGTCGAACTGAGCTGGAACATAGTAGTAACGAAGCCAGCATATTAGTCATACATAATTTTGAAATAAGGATGCCAAAGTTTGGTATTAAATAAATTGTTTAAGATTCAAATACAAACGTTACAAATCATATAAATAATAACTAAAATGGTTACACCAAAAAACGGTTACATTAATCAAAAGTTCCCGAATTTCCTTTGGAAGCTGGCCAAATCACCTTGGATGCGTACAACAGTATTGCTTAGCCCATCATCTCTTATCTTGAGCGTCAGCAATTCTTCTTCGACTCGGGATGTAGTAGTACTGACAATAAGGGCATCTTTGGTTAACTGGAGCATTTTAGTTTGAGCAAGAGTGATAGCCTGATCAATTTCTTCATCTTATTTTATGACAAGCTCCAATTCTGCGTTTAAAGCTTCCAGTCCCTTCGACAAATCGGCAATTCAACTGCGTATTTCAGCAGCTCTTTTCCTTTTGGGATCTTGCTCTTGCCGTTTTTGATAAATGTGGTCTTTTATCCCTTCGACCACCATTTTGGTCTTCTTCACCATCTCCATGTTCCTCCTCAACATCTCCTGTTTGGTTTCGACCAAATGCTTAGTCTCCCTCGTCTGAGTAATGTTTGTTAGCAAGGGGGAGAATATCTTCAAATGTTGCTATCATGAGTTTTGAGAATTCAGAGGTCTCAAGACCCTTTAATTGAGTAATAACATCCATAAGCTCAAGTCCAAGAGCCGAATCCTCTTGCAGCAAATGAGGCAATTCAGGACTAAAAGCGTAGGTACGAATTTTGTCTGTCAGTGTCTTGACCTTGGCTGCCTCAAGCCCCAACTTATCACTGTAAACCTTAGAGCAGTCGAAATCTGAAGAGGAAATATACCGACTTACAAAATTGTCCAGTCTTGCCAGAGCAGCGTTGACATCCATGTCGGCCAAAATATCCTTTGCCGCGAAAGGGCCAGCTGAATCATCCTTCTTCTCAGAAAGGTTATGAACTTAGGATGGAACAGTGACATTTTGAGGAGTCTCCGAACCCTGTAAGGAATCTGAAAGACTAGAGCCAGAGCTAGTCAAACTATAACCCTCATGCCTGGCAGGACTAGTGACCGAATCAGAGTTACTAAGCTTCTGAGAGGGGAGTATAATCTGGCACGCTACATTGCAGATTAGAAGCTTCGACCTGAAAGAGAAAACAAATATCATCCAAGTATGACTCAATAGTCAAAATATACTAGAGAATATGACGGATACCTGTGGTGGTGAGTCGAGAATTATGGTTTCGTTTCTCCCAACTGAAGTGGCAGCAGCGTCCTCTTCTGTTTCCTTAATTTCTTTAGGCGCAGGAGTAGGGTCGCTGGTGACAATGGTTGTATGCATTATGATATTGTCAGCATTTGAAAGTAAGGCAGCGTCATGACAAGTAGCCAGGAGCACTTTACCTCGCCGCCTAGTAACGAGTGGCTGAATGTCGGCCATTATCGGTTCTTCTTTGTCATCGACCCTAGCTCCAACGTTTTCGGACATGGGGGCTTTCTTTTTCTTTTTTGCCGCCTTTTCTTTGGGAGAGGACGCATGCTTCCTTTTATGTTCTTTGGATTTACGGGAATGGGGAGACTGATCATCAGGTGATGGTTGTAGAAGTAAAGAATATATCAAAGGAAATCATAACTTTTCCCAAAGCATTCTAAATTAAATAATGCTTACCTCAGTTTTCCCACTATGGTGAGATTTTTTGCCCCTCTTGGACTTTTTGGATATGTTGGAGGGAGCAGCCGAATCTGCCAAGCGTTTTCGACTCTATTACGTAAAAGAAATGTTAGTGGTCTATAAAACACAGAGGATCAAAGCATAAACATTTGCACTTACAGAAGAGTCAGTTTTCTTGATAGAAGAAGAGATAGGTTCATCATCGGAGAGTGTGTGAATGGGTGTGAACTGCAAGACATCAAACATAAAAGAGGCGTCGAACAGATGAAACATGAACATAGGTGTGAGTAAAATATACCTTTGACTGTGAAGGGTCTCATTTAGCGCTGGTTTTAACAAGTTCGGTCGATGACCCTTCTTGACTTTCAACAGCAGCAGGTTCATGCCTGGGAACAGCTACCTGTGGCAAGGGTACAACTAGAAAAGAAGCTAAGTCAAATAGATTTGTGACTCAAATCGTGAAAGGAAATGAAACTTTCCAGAAGTGGTTACCCTTGAGTACTACGACAAGCTCTCTCACATATCCAAGGTCGATATGCAGAAAGCCTGGGTAGTCATTGTGACACCCCCAAATAATTCAATTATTAAATAATTAGAATTTTAATTATTAATTTAATTAGAAGTTTAATTATTGGTATTTTGAATTATTGGATTTAATTAATTAATTAAATAAATGGAAGTGTTGGGGTGTGAAGTTAAATTGGAGGGTGTGTGGAGTAAAACACTCTAACTATTCTAATTATTTTATTTTTATTATTTGGAATAATAAAAGGAATAAAATAAGGAATAAGAGGAAAAGAGAAGGAATTGAGAGGTTTCACTCTACGTACATTGGAGAAGAGAAGAGAAAGAGGAAAAGCCAAAGCGTCGGAATTCGAAGAATCACCGCAAGGTAATGGGTGATTTTATCCGATTGTTATGCCTTATGGGTTTTGATAATCAATAGGATTGAATAATACGTTAGGAATCCCGAATTAGGATTTTCTAGGTTATGCCCTAACGATGTGATCCGACGTAAAAACCCCAATTAGAATACATAGGAATTGCCACTATGTGTAGATTGATGTGTGGATTAATTAAGGAGGGTAGTTCTACTGTTACTTGTATGTAAGGATACATAACTGTTACTGCATATGTTATACTTTGAATGTTGGAAAAAATTTTGATTGATAGGAATTGCAAATATTGGGAAAAATCTGGTTTTTGGGTGAAAATACGCAGCATGAGTCAACACATAAGGCTATGTATCGATACAAGTTGGTATTGTGTTAAAAAACAGAAGTGGAAAAAGGCTTGCATCGACACAAAATCCTTTGCATCGACTCATGGGGCATTTTTGGGAGTCTTGTATCGACACATACGAGTTATGTGTCGACACAAGTTAGTTTTGCATCGATACAAGAGAGTATGTATCGACTCATGCTGAAGAAATTTGTAAAAATAGAAAGTTGGAATTAGTATGAGTCGACTCATACGCTTCTTGAGCTGATACAAGGCATGTATGGGTCGACACATGATTGTTTGGATCGACTCATGCTGTTCAAAAACAAAACATAACTTTTGGAAAATTGTTTCGGTCATATCTTTGCAACCGTAACTCTGATTTAGTCGTAGTTGGAACCGTTGGAAAGCTGGAAGTATGTACTATTCTATAAAAACATTTTAAAAACCTAGTAAGTGAATCTTGTTGGATTAATATGACTTCCCGTATGAGGAATTCATTGTTATTCGTGGTTGTTCGTCGTTGACGTTGTAAATACTTGATAGATGTTATATCATGTGTTGTGATGGACGTTATATATGCATGATTATGTTGTGTTATTTGATGGTGTTAACTGTGTATGGAATGATGTTGTGATCGTATTCTGTTATTTGAATGGTGCATGCTTTATGATGTGCATGCATATGCATTCTGGTGGTGGTTAATTCCCATTGTGTGGAATTGGACATGCAGAGCCGATACCCGTACCTAGTGGTTTAGTGGTGGTGAGGCTAGATTCGTGTCCCAGTGGTGTATGGGCGAATCGCTGATTAACGTTGTTTCCAGGATGTAAATGAAACAGGGTGTAAATTTAGTTCACGTTTGGTACCACATGTATTGAGTTTGCATTGCATATGGAGTTATAACATGATAGGATGATTTCCAGTGTTATAATTTCATTGTTGTTGTTATTGTGCATATTGATCTGTGTGAATTGTAATCATGTATTGAAATCTGATTATGCTAATGAGGGTGAAATAATGTATTGAACTGTTTTATTGTTTTTAGAAACGTATAATGAATTTTAATTGTTGATGAAATCTCACCCTTACTTTGATAATTTCAGATTGAAGTGTTAGCCGCTTAGGAGCTGGTGAGGATAACTTTGAGTTGTGCTATTTAGTTTATCCGCGTGTCAGTGTCATGCTCTGATAGTTGTAACATTGGGGAACGATTGTTTTGGAATTATAGTTTTGGAATTTATTTTCTTTTGGGTTTATGTTGGAATAATTATGAATTAAATTTATTCCGGTTTTAATGCTATTTTCCGCTGTGTAGGACATATTATTGGTTTGAATCATTTTAATAAAGTTCTTCAGTGAGCATGACATTTTGAATTAGATTTTCCATTTAAATAAATTTTAATGTCCCTTATTATATGTTAACTCTGATTTATTTATTAAATTCGCGGGGTAATTTAGAAGGGGTGTTAAAGTCATGCAACCAATGCTTCGTCGGAACCACCCGGTCGGCTTTCTTTTTGTAAGCGTTTTGGATATTCGACCAAGAGCTATACCACCAATCTGGGATAGGCGGTCGAAAAGCCAAAGCCAACGGGCTAGTCAGCAAAGGAGGGAATTTGATTTTTCTAAAGTGAAGTGCGTAAAGATATTTGTCTTTCGCGTAACTAGGGATCTTAAGTTGTGGAATCCTCTTAGTTACCTTCTCCTTTAGCTCTTGGGCCGCGTCATGGATGGTTCGACGAAGATTGTTTGGCAAATACACCACTCTGAAAAATTTCTAGAAAGCTTGAATTTCTCTGATGTTGGTTGCCTTACATTTCGTCGTTTTTCCCTGAAAAGTGTTGAAAGCAACAGTCAGTTCATTCATCTTGCCAGCAGCGTCATTTACAAAAGTAATGAGATACGACTGCCACCAAGTTTCAAACTCTTGGGTGCAGTAGAATGCTGGGTTAAACGGGGTGAATGTGAGTTTGGCTCGTTGAGCCCAAAGAGTGTCAACGTTTTCCCTGATGACTTCCCAGTCTCGATCATCTAAAACATCAACAAGTAACTCATAAGATGTGTAGAATGATTTAGGCACAATTTGACAAAGCCCAAACTGTCGAGCCACCAAGTTGGATTGATAGGCTGTTAATCAGGGAATCATGCGAGTAATGGCATAAGTAAGAAACTAGGGAGTTAAAAAGTGCCTCCAACAAACCAAAGATCTTGGACGATTTTTTGCTTCGACGGGTGGAAAAGAATAAGTAAGCCACAATGGCCCACTCTTGTCGTCGGCAAATGGAGCCATTAAGGGTCTGAAGTCCTCTCGCGTCATCATAATATCGAAGAGCATTTTGAGTACTTTGTCATTTGGGGAGGTTTTATCAATGGGAGTCAGAGGCAAATAACATGGCCATTTATTCATCCCCTGCTTTGAGATTGAAACCCTTCGTCAAAAGGTTTTACATCTTCAGAGAAGGTGGCATTCAGCCATAGTTGTAGAAGCTAAAAAGGACCATGGACTAGGATACTCTTCTTCTTTGGATTGTTAGGGTCAAAGGTCTTGATTTGGTTGACCACGTCGGTCATAAAGGCGTACAAAGAGTTAAGAAGGCGACGTGTTCTTCGTCAGAAATGTCATCAGAGTTACGGTGGTGGTAGTTGATGAAATTAGCGTATGTTGGGTGTTTAGATTCGCCAACGCCGAATTTTATTTGAATAAGATCGTGGTCGGTATGGTTGAAGATTTTCCAACATGCTTTATTCCTCAAAAACGCTAAGTCCAAAGAAAGGTAGGGTCATCATACCACACTTAGTATGGAAAGTATTGTGATCCTTCCTAAAAATACAAGGCAACCAACAACATGCCTCCGAAGGTTGGCCGACACGCAGAGAGTTCTAACATTGTAACACCGATCGCGACTTTATCGCCTATTAATTGGGAGACCAGTGCAGCCCTACCACAGTAGTTTTAAAAAGATATCGAACCCGCAGAGACTATAAATCGATCTATTGTTATCCTAAGTTACGGTATACAACTAAGGCGAATAATTCTTTAAGAAATTGGTTAAGGAAAATATAATACTTAAACAGATATCGGTATGTAGTCTGCCTCAACCTAAGGAGATCCAAATTTCCACCGGTTTGTTTCTCAAGTTGATAAAAAGTCTTTTCAGCAAACAATATTCATCTAAAGATCCTATCTCAAACTTTCGCTCTATTGAATCAGATCACGTAATTAAATCCTAACGTATGCTCTCGCTATCCCTACTTAATTTAAAATTTTTTGAAAATAAATAAGGTTTAATCGCTTTAAACGCTGCAGCCTTTAAAATCAATACCTAGTATCCACTATCGGTTCTAAACCTCAAACTCTCGCCTGGTTTCTAACCTTAGTCCAGTTTATTAACCTCAAACTTTCACTGTTGGTTTCTAAACCTTTAATAAATTAAATTGAATATCTAAGTCGAAAGAATATTTTAACAACGAATATTATGCCGCTTTATTTTGGATTCCTTTGGTTCGATTAATTTACATACCAATATCGAAAGGTTTAGCATATATTAATTCATTCGACATGCATAAATAATACGGTTCAATATAATTAAATATTTCCGAAATCAAACAAATAATATCTGGCAACAATATGATAAATAAAATAAAATAATTAAATTAAAAAAAAACCTGAAAATAAGAATACTGGAAATAATCTTGTTCTTCGAAATAAACGAGCACTCCACCACAAGTCGGTTGGATCTGCTCGGAGACTTCTTGAATTGAAAGAAAAATACGAAAAGGAATAAAAAGCACTAGATCTAACGTAAGGTTAGATCAGTGAAAACTGAAAATAAAATCTAAACAAAGAAACTGAAAACTAAAATTCAGTACAAACGCAATAAAACAATAAAGAAAGACCGTTGTTCGCAAAACGCCGACCCTAACTCTGAAACTTGAACTTGTATTTATAGATCACTTGGTAACTGCCTTTCCTAAACTTCGTATGCAAGCCAATGTTATCGTGGAGAAAATATAGCCTTAAAGGACGGAGACGGACGCCTCCACGTGTACAAGAGAATGAGTCATCCAATGAGACGTGCGTCTCACTTCTGTGTGGGAAAGTGGTGGGCCCCACCTTGCTTAGGAGGCGGGCGCCTCCAAGGGAAGAGAGAGGTTGAGACGGTCGCCTCAGCCACGTGGCACGTGGCAGTCCGTCCTAAGCTTGCTGGAGATGGGCTGGATATGCTGGGCTTACTGATTGGGCCTTCGTTCACATAATTGTTTTCTCCTTCTATACCTCCTCCTTTTTGCTATATATCACTCCTTGCTTCATTTCTTTTGACTTTTAATAATATTTTTCCTCAATTTTATTTCTTTGCTCAATTTCTCTTTATCTAATACAAATACCTGAAACAAAAGAAATACCAACGTAATATGGAAATAGAATAGAATAATTAAATAAAAATAGTAATATTATCTATGAAAATTAAGTCAAATATGTTATATAAATTCGTGTTATCAAACTCCCCTATACTTAAACCTTTGCTTGTCCTCAAGCAAAAAAATAAAAAATGAAAAATCATTTAAGCATATGTCAAACGCAGATATATAACACAATTCAATTCGTACTAGGTTGCAATTCACTTCTTTGTTGGATAACTCAAGTTTTAGACTTCGACACCAAAATTACCGTAATAACACTAGATAACCCCATTTTTGCAGACCAATCTAAGTCATGTTATTATAACTCGACCTAATACTTTTGTTTTGTTTCACCCGTTTTCATTCTTGCGCAATCACATTAAGCCTTTTACCTTACACGCACATAGTGGAGTAACCGGTTAGTGACTTTGATCTTTATAATCCAGCTAGGAGTCCTGGTACTTATATTTGGTACTCCCTTATCCAATTACAAATTGCGGGGGATCAGATCGTCATCCACCCTACCAAGTTCAAGACTGTGACCACCAACCAATTCATAATGGATGTTTGCATAAATATTTTATAGTTTCATGATCGTTGAATTAAATAATCTGGTAAGGACCATCTAACTTAATAAGTGCATCTTCTAATAAAAAATTTCTTTAAAAATCTTGATCAATCACTTATATTCATCGATTCTCCACGTAGTTTGTCGATTAAGGTGGTGCCGACTGATTAATAAACTACTCGGGGCTACTTTAAAACTAAGTTTAAAGGTGTTGGTATAATAAGTACTTAAATCAATCTAACATCTTGGGGGTTTTAAAGTGTTAGGACGATAACAATTTTGCTAAGTCGCTCAAATTTTATTTATAAAATAAGCAACCTTAGTATTATTTGAGTGTGTTAAATTATGCGTTACAAATTTTTTCGTTATGGCTCAAGAAAATGGAGGAATTCGAATAAGCACGAGAATTTAACATAAAAGAATTAAAATTACATAAACATGTATTTTATTAAATGAAAATTTTGCAATACATAGAAAAAGGGAACTAAAAGGGAAAAACTAAATAGAGCAAAGAAAATAAAAATGAACAAATAAATGTTCTGACTCCCCTAAACTTAAAATAAGCATTATCCTCAATGCGATAGAACCGTGGAGAAATCGAAAGGAGAGGGTGATCACCGTCGCCGGAAAATGTTGTCCACTTGCTCCTCTACCTCTAGTACGAGGTCGCCGACCGCCGAATCGTAATCATTGAGATGAAGGGCATCCGCGATGCAGCATTCAAAGCTTCAAGTTACGATCATTATGAAAGCATACTTGATGTTCGCCGTAATTCTTGTTGGTTGCGCTGCATTTCCGCTGATCATGTTGTAACTCTCGAACAAGACGATAGTCTCACTTGGTTTTGTTGCATTGCGGAACAGTTGATCTTGACGATTCATATGAGCTTGCATGGCCTCGAAATTTGCAGCTGATTTTCTTGTTGTGTCATAGTATCAAGAGCAAATCGCCAATTAGTGCGGACTCGGACATCGATTTGATTAGGAAAAGGCAACACGACACCGGGTATTAGACGACGGTTTATCATTAAGGTGTACCGGCCATCTTGTCGAGGAGAGATGATATGAGAGTCACGACAATAGATGACATCTAGCAGATTTGCTGGCATCATAAACTGTGTCAAGGACAACAACTCGGCGGAAAGGCCTAAAGCATATGCTAAAGATGTGATGATCCCACCAAAGACGAAAGGGTTGGTACCGGCCGCATTGACTAATGTATGAATGTGGCTGAGCAAGAAAGGTGCGGCGTTGACAGCATGACCGTTGAGAGCACAGAAAATGATAAACAACTCATTTTGGTTGACCTTGTGATTATTGGTCCTACCAAAAATGGTGTTAGCAAGGATGCGGTGAAAATACCTCAATGCGGGATTATGGATATGTGAAGCATAGAGATCGCATCAAATTTCCGTGGTTTGACCGGTTAGATCATTCCATAGAGAGAAGCCAACTTGATCCCAAGAAAAATCGTTGTCATCGTCGAACGGTTTATAATGAACATTCTGACCACGAGTGAAATATAAAAGCTCGGCGACTCTTTCTTGATCAATAGATTATTCCTGGTTGAACATGCGGAAGTTAGCAGTGCCGGTGGTGTAAGGATCATCGGTAGGTGTGGTGTAGGAGAAAGAACTAAGGAATTCAAGCACGAGTGGTTCAAAGGTGGGAAGAGGGTTGGTGCAGAGATTGAGCAATCTGGTGTTCGTAAGCATGAATGTGATGCTATCCGCCATTCCTAAGGTTTCCAAACAATCGGAATCTACATATTTTGTAGGGACGACCGAACGGGTATAGAATTTTATGTATTTTGTGTGTTGTTGACCATCATCGTGATCTCGGAACACAATATTGGATAGGTCGGGTGGTGGTCGGTCGGGTTTCACTTGGCGTTGATTGTTTCGTGGAGCCATGATAGGAGAAGGAAATGAAGGTTACGATGGGAGA
This sequence comes from Vicia sativa, assembly GCA_021764765.1. Lineage (NCBI taxonomy): Eukaryota > Viridiplantae > Streptophyta > Magnoliopsida > Fabales > Fabaceae > Vicia > Vicia sativa. Next base: position 100,023,322 of record CM038794.1, read on the forward strand.
AAATGAAAATGGATGAAAGAAAGTTTATGAGAGTAGTAGATGGAGGGGATGTGGAATGAGAAGAAGTGAGGATGGGTATTTATAGTGTTATGAAATTTAAGATGAATAAATTATAATAATATGATGTTGGGAAATGAAGAGAAAAATTTGAATGTATTTTATGGTGGGAAATGGAATGGTTGAATGGAAGTAATTGTGGGAGAAAATAAGAGTTGAATAGGAGTGATGTTGGATAATGAAAAAGAAGAAACGTACAAAACAATCACTCAAGGAAGACCAGAAGAGACAACACGCGTGAGAAATGGAGAAGCTCGAGGAGCCCAGTGGAATGAGGCGGCGCCTAAAAAAAGTGAGGATCCAGAGGCGCGCCTCCATGCATATAAGGCAGAGGTCCGCCTCAAGGATGAGACACACAAGTCGAAAGCGACGCCTCCTCGTGTAGCATGCATGGCACTAATCTTATCATAAAGCCAACTCAAGAATGCTTTGGGCAAGAGAGATGCATCGCGACCGAGGGAACACTAACAAGTTACTAGGAGAGAAGCCATCACATGCAAACATGTTACATACGTATATATATATGTATATATATTATAGATAAATCTAGAATTTTAATAAATAGTATATATATATATATATATATATATATATATATATATATATATATATATATATATATATATATATATATATATATATATATATATATATATATATATATATATATATATATATATATATATATATATATATATATATATATATATATATATATATATATATATATATATATATATATATATATATATATATATATATATATATATATATATATATATATATATATATAATACTAGTATATAATGCATTGTAATTGATATATAAATATTGGAAGTATTAGTTCAAGATAATAGGAGACGGAAATACGATAATTAAAAATAATACTCAATTAAAATTATAAATATTAACGTGAATTATTTAATTGAGTAAAATTATCGGTATTATGGGGAAGTAGTTCAAACGCATCAGATGAAAGGGTGCAACCGATAATCGAGTAAAATTTAAAATTTAACATAAAATAGAAAAAATGAAAATAATAAAAGAAAATTTAAAATTAGAAACTAGAATGACTACTGCTGATTTTCCATGGCCACTTATCAAGCCATCTCACATATCCTTCACCTTTTCTTTTCTTACGTTTGTAGGGCGGTTTATTCTTTCGAAATTTTGGTGGTGATTCTGGATCTATCCTAAGTTTAAGTTTTTCAATTTTGGGCTTAGTGATTGCATCCATCGCCTCATAAGTTAACCTCACCCTTTTAATAGTAATTATATCCTTAATTTTATGGTCCTCTAATTTTCGCTTTTTAGGTAAGACTTCAAATAGTGGTGAATTAGTATGGATATTTTTCAATACCGCAACGTACGTTTTAGATTGGGAGTCTACCGGAGTTTCCATAAAAATTTTCGGGAAAGGAATCAGTGGGATGTAGTGATTTGGGATAACAATATGCGCTTCCTTGTCTACTCTTTACAACCTCCTTCAAATTGTTGGTGAATTTTTCTCAATCTCCACTATTTTCGCCGAACTTTCCTCGCTACAATATCACTCTCTTCAAACTCATCATCACTCTAGATTTCCAAATAGTTTTTCTATAATGGTTGTTTCAATATCCACATCTTTCTGCAAAGGTCCTGAAGGTTTTGTTCGAGTTGGGAGATTTTAGTCTCTAAGCCAATGGTGTGAGACGCGAGGATTCAACCATAATGGTTAGTTGGCTAAGGGTTTCATTATTTTGAAGACTTTGTTTCCTTACCTCTTCATTTTGGATAACAGGTCTCTATAAAGTGCTCAATCATAGACTCTAACCTAGAGTTAGTTATCATCTCATCCGAATCTTCCATTGATGTTTCAAATTAAAATCTTGCGATTCTTCAAAGTCTTGAAAGTAAGTTAAAGTCTCCTTTTGTGTTTCCCCGAAGCGACTTATCATCCTAGATGTTTCATTAAAATCTTCCATTAATATTTCGAGATCAGATTTATATGGTTTTGGTGATTCTTCAAAATATTGAGTTTGATAATTATAGGAAGAATTGGGTTGAGGAAAATTTTGGTTGAAATTATAAGTTTCTTGTGGTTCTTCAAAATATGGGGATTGGTAGTTTTGGAGGTAGTTTGGGTAAGAGTAGGTTTGTGAAGCATTAAAGTTTTCCATCAGTATTTCAAGGTTGGATCTATGGGATTCTTGTGGTTCCTCAAAATACTGATAATGGGCGTAGGAAAAATTTGGGTTATACATGGTAGTAAAGGTAAAAGGTGCCTTAGTCTATACGGTGTAACACCACAGTTACAATATCGACTTAAATAGTCCCCGACAACGCGCCAAAAACTTGATCGCGACTTTATCGCCTATTAATCGAGACCCAAGTGCACGCCCTATCGCGTAGTTTTAAAAAGATATCGAACCCACAGAGACTATAAATCGATCTATTGTTATCCTAAGTTACGGTATACAGCTAAGGCGAATAATTCTTTAAGAAATTGGTTAAGGAAAATATAATAGTTAAACAGATATCGGTATGTAGTTCGTCTAACCTAAGGAGATCCAAATTTCCACTGGTTTGTTTCTCAAGTTGATAAAAGTCTTTTCAGAAACAATATTCATCTAAAGATCCTATCTCAAACTTTCGCCTATTGAATCGATCACGAATTAAATCCTAACGTATGCCTCGCTATCCCTACCGAATTTAAAAACACTTTTGAAAATAAATAAGGTTTAATCGCTTTAAACGCCAGCCTTTAAAATCAATACCTAGTATCCACTATCTCGTTCTAAACCTCAAACTCTCGCCTGTTGGTTTCTAACCTTAGTCCAGCTTTATTAACCTCAAACTTTCGCCTATTGGTTTCTAAATCTTTTAATAAATTAAATTGAATATCTAAGTCGAAAGAATATTTTTAACAACGTAATATTATGCCGCTTATTTTGGATTCCTTTTGTTCGATTAATTTACATATCAATATCGAAGGTTTAGTCGACATATTAATTAATTCGTACATGCATAAATAATACGGTTCAATATAATTAAACATTTCCGAAATCAAATAAATAATATCTGGCAACAATATGATAAATAAAATAAAATAATTAAATTAAAAAAAAACCTAAAAATAAGAATACTGGAAATAATCTTGTTCTTCGAAATAAACGAGCACTCCACCACAAGTCGGTTGGATCTCGCCGAGACTCTTGAATTGAAAGAAAAATACGAAAAGGAATAAAAAGCACTAGATCTAACGTAAGGTTAGATCAATGAAAACTGAAAATAAAATCTAAACAAAGAAACTGAAAACTAAAATAAATTCAAAGTACAAAACTGAAATAAAATTGCGAAATAAAGAAAGAACGGTTGTTCTAAAACCCAACCCTAACTCAAACTTGAACTTGTATTTATAGATCACTTGGTAATCGCTTTCCTAAACTTCGATGCAAGCCAATGTGATCGTGGAGAAAATATAGCTTAAAGGACGGAGACGGACGCCCACGGTACAAGAGAATGAGTCATCCAATGAGACGCAAGGCCTCACTGTGGTGGTAAAGTGGTGGACCCCACCTTGCTTAGGAGGCGGGCGCCTCCAAGGGAAGAGAGAGGTTGAGACGGTCGCCTCAGCCACGTGGCAATCCATCCTAAGCTTCCGAGATGGGTAATGATATGTTGGCTTATCGATTGGGCCTTCGCTCACATAATTGTTTTCTCCTTCTATACCTCCTCCTTTTGCTATATATCACCATTGCTTCATTTCTTTGACTTTTTAATGATATTTTTCCTCAATTTTATTTCTTTGCTCAATTTCTCTTTATCTAATACAAATACCTGAAACAAAAGAAATACCAACGTAATATGGAAATAAAATAGAATAATTAAATAAAAATAGTAATATTATCTATGAAAATTAAGTCAAATATGTTATATAAATTGCATATCAAATACCCATTTCTCTCCATCGCTGGCCTTTACTAGGTTCCAACCTTTCCATCCAAGCCCTAAACTTAGGACAGTTCGTAGTGGGTCAGGCGGAAGTTTTTGTCAATGAATTACAAAGAAATAGGGTTTGGTGATGTAATCGAGGACTACTACGTTGGTTGGTAGGAAAGAATGCACCTTCATCATCTACGAGATTTCGTAAGGGACATCTACCGTAATGGACCTAGAAAAGCTAGAGGTTCATCGTTGTGTTGAAGGATAAATACCGAGATTGCCATATTTTAGCCTTCTCTTCAAAATAGAGGTTCCGCACGAGGGCTTGCCGTCAACATGGCGAATGTGAAGGGTTTCACCGAGTCGTTGCAACGTGTTTGTCTGCCATTGTGTGGAAAAGAGATGAAGACGGTGAAAAGATAGAGTCTTGAAAGTTTTTGGTTTTCGAGTTAGAAAGGAGAACTTGAAAACGGCAGAAATAGGGTTTTAAAGTTTCTGGGTTTTCTGAGTTTGAAAGTAGAAAAATTGAGTAAGCAGAGGAAAAAAGGAAAACAATAAGGAAAATGCCTATTTATAGGCATGGATGCAAGGAAAGCGAAACGATGAAGGAAATCGTGGTGATTTCCTAGCGTGAAATCGTACGTCAAGGACACATGTGGCCGATGAAGTCGCAAGCATGGTGGGCCATGTCTACCACCAAAAGGTGATGATGGTCAACATTAAATGCTCCCATCGCCTCGAAATAAAAGCGAACACGCTCCATGATTACCGACGTCACGAAAAGACCGTAAGAGCCGAGGTAGTGCAAACGACTAAACCGACGGAAGATGAAACTTCATAGATGCCATTATCTCATAGTCGATGTAATCATAAATTCAAAATGGCATCTCGGGGGCATTTTGTTAATCGGAAATTTGTAAATGCGCTTGAGGGCACCGCTAAAGGCAAATGTCCCAAGTTAAAAGCCAATTTTAAACGAAGATAGTTTTGGGAAAAGCTTACAAAGCCAAGTTGGAAATATCCGAAAACATGTCGACTAAGAGGTGAGTCAAAGAACCAACCAAATCGACCATGCGCATAAGAAATAAACAAGACAAACGCGTTAAAGATAAACCACATCGACAAGATGGAGAAAAGATGAGTGTTTGTCGATTCGGCATAACTTAGGTCGAATGAAGGAGTTAGTCGAGGATGATGCTGTAAGATGTAGGCCAAGGAACTTAGGAAATATTATTATTTTTAAAGGTATATCGAAACCAAAAGCGCTTAGTCCTTTCTCAAGTCCAAGCGAAAAAGTCAAAGTGTGGAGATCGCGCTACTTCGTAAGATCGTGGTTCTAAAGCGCTAAACGAATGGCGTAAATCGCGCACCGCTTTCTTTAGTTTGAATTTCGTCCGCTGATTACTCTTAGCGCTTACCTTGTAAAATACTATAAATAAGTCATCATAGAATTTTGGTGTGTTCATTTGTATCTTCAAATTGCTTTAAAACTCGCTCGATTCCGTGTTAAAGGAAGAAAGAGTCATTCAAGCCTTTGATGTACGTGAATCACCGTATTTACTTTCAATGCAATCAATTTACGCTTAAGTTTATTCATCGTTGTTTACTTCTATTTCATTTCGAACAATTTCTTCACTAAACACTTCAACGTCAATTGTTGGTCACGAGTCACCAATTAATGTTCGGTTGAGTCTTGTTTGCAATCGATTAGCAGGTAGTCGAGATTTTATCTGTGTGGAAAGCCATTGTACTGTTTCCCTTGGTCTCTGAAAACCATTTCTTGGCCAAGGTCTTTTTCTACAAAATCATTGTAATATACCAAATCTTAGCACGTGTCTTAAGATCAACTGGTCGATCTTGCGAGTAACCCTTAGTTTTAGGATCTAGGGAGGACCAATGGCTGTTTACCATTTTCCACAGTAAACAACTACATTATTCGTCTCCGTCTCTACACCAGCCTTCAATCTATCCCTTGTTTCCAAATTGTGAATTACTCCTTTAAACACTTCGTCATCCTCGTCGCCTTCAATACCCAACTCTTTGATTGTCCTCCAGATTTTCACTGGATTAGTCCCCTCCTCGTTGTTTCGTAGTCTTGTATTACATTGTTTAATTTCAGAGTCGTTGAAAGCTTGACTACCCCTAAACATTGCCATGTTTATCCACATTCACTTCATTTGATTTAGGTTTAGAATTGGGGATTTCAGAATTGCTGAGATTATTACGGTTTGGTAATAAAGCACTGAAGTATGACGGAGTAGTATGGCCCTTCAGACTTCCCAGAATAGTATCCACCATAATTTTTTTCTGTCTAGACTTTACAATCGCTGATGGGCCGAAAGACTTGGCAACTGAGGGCCAAAAATGATTATTATAAATTGGGTCTAATTCGCTTAGCAATTGCTCCACCCCAACTTGATTCACTTGCACTATTTTCCTATCAACAGTTTCTGGCACCCAATTGTCCACCTCAATTTACTTTTCGCCTTCTCTACCACAATTTGTACTATTGTTAGATGAAACATTTAATGTTTGATCTTTTCTTGCATCTTCACCAATCAACTCCTTTTCTTTACTCCCCCATGTATAAGTTAATAACATCGTTTTCAATATCCTTTGTATCACAACAACCGCCGCCCTCTTTCACAGATTGAACACCTTCTTACTTTTCGAATCCTCCAAGATCAACATGTTGGGTATTGTCCATTATATTATCTCCAACATCTCCATCCCACGCGCCTTTATCCTCATCAGAGCTGCAATCGTCTAGACTAACTTCATCCCTATGATCCTTAGGCATTAATTAATATTACTATTCTATTTTGACAAATCAAACATCTTCAATAATTTATCATTATTATTTAAGATAGATAAATATAAATAATAATATTATACTATCTTAATTATTAATCCCTCTGTATTTTATTATAAGTCACTTTGGAAAAAAATTTATACCACAATATAAGTCACTTTACAATATCAATGTATAATTAATGTAATTTTTCCTTTTATACCCTTAAATATTTATTATTCTCTCTCCTTTCAATTATGTAAATGCATATTCTCCATACCACTAATACATGATATTTTTATAAAAAAATTTATAATTTTTTATTTTCATACAATAATTAAAACTTTTTTTATGAAAATAAAAAATGACTTATAATAAAAAAGGAAGGTGGTATCACATTACTAAGTAAATAACAATTATATTCTCCTAATATGTTTATGTAAATGCCACGCATTACCTTCCCCTTCACTTTTATCTAATGGTACCCACCTTAAAAATACACGTGTCAACACCTCATTGCACATCTCAAACGAACTCTTTAACAAATTCATATATAATACAAAGAGTGCCACACTTGTGTGTGACACTGCGCACTCTCTTACTCTGTACCATCACTCCCACTCTCTCCGTCTAAATAGCTTCCTCTTCCTCATTCTCCTTTTCTTCTTCTCATTCATTGCGTCTCAACAAAAACGAATCTCAAAAATCTCAATCTCAAGGTAAACAAACCCTAATTCTCCGAATTCAATTTCTAGTTTGCAACACTCTAATCTTTTCCCCTCTCTATAAATCACTTTTCCAATTTTTTTTTGTAGCGTTTTATATTTTTAACCTATATTAGGGATTTTATTTATCGATTTGGAAATAAACGAACACAGTTAAACGGTGAACGAGAAAAAAATTGATTTTATTTATTTATTCATTACGAGAAATTTTATTTTAAACCCTAGGTTTGTGGTTTTTTAGGGGGCGGTGAGGTTTTCGTAAACTTTATATTAGGGTTTTTTCTTTAGGTATATACTGTGTTAATTTGACATGTTTTTGATGTTTATTTGGAATTAGTATTTGTTTTGCTGCTATATTTACAGTACTGAATGAGGTACGGTTGTTTGTAATTTGAAATTCATTGATTCTGTAGTGAATTGTTATTGATGTTTTATTTTTTGATGGCTTCATGCAAATTACCAAGTTTAAGCTACCTGTGTTTGGATTATCATCATTCAAATTCCAAAGAATCAAAATTGATTTCTTTTATGTTGATGCATTTCGGCGCTTTGATACGCGACCCATAAGTTTAATTTCACAGTGACAATGAAGTTAGGTAGTACTGTGACATTAATGTTAATAGGTCTGTTCATGGTTTGGTTCGGAGAGAGAACTGAACCGAACTAAACTGAATATTAGTCCAGTTCACAAAAACTGAACCAAACCAAACTGTAATAACAGTTATGTCAACCAGTTCTACATTTACTAACTGAACCCAACCAAAATAGAATGGAAACCGTTATTCAACATTGTAAATTATTTTCTATATTTCTATATGTCAATTAAAATAGGTTCATGCACACAAACACATAGTAGACAAATTCAGAAGGAGGTCATTTATGTTAAGAAACAAAAATTCCTCAACCTTACAGATCCAATGTTGTCAAATTGCGGGCCATGGCGGCGTCATGGCATATTGTGGTTGCAGAAATTCAAAATAGCGTCATGGAAAAGTTATGGCGTTGCGGATTTTGCATTGCGGCACCATGGCGGCCGTCACAAGTTTAAGGTTCATGGCGGGAATTGCGGAAATTGTGGGTTATTTAAAAAAAAAAATCTGAAAATTTGTGTCTATGTATTATTTTACTCAACCCCAATTATAATTCTGATTAAATATCAATAACCTTTGTTAAATACACAAAAATACTCTGATTAAATATTTATAAAACTAAAACACACTCTGCAACCTTTTTATTATTCACATTTCTTCTTCTCTCTATGTGTATTCTTCATCAGGTTTTTTATCTCTTTTTATTTGTCTATTTGTTTTACTACGTTGTTATTCTTGTGTTCTACTTGTGTATCCCTTCTCTAATGTTTTTGTTTTTCTTGTTTCGATTATACGTTATGCTACTGTTGTTTATTTTTTACTTCTAGTTTTTTCTCCGGCTCTGTTTTTTTAGTGCTGTATTTTTCTCTCTTTATTAGTGCTCAGTTATTACTTTAAGTTTTATTCTATTTAGTGTAGAAAGTTTCTTCTTTTCTCGTTTATGTTACATTGTTATTACTATTTTTATTTATTTTTGTTCTGTTTTTGAGTATTTGAGACATGCCATTTACCTTATGATGTCTATTTTGAAGAACTTGAGATATGAATTCTAGTTTCCTCCATATATAATTCTGTTTTTTGAGTTTTATGAATTCAGTTTTTTGATCTATTTTGGTAATGTTACTGTTTTTTGTGTATATATATGCATATAATAATGTTTTTTGTTTGCTCGCCATGCTTCCGCAATTTTCCGTTCCACCATCCGCCATACTTTTATGGTGGACTTTTGGTTCGCCGCTATTTTCCGCAATCCACCATAGAGAAACATACATGAAAATTGAAAATAGAAAGACAACATCGAAGGCAAGTGTCAAAGCACAAAGCAACTATATTCATAAAAAAATATGTAAAAGAAAATCAAATGTATACAACTGGCCATATTTGCAGAAAATTAAATTGGGAGGTTGCTGAGAATTTTGACGGTGGCTAATCCATTTATGCGGAGATTGTAGTTGTGACATAGTTAATTAAAAGGCGTGCAAATGTTACTGCTATGCGATGGCTAATCCATTTACACTGGAGATTCTAATCCTATTACTCATGTCGTCATTGCTACACGATGCAAATGTTACTCGCTACAGCGAGGGTTACTACATGATACAAATGTGCGACGAGCCGACGGCACTGCTGTGCGGTTGATCTTTTTGAGCAATGAGTGGCGATGCTATGCCTGACGGCAGAATTTGAGACAATAATTGGCTGACAGTTTCAGTTATTATCTCTATTTTGGGTTTTGGGGTTACTTGATTAATGGTTTTTGGGTTTGGGTTTTCTTCTATTAGGATTTGTTTGATTTAATAAGGTTTTAACGATCTGATTTTATGCTATTAGAATTTATTTTGGTTCAGTTATGTTACTAGTTCACTACTAGTTTCTAATGAATGGTTCGGTTCACTAACTGTTTTGATAAACAAGGTTTGGCTCTCAGTTTTACCCGAACGGATCAGTTCTCTGGTTCAGATTGGTTCTTGAATTTTTTGAACACCCCTAAGTGTTATGCCAACATAAAACTGTCAAATCTACTTGATATGGATTAGTTTAGATACATTATTGTTGTCATCATATTGTTTTGTTATGATCCCAGTATTTTGGACTAGTAGATTATTCATTGTTCTTCGTGCAAACTTCATAGTTTTTCTGTAGATTATTGAGAAAATCATCTACGATCCTATGATTCTGATGTTTAGAATACTGCAAGTCCAAAATCTACTAGTTTAAAGACATTTTCCCTCTTATTGTAGGCACTAATTTAACCGATAAGCCAAGATGGAACAACAAAACCAAAATAATACGCCAGATGTTTCAGGAGATGTGCCTTTGAAGCGCAAACGCGGTCGCCCACGGAAATACCCAAGGCCAGATTCAGCAGAGAGTTCCTACATGCAACTTAGTCAAACCAGAAAGCAGACTCCTATTCGTACTGAACATGCCCCAGTACTTCCTGGATTTCAAACAGTTAATGGAAATGAACACCTTCAAAGGGGCCTAGAAAGTGAACTAAACGATGCAGCGGTGGGCCAGGTTGTTTCCGGTGTAATTGAGGCAATATTTGATGCTGGATATTTGCTCAGTGTTAGAGTTGGTAATTCTGATACAACTTTGAGGGGACTAGTCTTTAAGACTGGACGTTTCGTTCCCGTTTCCCCTGAGAATGATGTGGCTCCAGGCGTTCCGATGATCCAAAGAAACGAGGTTCCCTTCCCTTCAAGATCTACTCAGTTTCATACTCCTCTCTCGAAAGAAAAGAATGGGCAACCTGCGAGCGCTTCTAGAATTGAACCCCTTCCAATGAATGGTTCACAATCTCTCCCTCAGGTTCCCAGAGGAGCAGTTGGTTCTGGCAGCTTGGTTCCTGCTTCCAGAACAAACATTCCTTATGCGACTGGTCAAACCGCTGATCAACTAGCCAGAGGTAATGTAGTGCCGATTTTGTTCCAACCTAGCTTTTTAAACGGGATGTCGGCTTCTACTTCTCCAGCACAAATCACCCCAGTTTCTCTAGCGGGTGGAGTTAATATCGTGGGCAAGGAAATTCCTGTAGATGGAAATCAAGCACTTAACTCTCCCGCTCAAACTAGCCCGAATTTGTTTCCAAGTAGCGCTCAAAGTGAAGGAGTTCCCTCAAATTATCAATCTTCTTCTGATGTGTTGAATAAAAACACGGACAAATCATCAATAGCGGCTAGCATGCCTTTTGAGCAACTGGTCACCGAAGGTGTTAAAAGGATCGAAACTGCAGCAGATACCACGGATACAAAGACCGGAAACAGCATGTCAGGCGATAATATTGCGGCGAAGGATCCCAGCATTATGCAGGTAGACAAAGTCAATGATGCAGGTCAATCTGTCTTTATCGAGCCTAGTTCTGCTTCTGTTTCTGCTTCCAAAGCTTCCCACTGCACTGAAACTGGCAAAATGACCGAGCTTTTGCAGCAGGTAAAAAACAATGTTTTAACTTATTTTAATCGAAGGTTAATATAGGAATAACTTGGTTGAATAACTTGATTTCAATATACTGATGAGTTGTTGTAATGTGATAAGGTTCTTCAGCATAACAAACCAGAAAACCAGGAAGCCAAAGCAGCAGAGGCAGGATCTGGAGACAAGTTGGATGATATAAGGAGTTTTGGAGCTGGATTTCAAGATGGTGGAACTGTTCATTCAACAAGTCCTTTCTGAGCATTTATTGCTTAATTTATAATTTTTTTTGATAATTATTATTACTGGCTATTATTCCAGCAGGATTATCTATCATAGAGTAGTTTAAGTTATTGGCAAAGTGAAATATTTAGGGTTTTCAAGTTAGTTTTTAGGATCTTTAATAAATTAAATTTGCAAGCCAAGTTTTATTTGGTTTGTGGATTTCAACTTAATTTTGGATGTTAATTACTTTTTCCTACAAAGCAAAAGTTTCCAAAACTTACGTTAATATTTTAATTTCAAGTCATTTTATGAGGCCTGTGATTCTAATTCACTGTTATTCTATATTTTATGATATTATATCTCTGTTTTTTTGGACACGACACTGTATATAACCTACTCTTCATTTAATCATGGTAATTTATAAAACAGTTTAACTAATTTTAATTATAAACAATCAAATGCTTAAGTGACAATTGTTTCCTCCATCATATTAAGTGACTTAGAGAACATACATAATTCTAAAAATTATGTTTTTAATAGACCCCAAATAGAAAACAGAACATACATATTTTGAACTAACTTCTTTACCAAACACTACCTTTATCACCGGGTCTGAAGCATAATAGGCATTAAGAAGGAACCTGGTTGTCTATGTTTTAAGGATGAACCAAGACCATCTGCTGCATATTTTAATTTTGAATATACAGGACCCTAAACATCACCAAAAATATAGAGCGTGATAAGTAATAGTTTAAGTAAATGAAGGTAACATGTTAGGTTTTCCTAGACAATAAAATGTACAAAATTCCAACTTTGATTGTGTATATGGATAGGAATATTATAAATGTTCAGAATAGTTTTGATTGAATCGTGAGGATGATGACATGCCGATGAAATAAGACAAGTGGAGAAGTAGAAGTGTTTCAAGAAGGCTAGATGTTGAAGTATTTACAACAGAAAAGTCTTTGCACTAGTGGTTAGAATACAGTCCCACATTGTTTTGGTTTTGTGGTGGGGGTTGAATAAGTTTCTCTTTTTCTTTTTCTATAACGTAACAACAATTAAAACACATGTATTTTTATCCTGGTTCGTTTGAAACTCAAACTACTCCAGTCCACCTGTCAAGATAGTTTCGCCTCTCTCAATGAGGATTTAATTCATCATAATAAAAAAACTGATTACAAATGCACAACCAACTGTTGTGACTAACAATACAATGCACAAGCCAACTGCAAGTGACTAACACTTCTAAGACTCTCTAGTCCTAGCCCTCTTGAGAAATCTGACCCAACTGGTCTCTCAAGGAACAATTACAAAAGTGACTTCTAACAATAGTGTATCAGTTTGCTTCTAGTAAGCTTTATCACAACCATGATTTTTCACTAAGTTTTAAGCTCAATACAATGATAAACTCAATACTCAAGGTTTTCTTGTTTTCTTAAGTTCAGCGCGAGTTTTCTAGTAGGATAGCGCACGCTTTATTCTTTGAATACTTTGATCTTATATATAGCTTTAGAAATTTGTCTGTTGCTGTCTTGAACAATGAAAATACATTTAATGTTTGCTTGTCAGCGTGTACTTTGTGTTTTCAATGAATCTCAAACTTTATTCCACTTTAGTGCTTCAGCCGTTTTAGCTTTAAATGACTAATGACACTGTAGCAGAACTTGTCTCAGAATTTGAAGACTTGACTCTTCATTTTTCTTTATCTTTTGTTTAGATTTTGTTAGCTTATCTATTATCAGAGTTTGCTTCAACATGCTTCTATCAGAGTTTGCTTCAGTGTGCGTATTTATAAGTTGCTTTCATCTTTAGAACTTCTAATTCTTTATCTGCTCAATGTAAGTTAATATTTCACTTCTAGAGTGCTTAAGTCAGAACATCATCTGAAATGACAAACATACTTATCAGAGTATCAGATGCAAACATACTCATTAAAGTATCAAATTTACTATACAAAATTTATTCATTTGTTATCATCAAAACTCTAAGATGTGATTAGAACCAAACTATGTTCTAACAATCTCCCCTTTTTGATGATGACAAAAACATTCAGATTTTGATTAAGAAATTTTGTACATATATGTGAAAATCTCCCCCGGAGATAAATATTGCGAAAAGAATAAATACACAGTAGAACTTCCCTGAGTTTGTTCTTTTAGAGCTTAGGAAATCTTTCTTTCAAAATTTCCTTATCAGAGCTTAGAGCTTAAAGCTTAGATTTCTTGTTTCAGAGTTTCCTTTCAGAGCTTAGATATCCCTGCATACTTCAGAAACAAATACACTTGTATTTTTGTTAGGAATGTTTAAGAATTTAGTCCCAATAACTGTTATATTTAAATCAGATCAAAATCACAAGTTTCTCCCCCTTTTTGTCATAATCAAAAAGCGTAAATAAAGGATTATAAAGACAGTTTAAGAATGATCCAAACGATTTATAAAGGATGTCAGAACCACACAGTTACAACGGTTAAAAAAACAAAAAACTAGATGCATAGAAGTTTCAAATAGATAGAGACTAACTTTGACGAGAGACTAGAGAAAGAAGAAGATTTTTGATCTCATTAGAAGATTCTTCTTGCTTCACCATATAATTTTTGATTTCTTTGTTGGTCTCATCTTGCTTGTACAAACGTTCATGAACAACTTCATTTTCTTTCTTCAACTCTTTCAGAGTTTCCAGCACAAGAGAAGTTTGAGCAACATCTTCAGAAGAGACATACTTGGAGGTAGAAGCAGCAACTTCAGGATAGACAACTCTGGAGAATAAGATGTCAAGATCGATCATAAGCGTTAGAACTTTCTTAGAAGTATCTTTAGCACCAAAATCAGAAGGTTGTCGATACAAAACCATTTCCAAAGAGTTTTGTTATGCAACTTCTGACTTAATAAATTCATCTTCAGAGATATCCAGAGATTCAGAAGATGGTTGCGGTCATACCCCAAAATTTTCCCTCCCACTTCTCAAGACATTTCATACATATATACTCCAGGTTTCCTCAAGGGTTGATCAGACAAACTCTCTCCTAGACAATCGACCAAACTAGGGTTTGACAATTCTCAGATCAGGATGGACTTCCAACATCTCCAATGATCATCATGCCTCATCATATGCTTCAAAGAATCTCCATGACAAGTTTCAAGCCTTACAAGTCAAGTTTCCTCAGACAATTGCTCAGATGGTTGAAAATTAGTTGTATTGGACAAAAAGTCAACTGTGGTCAACATACAGTCAAACTTCATGATTTTTTGGTCAACATCCATATTTTGAAGTTATATTCATCATTTGATCAAGGGTTGATCATGATTCATCAAGAAAACTCAAGATTTGGTCAAAAGTCAAACTTTCCTAATTAGGGTTTTCTAGAGAAAAATCAACTGAACTTTGACTGAGCATAACTTTCTCATACTTTATCAGAAGTTTTTCCACCACCTCTCATTTTGAATAGAATTCAATTCTCTACAACTTCATGTCTCACAAGCATGGTCAAAAAATGCTTCATTTTGAAGATATGGATCAAAACATTACAAGTCCTTTTCAAAGTCAACAAAAAGTCAACTTTTTGTAAAGAAGTTTTATTGAGAATGAAAACTCCAATTGAGATGAAACCAAAGAGGTTGATTAGAGGACATCTATAGCTTTCTAAAAAGTCCAATAACACTCAAAATGTTAACAATTGAGCAAGATACACCTTGTACAAGTTGGACATTTTTGAAGAATTGCACAAAGAGAGATATCTGACAAAATCCAATTTTTTTCCAAATGGGCCTATAATTTTATGATCCAAACTTGATCATAATATTATTTGTGACCTCTAGATGCCTTGCCATGACCACCTTCTATTTTTTTGATTTATTTTTGAATTTAAAAGCATTTACTTCAAATTTAAATTAAATAAAATATGAAAACAAGGTATAATTTAAGTTGGGTTGGTTTTTTATCAAGCTTGAGGACCAAGGAAGCCCACACAACTTGCCAAATTCGTGCTAGCTCATGCAAGGAAGGAAAAAGAAAATTTTGAAAAGATTTGATTTGAATTAAAAGAGAAAATATTTTTGCATTGAAGAGGATATCTTTTTTTTCATTCTTTTTGCTTCCATCTTTCACTCTATAAATACACAACACATTCACAAAGACCAAGGACGAAACCTTAGCCTCTTGAAGCAACCCTAAAATTCCAATTTTTTTCACAAAAGTTGGCAATTTCGATTTTGGATTTTCAGCAAGTTTCAAGTTGTTTCAAGCACCTATTCGTGTTCCTGGACATCCCAGCAACCATTCCCAGCCCTTACACGAAGCAAAATCATCCCAGATCGTGCTCCTTAGCTCTCACCAGTTTGGTAAAATTCTTGAATTCGATTTTCATGTTTCGTGCATTATTAATCGTTTTTGGTTGTTTGTATGAACTCAGGATATTCATTAGATCATGAATGATGCATCTCATGCAAGCTTGCACGTAGAAAACATCAACTGCCATTGTTAGGGTTAAAAAACTGGAGATCTTCGAACCGGTTCATACAGGCGTTTTCAATCCAAACGGACACCCCATTGAACTCGCCATGGTCGATTTAGGGGGGTAGGGTATCCCTTTGCTTTTTATTTTTGTTATTTCGCAGGTTTGAGAATTGGAGCCGCCGGAGAAGACGACCGGAGCTAGGGCTCCAGCGTCGTTGACTCGTCTGGGACCGGCGTGGTTGGCGTGGCGCAACGGAGCTCTCTGATTCGTCCATCCATTACAATCTGGGCCCACGCGTTGACTGTGCTTTGAAATTCCAGAATCATGACACGTTTACGCTTATAACCATTCATTTGCAGATTCAAAACACCAAGCATCCCTAGCTCAGATGGCAACGCGTGTGGTGATACATCCAGGAGGTTCTGGGTTCGATCCTGGCTTCCTGAATTTCTTTTTTAACACTTTTCCATAACTTTTTCTATTTCTTATTTTTTCTTAATATTTTTCATGCAATTTAATTAATCTTCAAATATTTTTCTCATGGATTTAAAAAACACCAAAAATATTTTCCTTTTGCATTTTAATCAGAAAAATGTTTATTTAATTTTTGACATTAAAATTAATATTTTTGCATGCATATTTTAATTAATTGCTTATTAACCATTATATTGACTTTTAATTGCTTTTAATTATCGAAATCGATTCAGAAAATTACCAGAAAATTATTCTATCATCTTAATATCATGACTAACTCAAAATCTTTTTCCTCATTTAAAAATCATATTTTTGCTAACATTTTTTCTCTTATGCAATCTTCTCGTATTTTCGATTATGGCCAAGTTGTAACATTTCGGACGATTTTTCTCGCTTTTCTTTTTAATATTATGTAACTGCCTATGGGATGTAATTGTTTAATTAGGACATTTACTTTCCGCACTCCTATTATGTAACTGCCCCAAAGCCATGTAATAGCGCAGGACTTTATCTTTCCGCACTTTACTTTCCGCTTATTTTCCGCACCTATAATCTAGGCGGTATGGCAAGATAAAATTGGACATAGATCACATCTAAATGCAAGATAAAATATCTGATTTGACACACTCTTTCACACACGCATCTCTCTCTCGCTGCCTACAAATGGTCAAGTCCCTCGAACGTAGAGGTATCCTAGCACCGTTGCCTACAAATATATCATCATAGTCCCTTCGATAACAAAGATCATAGACCCATGATGTCGCCTACGAATACATGATCTCGTCCCTCGATTGTTGCCTACGAAAAGTGATGATCGTCCATTCGAATGTGCTAGGATACTCCTACAAGTTTCCTTCTATGACCATTCGATGTCCCTTCGAATGTCCCTTCTACATCCAACGAATAAGGTTACCTACCAACTAATGGTATGGATAACACTATTCTAAAGGAACGTGAACTAACACGAAAACGACCATTCTAAGTAGGTAATAAGAGTTTTAGTTGCTTGCTCAAACAAAATACTTTTCACACCACACACTTTTTGTCAAAGTTCAAAATCTTTTCAAAAATGAAACATTTCAACACTTTGTATACATTACTACATGAATCATTACAAAGTCAAAGCGAAATGCCTTTTCAAAACATTTTTGTCAAACACACAGAAAGCAATTTTAAAGTGAGCTAAAAAGCAACTAAGAGCCCGTAGATAAATACGGATGGAAAGGAGTGCTAATACCTTCCCTTTTCATAACCTTCTCCCTTACTCAGAATCTAACGAAGGTCTTTTCCTGTTCTTTTCACCTTCCCTTAATGGATAAAAGAAAAGTCATATGGCCTTTGCTATCCGCAACATTTTGCGACAAAAGCAAAACAAATCTCAAAGTCGGTTCACCATATTACGAATCGGGCGACTCGCTGAGACACCCTAAAGAGAGAATGCCTTAGGTATTTTAGATCACTTTATCGCTTTCTGTTTGAATTGCTTGCTTTATCTTTAAGGTTGCTTTGGCATTATACTTGTGGGGATCCTACACACCCGAATCCAAGTTTTAGGTAAGTAGCAATAGATCGTCGAACGTTAGGCGATACCAAAACGGTCAACATGATGGCTACGTTAGTGTGACACTTTGGATGTCCTCGATATTTTATTTCCAAGTTGAGGATAGTATTTGGCTTCGCGTGTCATCAAGCACTAACTCAACTTTTAGAACCTTAATTGACCCATCTTGGCCATTAGAAGGTAGTGATGGCTTTTGTGCATCGAGGTTGGTTTATACCGATGCTACGCTCATTAAGATCGACTTTTGGGATATTTTCTGTCGACCACTTGGTAGTCGTATTGAAATAAACGCCTAGAAAGATTATATGAGATTCCTAGAACCCTAAGCATTATTATAGGACAGATGAACCAACTCAAACTTTTGGTAGGTGTGATACGGTGAACCGACTTTTTAGTGTTTGTATCGCAAATGTGCGGATAGCAAGAGTCGCCACCGACTTTTATTTTTATCCAATTAAGGGAAGGTAAAAGTACGTAAAAAGACCTTCGTTAGATTCTCGAGTCGGAGAATGGTTATGAAAAGGGAAGGTATTAGCACCCTTTCCATCCGTAGTTATCTACGGGCTATTAGTTGCTCTAGATCACTTTAAAATTGTGCTCTGTGTTTGAAAAATGTTTTGAAAAGGCATTTCGCTGACTTTGTAATGATTCATGTAGGAATGTATACAAAGTGTTCGGAAATGTTTCGTTTTTGAAAAGAGTTTGAACTTTGAAAAAAATGTGAGGTGTGAAAAGTATTTTGATAGAGCAAGCAACTAAAAGTCTTATTACCTACTCAAAATTGGTCGTTTTTTGTATTGTTACGTTCCTTTAGAATAGCATCCATACCATTAGTTGGTAGGTAACTCCATTCTTGGATATAAGCGGACATTCGAAGGGACATCGGATGGTCATAGAAGGCAACTTGTAGGAAGTATCCTAGCACATTCAAGGACTATCATCATTTTTCGTAGGCGACAATCGAGGGTCAAGATCATGTATTCGGAGGCGACATCATGGGTCTTATGATCTTTGTATCGAAAGGACTATGATGATTTGTTTGGAAGGCAACGGTGCTAGAATACCTCTACGTTTGAGGGACATGACCATATTTGAATTCGTAAGGCAACGAGAGAGAATTACCCTAAGGGGTGCATGTGTGAAAGAGTGTGTTTTATTCAGATATGTTATCTTGAAATTTAGAGTGAGCTATGTTGATTTTAGTCTTGCCATACACGCCTAATTACTAGCAGTTTATAGGGTGCGGAAAGTAAAATGCGGAATGTAAAGGTGCGGAAAGGTAAATGTCCTACGCTATTACATGGCTTTGGGGCAGATACATAATTTAAACTTGCAGAAAATAAAACCTAATTTAAACTATTACATCCCATAAACAGTTACATTATTGGAAAAAATAAAATGATAAAGAAGAATCGTCTAAATCGGATCAACCTGTAAAAGAATGAGAAATCGGAAAATACGAGATGAATCGAACAAGAGAAAAAATGTTAGAAAATGCAAGTTTTAATGAGAAAATATGACATGCTCGGAAATAACATAAATATGCTAAAATAAATTTTTTGGGATTTTTGAATGCAATTTAATAATTTAAAATGAATTAAAAGTAATTAAAATGCAAAATTATGAATAAAAATAAATATGCATGCAAAATTATATTTTTTAATTTTATAAATTAAATAAAGGTTTTCTGAAAATAATGTAAAAAGAAAAATAATTTTTGGTAATTTTTTAATGCAGAAATAAAATTATGAAAAGAAATTAAAATTGAATGGAAATATTAAATAAATAAGAAAAATAGAAAAATATGAAAATATGCAAGTTTGTAAAGAAAAAGCAAAACCGGTCCCGGCAGGTCGAACCGAGGACCCTTGAGTATCTTACATGCCACGCCTTAACCACTAGGCCATCTTGCATTTGGTGTTTGAAAAGTCGAAACAATTGATTTGAATGATGACGCGTCAGGATAAGTTTGAAAACGAAGTCACTGCGTGGACCCCAGGCAACAAGATGAATTATAACGAGCAAGCCATCGCCACGCAACCGAGTCAAACGAAACAACACGGAGTCTTAGCTCCTATTCCTCTCCTACCGCCGATTTCTCAACTCAAAAATACGATTAATAAACAAGAAAGAAGGACCTTATCCCCCCTAAATCTAACTATGGCGAACACGATGGTGGTGTTAGTTTTTCCCGAAAGTTCCTCTAACTAACGGCTCGAACTCAAAATCACCCAAAACCCAAACATGGGCCGTGAGATTTAAATTAACTATAATTCATTGCCAGTGATCGGGTTAATGGAGTCTCAAAGCGAACACAAAAAGGTATTAGAAACCTACCTCCAAGACAATGGGTTTTTGATGGTCGAAATGGCAAACAATAGAAATTTCTCAAGTTTTTAAATTTTTGCAAGAATAAGGGTTTGGCTTGAGCTAGGTTTTCCTGGCTGGCTTGGCTTATTTTAGAGATTGAGAGAGGAAAAGAGTGAAAAAGATTTGATTTGGAGCATTCAATATTTTTCAAATAAAATCAATTTTCTTGAAAGAAATTTGATTTCCTCTTCAATGCATGATCATGCACAATTTGGCAAGTGTTTTGGGCTTTCTGGACTTCAAGTTTGGTATAAAATCACTCTTTGAAAAATATATTATTTTCATATTTTATATAATTTAATTTTGAATTAAATGTTCTAAAATTCAAAAATAAATCAATAAAATAGAAAATTGCCATGGCCAAGCATTTATGGGTCAAGAATAATGTCATGAACAAGTTTGGATCAAAAGATTTTAGGCCCATTTGAAAATTTTGCATTTTGACCAAAATGTCCTTTGTGCAATTGTCAAAATTGCCCAACTTCAATAGTGTATCTTGCTCAATTTTCCACATTTTTGAGTGTTCTTGGACTTTTTGGAAAGCTCTAAGAGTCCTCTAACCAACCTTTTTGGTCTCATCTCAATTGGAGTTTCCATGCTCAATATATCTTCAAAACAAAAAGTTGACTTTTTGTTGACTTTGAAAATGACCTGTAATGTTTTGAGCCATACCTCTCAAATGAAGCATTTTTTGGACATTCTTGTGAGACATGAAGTTGTAGAGAATTGAATTTCCTTCAAAACAAGAGGTGGTGGAAAAATTTCTGAGAAAGTATGAAGAAGTTATGATCACCAAAGTTCATTGACTTTTCATCTAGAAACCCTAATTTAGAAAGTTTGACTTTTGAGCAAATCTTGAGTTTTCTTGATGAATCATGATCAACCCTTGATCAAATGATGAATGTAACTTCAAAATGAGGATGTTGACCAAAAATTATGAAGTTTGACTGTTTTTTGAACACAATTGACTTTTTGTCCAATACAACTGATTTTCAACCATCTGAGCAATTGTCTGAGGAAACTTGACTTGTAAGGCTTGAAACTTGTCATGGAGAATCTTTGAAGCATATGAGGAGGCATGAAGACCATTAGAGATGTTGGAAGTCCATCTTGACCTGAGAATTGCCAAACCCTAGTTTGGGTTGATTGTCTAGGAGAGAGTTTGTCTGATCAACTCTTGAGGAATCCTTGAGTATGGATGTATGAAATATCTTGAGAAGATGGAGGGAAAATTTTGGGGTATGACAATGCCCCTGTTCAATCTTCTTGTATCGAAGGTTAGATTGACACGTCTTTTCGTGACTGAAGGTAGAAGATGATTGAACACCGAGTACACCCGAAAATTTGCACTCGCCGGTGATCGATGATGCGGAATGGGCTTATGATGCCATTGGAGAAGGATACTTCACTGGGGATGAGTCGATGCTAGACTCGAGAATGTTGATAGAGAATTGACGGGATGGGCTTAAGATGCCATTTGGAAAGATCGATGCCGAGTGAGCCGCGCTAGGCTCGCAATTCTCGGAAGGAGCATGGAGATGGGCTTAAGATGCCATCCGAGGAGTCGTATGTTAGACTTCGTGCTCATTTTTGAATGAAGTTATTGGTTTGTATTGATTTTTAACCAAATATGCAGCATTCTGAAGGCGAAGAAATGTTGACAAGTAGTCGGAGATGGGCTTAAGATGCCATCCAAGGCAACCGAGTCGACGCTAGACTCTCAGAAGTTGCTGTTGATAATAAGAAGGATTCGAATAGATCTTCGTTGATTACTCCGAGGAATAGTAGTTGGCAAAATGTGATAGCTTCACAGCATCGGTGTTGATCCATTGCTTATCGGAGGATAACCAGGCGGTCTTTCGATAGTTTTCCGTCGATTCGGGCTTAACTCGACCGCCGTCGAGGACAACAGGGTGGTCTTTCGATAGTTTTCCGCTTCTTCGGGCTTAATCCTGACCCGTCGGAGGACAACTAGTGGTCTTTCGATAGTTTTCCGTCGGTTCGGGCTTAACTCGGACCACCGTCGGAAGTGACTTTCAATTGCTTTTGGAAAAACAAGAGAAACTTGGATAGAATATTGTTAGTCTTATGCAAGGTATGATGCATGACAATGTATATGAATGACATATGCATGAATTATGACTTTATGAGTAATGAATGAAAGATGTTGTGGTATTTCAAAACATATCCATCTTGAAGAAGATGCGGATGTTCTGTTTGAGGATTTCTGACTTCTGCTTGGGGATTGAGTAAGTGAGAACCCCGCTTTTGAAGGAGAAGAAAGATATCCTGGATTCCTCCGATGCACTATCTGACCAAGTCTTGGGCCTAGATATTGTTGAGGAAGGTAGATTTGAGAAGCTCGTTGTCGGAGATCTCATACATAGACCCTCGGGAGAGTCCGGAGGAAGTCCGTTGGGGATCTTGCATGTAGACCTCTGGGAAGAATTAGGTGGCGCCCATCGGGATATTGAGCAGATCTCACCGAGAGCGTTTGATGGTTGCCGAGACCGGTTGAGGCCCGTTGGAATCTCTCCGACTGGGAATAGGAGATGTGATTTTCTTCTCGAGTCTGGATACCGCCGCCGAGAAAAGGGAGAATTGTTGAGATATCCGCCGGGATAAACATCTTAGCGGGGATGAAGTGTTACCTTGGAGACCGATGTAACATTTCTCGCTTGAGTGGAATCACCGCTGTGGATTAACATATACTCACTGGGAGGTTTAGTGAGTGACACCTGCGGAGATTATGCTCTGGGGAATGTTTTTGGTGACCTTCCGTCATCTCAATTCCTAGAGCCTGTAGTAATTACTTGTATGCCCGCAGTATGTTTGTGATTAGATTCTTATTGTCAAATGCGTATAGTCATTCAAAACAAACGTTGGACTTTTGCAAACGACAACAACAAAAATTGTAAAGAGAAAGAAGCATTTATTTGAAAGGTGGCGATGGCAAGTAGTTTGTACACAAGAAAGGTAAAAAGCTATGCGGAAACAATCTCGTTAAGTTCCAACTATGCTAGTACTCATATTTCAACTATCTCATCTCCTTGTGTCAAGAGAAAGTGAGTAGGATTGATCTTCGCCATTTGAATCTTGAATGTGATAGTAGTCCGAAGCAAGTGATCCGAAGAGACATAGTCGTACGCTTAAATCCCTAACTTTGCCTAGACCGCCTCTTTCGGTTTTCACCATCGATACCCTTTTTGCCCAAGCCGCCTTTTCGTGTTTTCGACTTGCGGGTGTACATGTTTTGTATATCCTTAACTTTTGCCCGAACCTTTTGGTTCGCCAGATGCCCTTATTTTTGCCTAGGTTCGCCGACCTAGCGGGTCTTTATGCGTAGTATTTTTGACTATGTCTCGCTCACGTGGTGTGGGAAGTCTTCACCATCCATGGTGCTAAGTATCATAGTCGCCGAAAACACTGTTTTGACTACAAATGGTCCCTCATAGGTGGAGTCCATTTGCCCCTCGATCACCTTGTGGAAGAATGATGCGCTGACTACTAGATCACCGACTTGGTAGACTCGGTGCTTGACCTTCTTGTTAAATGCTCGATCATTCGCTTCGATAGATCCCATGGCAAATGGACGCGAGTCGCTTCTCATCAATCAAGTTAATCTGGTCAAGGCGAGTCTGGACCCAATCGTCTTCGCTAACTCTCTCGGCTGGAGGACTCGAGGGTATCCGAACCTCGATGGGTAGGACTGCCCATACCGTATACAAGAGAGAAGGGGTTGCCCCTGCTGATGTTCGGTCAGAAAAGCGATAACCATGAAGAGCAAATGGTAACATCTCATGCCAATCTTTGTAAGTCACCGCATCTTCTGTATAATCTTCTTAATGTTCTTGTTGGCGGCTTCCATCGCGCCATTCATCTTAGGCCGATAAGGAGAAGAGTTGTGATGCTTGATCTTGAACCGCGGCGAGTTCGGTGATCATCTTATTGTTGAGATTGGAACCGTTATCCGTGATAATCCTTTCGGAGTGCCATACCGATGATAAGATTATGCTTGATGAATCGAGCCACAACATTCTTGGTAATGATGCGAACGAGGTCGCTTCTACCCACTTGGTGAAATAGTCAATTGCCACAAGGATGAAACGATGTCCATTGGAAGTCGGGCTTGATTTCTCCGATCATGTCAATGCCCCACATTGCAAAAGGCCAAGGAGAAGTTAAAACATTCAGAGGTACCGAGGTACGTGTACTTTGTCGGCATAACCGCATTTGTGACAAGATCGAGCGTAAGGTGACAATCGCCCATGGTGGACCAATAGTAACCTGCTCTCAAAATCTTCTTAGCCATGGTGTGTCCATCGGAGGTACCAAATGCGCCTGTAACTCTTCCATGATGCGTATCATTGCTTTTCTCGTCTACACAATGGAGTAAGCACAAGTCGTGGTTGCGTATAAGATGTCGCTTGAGGAAGAATTTGGATGCAAATCTTCTCATGAACTTCTTATCATTGATGATGCCCCCTGGATATTCCCGAGTCTCAAGATACCTCTTCACGTCAGTACCAAGGTTTCTCTTCGTATCAAGCTCATAATATGTCGGTTCGTCAAACTCTCAATGATGATCTGGGGAGCCTCGTTGTCCCATCGACCTTGAACATAGACATAGTAGCCAATGCGTCTGCCAACCGATTCTCTTCTCGTGGAATGTGATTGAAAGTAATCTCTTCAAGTAGGGATCAAACTCGTAACATGCTCTCGATAGGAATAAGATTCGATGCTTCAGATCCCACGCGCCTTAATCTGATCGATCACTAAAGTCGAGTCTCCATATACTTGCAAGAACTTGATTCTTAAGTCAATAGCGCTTTGATACCCATGATGCACGCTTCATATTCGCCATGTTGTTAGTGCAATTGAAACATAATCTGGGGTGAAAGGCGTCCACATAGGGATGTAATGATGGCGCCAATGCCATTGCAAGCGTTTGAGGCTCCATCAAAGACCATGGTCCATCGGGATCCTTGTTCGTGTCCTTCGTCCGGCCTCGTTCTTCACAATCATGACTAGTAAAACATCTTCATCTGAAATTGAACATAGACCGATAGTCATCTACGGCTTGATGAGCCAAATGATCTACTACACTTCCTTTGATCGCTTTCTCGAGAAGTATACCGATGTCATATTCGGTCAAGATCATTTGCCATCTTGCTATTCTTCCCGAGAGTCGGTTTCTCAAATATGTATTTTATCGGATCCATCTTGGAAATCAATAAGGTAGTGAGTCAACATATACTGCCTTAGTCGGCCAGCGCCCAAGCGTTGCAAGTTTTCTCAGCTGTGAGTATCTTGTTTCACGCGGTAAACTTTTGCTAAGGTAGTATATTGCATGCTCTTTTCGACTGCACTCGCCATGTTGCCCCAACACACACCCCATTGAGTTCTCTAGCACCGCAAGTACATGATAAGAGGTCTTCCTTCGGTAGCGGCATCGGATAGGAGGATTCTCAAGGTACTCCTTGATTTTGTCAAAGCGATCCGCAATCGCCATTCCATTCCACTACTTGATCTTTCTTCAAGTAACTTAAAGATTGGCTCACAAGTAGCGCTAGGTGTGCAATGAATCGCAATGTAGTTCAATCGGCCCAAGAAACCTCGACTTCCTTCTATCGGGCCGGCATCTCTTGAATAGCTTTAACCTTGGCGGGATCAACTTCAATACCTTTTCCACTAACAACAAATCTTAGGAGTTTTCCGGATCTGATTCCAAAAGTGAATTTGTTAGGATTAAGTCTCTCGCATTTTTAACCTGTCAAATAGTTTCGCAAATGATCAAGATGTTCTTCTTCACCGTGATCGAGCTATCATGTCGCCGACGAGACCTCTATCTCGTGATGAATCATGTCATGAAATAATGTCACCATAGCGCCGATAAGTGGCACCCGTTTCTTCAGTCCGAACGGCATAACCTTGTAGCGTAGTGCCCCACCGTGTAACAAAAGTAGTCTTCTCCATGTCTTCGGAGCCATTTTGATCTGATTGTAACCGAGAAACCATCCATGAAGGAGAAAACCTTATGCTGAGCGGTGTTGTCAACCAGAACATCAATATGAGGAAGTGGGAAATCGTCTTTCGGACTCGCTTTGTTCAGATCTCTGTAATCCACACACATTCGTACTTTACCATCCTTCTTAGGTACGGAACCATTTCAACCCATTGTGGATAAGAAGTAATGTAAGAAACCATTGAACCGTTTATAACTTCGGCTTTGATTTTCTCTCGACATCTCGTGACGATGCGACGAACCTTGCTTTCATCGAGAAAACCTTCTTTTGTTGCAATCTGTACCACAATATCAATGTCTAAACCCGGCATGTTCGTATGACCAAGCAAAACCTCAATATAGTCTCGTAGCATCCGAACCAACCTTTCTTTAACACTGTTCTCAAGACCGCTCCTATCTTGATCTCTTTTCTGCCTTCGTCAAGACTCAAATTCACAACCTCAACTTGCTCTTCGTGGTGGGTATAACTCGCTCCTTCTTGTGTAGCGCCCGCAAGTTCTCCGGCACTTCAATCTTCCTCACTTTCGCCTTCGCTTGGTAGATCGGATTATCAAGTCATATTTAGCAATAGCATAGTCATTAACGAGATTCGGAGTGATTCTCGCAGTTGTATCACGGGTGTGTGTAAGAAACACATAGCTTTTTGAAGGGGTGATAAAGTAAAGAAAGAAAACAAACAATTGAATGCAAAAGTCCAACGAATTTATTGAATGAAAACGTGCAAACAACAGATAATAACCCTCACAAACGAGCCATGATGCCCCGCAAGGCACTAGGCTTTCAAAGTTTATTGTTCAAACATAAAGAAATACGAAAAGCAAAACAAAACAAGAGCAATTACTCCTGACTAAAGGAGATTGGTATGACGTCTTCGGCCTTCCAATTGCTGAGCCCATGATCTGGAGTTGGGAAGATCCACTTGCTGATGTCGAAGTCGTTGTCGTCGTCTTCTATAGCATGGATTCCACTTGGCTGATGCGAAAGGAAGTTTGTCGGCACGCTCGTGGCGTATCATCTCCCGACCCTTGATGGTGAAGCCTAAACCGGTCTTGTCGATTTGAAAGGAGATCGTGAGCTGCCCCAAATAGTACTACCTTCTTCAACAGCAGCTTGAGCATCCTTCAATGAGGCCATCCTAGGCGGAGTCTTAACAACCTCAGGAGCGACAGGAGAGTCAACAGGCATGACTCTGGGCATTGTTTCAAAAGCTTGACAGGGAGTCTCAAAGAATTCACCCTCCATCTCGAGGTATCGGAATGATTGTAGATGACCCACCATATACTCTCTTCACCACATACCGTGACAACCTTCCTTTACCGGTACTTCACTTCCGATGTAAGGTGTAGGCCCTGCCCCATGTATCCAAGGGCGCCCAAGTAGGCAAGAGTAAGTGGACGGATGTCCATGACAAAGAAAGTGGAGTCAAAAGTCGGGAACCGACTTTAACAGGAGTGAGCTCTCCAAGAACTTCGCTTAGAACCATCAAAAGCTCTCACGATAATGTCACGGGTCTCGAACCAACCCTTCGACATCAAGTCGATCAAAAGTTCGTAGGATATTCAGAGCGTAACCGGTATCTACCAAAACATGAGACATGTAGTGCCTTGCATTCAACAGAGATGCAAGGCTTTGTTGTGTTTCTTCCTGCAGAGTCAAATCAAGATCGTAGGCCTAGCCGTTGTTGGCAGCCAGCTAGCAATACAAACTTCAAACTGGTCGTGGTAGTGTCTTGAGGTACATGAGCATTCTTCAAACTTCACCAAGGCATTAGCACGAGCCTCGAGCACAAGAGCAGAGCAAGCATGGAGATCTTGGATGAGTTTGTCCTAACTGCTCCACAACATTGTAATCACTCTTCTTGATAATCTTCGAATTTCCTCCATTTCTTGTTTGGAGGTGTCTTCAGAACTTCCTTTGGTACGGTCTGAAAGGGATGAGTCACGGGTTCTTTCCTCTAGCTTGGGAATGGATTGATAGCGGAATGCGAGCTGGAGTCGTGTCTTTTGGAGGAGAGATATCCGAGAGAATACCCTTCCTGCTCGGTCACCTTACTAGATCCTGATGTTGTCAATGTCGAATGGTAGCTTCAACTGTAAGATCTTCAATGGTCGAGGGTCTTGCTTGACGCCATGATAGTAAACATCACCCATAATTCCAAGGGATAGCCTTGTCGAGGAATATGGAACTGGCCTGGAGAAGTAATAATGAGAGGTGCCATTCTAGGTACGGATTAGCGAGGAAATCCTTATGGTGTTAACAAGATAGTCTTCGAAATCGTCACCCCATCCGTCGCCTTAACATCTTCAATAGGAATCTTGTAGCTTCTGAACAGGTACTTCACCATGTAATCATACTTTCCACTTGGCTGCCCCAAGGTATCCCACAGATGGTACAGCTTTTGCATTGTTGATCTTCAACTTAGACATTTCTTCACACGCCTTCGCATGGTGGTTTCGTAAATAGTATCTCACGGTTATCCATCATGCATCGAACACGCCTTCTCAACCAAGCACAACCATCGCGCGGATGGGCACCAACGACATTCTCTGGGCATCCCTGGTTGACACCGCTTGCAACAAATTCTTCTTAAACCATCGAGGAATGGTCAAGTCATCTATGTTGAAAACATAAGTATCATCACCAACAGCATTGGAACCCTTGTCATGATTAGGCATAGGCGCGTTGATCACATTCGAGTCTCAACAGGAGGATCAAACTCAATCTGCTTAGCTTCAATCATATCTTGAATCTTGTTCTTCAGAGCCCAACAATCATCAGTACTATGTCCCGGGCTATTGGAATGGTAAGCACACTTAGCATTAGGATTGTATCTCGGAGAGGAAGTGTTGACATTCTGAGGAGGATCCCTCAAAGTAATCAGCTCTGCTTTCAACATGTGTTGCAAGGCTTGCGACAATGGCATGTTGATCTTCAGAACTGCCTTCGTTGCTCGATTACGCGCGTTGTCTACCGAGGTTGTGCTGATGGAGGATGGAGATCACAACCGCCCTACGATTGAGCACGGTCGGTCTTGGCTCGCTTTTCTGACCATACACGCATTGGCTTTTCTTACCACCAAAAGATCTCTTCAAAGATTTGAAGATGTCTCCACTTGAATCTTTCCACTTGATACCAGCTCAATGCGCCGTCATAATATCAGTGAACCCTATGAAGAGTTTCCAATCGATGATTGAAGAATGGGCCTCGCGTGTTCCCATGAACATATCAACCAACCCTATTGGACAAGGGTGGTTGAACTCACCGCTAGGTCTCCACTTCGAGCATACTCCTTGAACTTCTCATCACGACCCATAGACATGCTTTGTAGTTGCATGCGAGGGTGTCAATTCAAGATTGTACTCATACATCGTCGTAGAAAGCATCAGCTAAGTCACCCAAGTACGGATACGGTCATTCTCTAGTGATAGTACCATTCCAACGGGTTCCGGACAAACTCTCTTGAAAATAATGCATCCATAATCATCATCGTGTGGGATTGATCGGACATAGGACTTCAAATGCAGCTTTGGGCAAGACATGCCATCATACTTAGCAAAAGTAGGAACTTTGAACTTGGGAGGAATCACAACACAGGAACAAGACTCAGATCATCAAAATTCAGCCCGGACATCTTCGTGTTTTCCACAAAGATTCAAACGGTCTTCAAGTTTGTACTTGTCATCTTCATCGAGTATTGGCCATTATCATAGTTCTTTCAAGTTCAGCCGATCGCCTTCACCATCACCCTTGTTACTTTGCTCATCCTCCTTCTTGACACTTCCTTCGAGAGCTCAATTCGGCTAACCACTCTAGGACCACCTTTGTAGGCCCTACCATGTTGAGAAGACCAACAACCTTCTTCTTTCTCGTTGATGAGCTTCTTCAGATCTTCTTGGCCTTGGACCAAGTCGGTAAACATTGCTGAAACTGAGCATTCTGAGCTTGAAGATCTTTGACAGACTGTTCAAGAGCCATTTCTGCTAAAATAAATAGCGAGCAAATGAGAAAACCAATCTTCAATGTACCTGTGATGCAATGTTATGCCATGATATGCGATGTTTATGCGAATGCAATGCAATGTTTTCAAGCACCTAAGAGATTTAAATTTGTTAAACAAGCAATGAACAAACATTTATTAGTACTCTTTTTATTCTTTTTTTTTTTTGAAGTACAAGAGATAGTTCAAAACAATAAAAGAAAACAAATAAATCCTAAAGCTCTAAGTCTCCCATGGGCGCTTCCTCTTGGTGCCGAGGTAGGCGTTGATGTTTCGCCTCGTGAAGTAGCTTGGTCAACTCTAACACTTTCTTCTCACTTGCATAACACCGAGCTTCAAAGGTATCCTCTTCCTTGAGTTGAATCCAGGATCTCTTCAAGTCTTCAAAATCAAGAGGCATGTCGGGATGGAGAACGGTATAGGGTACGCCACCTATAGCAAGGTTCCATAATTACGGTAAAACAGCGTGAATGGCATCATGAGGTTTTGAGCTCGAGCTCGCACCCATTTGAGGTAAGGTTCCCAAGGAATGGAGTTCTGGTGCCCCAAAGTCTTGGTATCAGTCTTCTTTACCATGCCCCAAGCGTGTATGAACCTTCGTCGGTAATCGAGATCGTGGTTGTAGTCGAACACAATATCTTGGAGAAGCATATCATGGACCATCTCTTCAAAACCAAACCGACGAGAGCTAAAGAAGGGTTGTAAGTAATACCTCCCTTATACCAAGTAGTGTACATTAGGAATTCTCCACAACGCTCAATGAAGGTGAAGTCCTTTGAGAGAAAAGACTCCAACGGATATCGGAATGAGAGAGTGACATTAGCCTTTGAGACCACTTCATCCTTTGTCCGTTCTTCAAAACTGATGGAGGAAGGTGCGAAATAAACCACCTGGAAAGTAACGGTATACAACACATGAGAGTTCCTTGTCTCTTAGTAGTACGAGTGTGGAGAGAATGTAGGATGTCTCCAAGTAAAGTAGGCACAGGATTGCGGGTAAGAAACAACTTAATGGCATTGACATCTATGAATTGATCCGAGTTAGGGAATAGAACCAAACCATAGATTAGCAAGACCACAATGTCTTCAAATGCATGGAAACTCACAACTTTGAGGAATTCTCGGGCTTTCTTAATTAGGAACTTGGAAAGTAAACCCTTAACTCCACTTCTAGTTTCCCAATTGGCTTCAATGTCTGAGCGCTTAAGATGTAAGGTCGATGCAATGTTCGCACTAGGAACCTTTTCTAGACCGGTGAATGGCATTTGATCAAGAATAGGTATCCCAAGTAGCTTAGAGAACTCTTCCAAGGTAGGAACCAACTGATAATCTGGGAATGTAAAGCAATGGTGTTTCGATCAAAGAACTGAAATAGGACATGCATCATATCTTCTTCAAAACCGGAGATAACCAAATCAAGTAGATAACCATGTCTTTTGATGAACTGAGCATGGTCGGGAATTTCTGAAACCAATTCTTTGAGTTGAGAAGGTATACCCATGAAGTTGATTCGGATAGTCTTTCTAGAAGCCATAATCCCTACAAAATGAGCAAAGATAAATCCTAGGTCCTTGAAATAGTTAGAAATGATATGCAATGCAATGATGTCATGATGATGTTTTTGCAAACAATTCACACAAAAGCTTGAACAATGAGCCGGGTTTAGGATCCCCCTATAATAGTAATACCTCAACCAACCCTTAAAGTTAAAGAAACCAACGTCATCCCATAATAATAAAGGTTTATAGAACTCCTCAAGGAAATTCTCTCTTAGTTCAATCTCCCCAAGTAGTCGCCGTCGACAAACGCTGAACCACTGTTTAATGTTTGTATCGCAATGTGCGGATAGCAAGAGTCGCCACGACTTTTTATTTTGTATCCAATTAAAGGGAAGGTAAAAGGCTAAAAAGTTTCGTTAGATTCTCCGAAAGCCGGGATGAATACTTAAAGGGGAAGAGTATTACCACTTTTTCCATAACGTAGTTATCTACGTTTTAGTTACTCTAGATCATTTTAAATTAGCACTTTCCTGTAATTCCCGGCAGCGTATATTTGATGTCAAGTAGAATGTTATGACACAAGATTACAACGTGTTAGCACCACACAAGAAATATAGAAAGCAAGAATAACACAATAAGTTGTTCACCCGTCCGTT
This sequence comes from Vicia sativa, assembly GCA_021764765.1. NCBI lineage: Eukaryota > Viridiplantae > Streptophyta > Magnoliopsida > Fabales > Fabaceae > Vicia > Vicia sativa. Next base: position 100,056,089 of record CM038794.1, read on the forward strand.
CAACAAACTACATCCTGGGCTACTGCCGTGGAGAAAGTTCACTATTAGCAGATTAACAAGACCACAGCCAACACAACAGTTGACAACCTTCTCACTTAATCACTACCCAATGACCTTTTACCTAAGTCCTACTTAGATATGAGTTCACCACCCCCCTCAATCACCGCAGGATATCAACCTATTGACTAATTGAATTGTGGAAGACACACTTCAATAAAATATCTTGATCTTGCTTCAAAGCTTCAATCAAGAGACAAACACTGTGCTTTAAAGCTTTGATTGATAACCACCCTTACAAAGAAATCCTAGTCCAATGCACTTATCAATTGATAGTTGCCCTGCTCACAAGAGAAACTAGAATTACACAATACCAACTTATAAATCCTAACAAGACACAAACATAAGTCGCTATCTCTTCAATACATTCCAAGGGCGCAGATGCTTGTAAGGGTTCTTTCCTTTATAGAAGCAACCCTGAAACTTCGCTTTGGCTTCATAAAGATAGCTAGGTTCACCTAATTTACTCCTAAAACATGGTCTTTCCAACAACCAATTTAGGTTTAATTAAGTTTAACCTAGCAGCCACGTGAGCATGTTTAATAATGTAAAACAATATTTAGCATCAACAAACATCCTCGAAAAATCTCAGAACAAAGATTCTCATAAGTAATGTCACTAAATGTCATAACATCCGTTATAACATCACCGTTTTCCGAATTTCAAAGACGCCTTTAGCTTCCAGCTCGGTCAGTTTTTAACATCCTTAGTGTAGGATTTATCTTCAATGTCATGACATCCATCATGAAATTGATAAAGCCTAGTTTTACCAAACATAATGCCAACTTAAAACACTAACAAACTCCCCTTTGGCACATTTTGGCTAAAACTACTAGACCTATCGTAGTACAAATGCAAAGAAGACTAACAACCTAGTTCTAAGTTTTCCTAAGCTTTCCTAAGCTTTAAGTAACTAGAACTTAGAGAAGATAAATTCTACCCATACAAAATCCCACAATTAAAACAGGCCATAAAATTTCGTGCCATATAATCCTAATCCCGTAGCTTCCCAAACATTAATACTTCCCACAAGATTTCTTCTCCCCTTTTAGCCACAAAGGCCAAAGGAAACCATACAAGTTCCCCAAACTTTTAATTCAAACAAGACCAAAACAAATATACCAAAGAATAATTATACCAAAGATTGGTATACAGGATACACATCTGTCAAGACAATGTTTACAAACATCCAAAAGAAGCACAAATGGGAAAATACAAGAAATGTAATGTAAAAAATAAAACAATTGATGTAAAATTGACAAATCAAAATGGAAGCAACACAACAACTTAATTAGTTGCTCTCTCAAGAGAGATATCTTCATTGTCAAAGATCAACATCATCTACCTTATCAAGCTTGTCGTGCTTATGTGTTCAGAGCTTTCCTTTTCTTGGCCATTGGTGTCCTTTTGCATTTTGAACAGCCAGAAATTTAGCTCTATACTTTTGAGGAAGTTCCAGCTCTGTTATTTGCTCAACTTGAGAACCGTAAATACCTCCTTTGCTTTGACAGGAAATCAAGAATCGTGGTTCACATGAGTTCGCTCGACGGATCATCGATGTCATGACATTCTTTGTGACATCTGGATCATCTCGCTAAACTAGGGCTAGCAGTCTTTGATTAAGGGGAATGTAAATTCGTGAACAGAGTGATGTTTGTCTAGGATTCTGGTGACTATCCTAGCAATGGCTTCTTCTTCATACTTGGTACCTTCCCTATTTCTTATCTCAGGGGGAACAGAACAGTCAGAGTCTTGGGAAGAAGAGGATGAAGAAGACATATTTCGCTGGGATATATTGAGGAATTGACAGAGAATTTGAAAGTATCTTGTGGGTGGAGAGGAAATGATACTTTCTATAAAAGAGGTTATTATATGGAGGTGTCTTGATATTCTTGAAACCTTTAAAACTAAGAGAGAAATAAAGAAATGACCCATTCACATTTATTTGAAATACCCTGTTTCTTCTCTCTTTGTAAGCAATTTTAATTGCTACAATTCCTCATATTGACAAATGCCCGCTTGTCTTTAAATTTTCAAATTGACTAGCATCAAGAGCTTTAGTAAAAATGTCACCCGCTTGCAATTCAAAGGACTACATGGTCCTTTAATCACTTTCTCCTCCACAAGATCTCCGATGAAGTGATGTCTTATGTCAATGTGCTTAGTCCTACTGTGTTGTATAGGATTCTTTGAAATATTAATAGCACTTAATTGTCACAAGACAATGTCATGACATCCTGTGACATTGTACTCGACAAGATCCGCTTCATCCGCACTATTTGAGAACAATCTGCCACCAGTATTATTTCCAGAGCGGGACAAGGACACGCTTGCTTGTCGAACCAAGAAACAAGATTGTTTCCCAAGAAGAAGCATCCTCCGAGGTACTTTTTCCATCATCAACACTACCAAATTTCAACAAGATCACAATAACCGTATGTAATGGGTTCACATCCATGGAATATGGATACCATAGCCTGTGTTCCACTCACATACCGTAATTCTTTCACTTGGTTAATGTGACTCACTTTAGGTTCATTTTGGTATCTTGCACATACCCCAACAAAGAATGCAATGTCGTCCGCCGGCAGTTAGATACAACAAGCTTCCTATCATGCTTCTATACAAACTTTGGTCTACCTTTTCACCATTTGTGTCCTTGGACAACTTCACATGTGTGGAGCAGAGTCCTTTTATGGTCGGCATTCTCCATTCCAAACTTTTGACAATATTCCTTGCATATTTGCTCAGTGAAAGGAATGTTGAGTCTTCCATCGAGTGACTCATGACCAAGGAAGTAGGTCAACTCTCCCATAAGACTCATTTCAAACTCCCATTTCAAACCTGACATTCCACCAAAGACTATGTCATCCACATAAATTTGAGCAACCATTATCTTGTCTCCTTCATTCTTGACAAAGAGTTTTATCCAATCCTCCTTTTCTGTAGCCTTTGTCTGAAGGAACTTGGTCACTGCTCATACAGCCCTAGGAGCTTGCTTTAGTCCATATAGGGCTTTCCTTAATTTGTAGACATGATCAGGATAACTTGGATCCACAAATCCTTTAGGTCGTTTCTACATATACTTCCTCATTCAAGTAGCCATTTAGGAAGGCACTTTTCACATCCATCTAAATAATTTAAATTTCGTAATGCAAGCAATCCCTAGTAGAAGCCTCGATAGATTCCGCCTAGCCACTGTGCAAAGGTCTCATCAAAGTCAATCCTCAACCTCGAGTAACCCCGAGCAACAAGTCTTGCTTTATTCCTCGTGACGCTCCTTCTCAGACGACTTGTTCTTGTAGATCCACTTTGTACCAATGATATTTGTTCCTTCTGGTCTAGGAACTAATTCCCATACTTCATGTTGCTTGAACTGGTTCAATTCATCTTGCATTGCTCCAATCCAGAATTCATCACATAGAGCTTCTTTAACATTTTTTGGCTCTATCTTTGACACGAAGCAAGAATTTGAAAGCTCGACCTTGTAACAACACCTTGGTTGATCTCCAATGATGAGATCCTTTGATGATCTTTCCGAATTCGATGGAAGGATCTTTGTTTGCTTTCCTCCGTTCGTAATTTGGTGGAGTAGGAATTGGTACATCTTCCTTGTCAAGTGTTGAGGTGATGTCTCAAACCATGTCTCAACATCATATGGGACATTGTGTTCTCGATGATGATCATCAACAATGACATTAATAGACTCCATCATAACTTGGGTTCTAGAGTTGAATACCCTATATGCTCACGTTAGTGGAGTATCCTTAAAAATGCCTTCATCACTTTTAGAGTCCATTTTTCTCTTGATCACGATCTGCCGAATGTAGCATTTGCTACCAAACACATGGAAGTATTTCACAGCTGGTTTTCTTCCTTCCATAATTCATATAGAGTGGAAGAAGTTCCTCTTAAGGTAACCTCGCTAGAACATAGCAAGTCGTATTCATAGCTTCACCAAAAGTGAATAGAAGTTTCTTAGCATGAATCATTGCTCTGGCAGATTCCTGTATAAGTCCTATTCTTTCTTTCTACAACTCCATTTTGTTGAGGTGTTATAGGAGAAGAAAACTCATGATTGATCCCCTCTGAGGAACAGAATTCATCAAACTTGTTGTTCTCAAATTCCTTTCCATGGTCACTTCTTATTCTGACAATACAGCTTTCCTTCTCTCTTTGAAGTCTTTTGCATAACTCTTTAAAGATATCAATCACATCAGATTTTTCTTTGATGAAATTTATCCATGTAAACCGAGAAGTCATCCACAACAACATAGGCATATCTTTTTCCACCAAGACTCTCAACCTGCATAGGCCCCATCAAATCCATATGAAGCAGCTCCAGCACTCTGGAAGTGGTCAGATGTCTAGACATTGGATGTGACATTCTGGTTTGCTTTCCAACTTGACATTCACCATAGACTCTTCCTTCATAAATATGGAGTTTGGTATCCTCCTGCCTCCATAGTGATGATCTTTTCATCCCTCCGAGATGCAAATGTCCAAGTTTTTGATGCCATAGTTTTACCTCCTTTTCATCCTTGTCTCGTAGAGCACATGGAGAGGTTGGTGTTCTCGATTCCCACATGTAGCATTGTCCTTTGATCTGATTCCTCTCATAACTACTTCTTGTTTATCATTGATTACAAGACATTCGACTGTGAAGTTAACTTTGAACCCCATATCACATAGTCGACTTATGCTTATGAGGTTAGCAACAAGCCTTTACCAAGAACACTCTATTTAGATTTGGAACCCCGTGAGTCCAAGTTTCCAACCCTTTGATTTCTCCTTTAGCTCCATCTCCAAAGGTAACAAAGCCGGTAGAATGAGGTTTGACATTATTCAAGAGGTTTTTATTCCAGTCATATGCTTGGAACACCCAACGTCAAAGTACCAATCTTCCGTAAGTACACTCTAGAGAAGTGTGAGCAATCAATGCCGCACTTCTTCTTCCACTTTGAGTATAGGGTACCTTGATATTCTTAGGTGAACATAGGAGTCGATTAGGATATCCATGAAGCCTATAGTAAGGGTTTTATGTGTCCAAACCTTCCACAATGATGACATCTCCATCTTTGAAACTTCTTCTTCATGTTTCTCTCGATCCCGATGTTGACCCCAATGTTGTGACATCCGCTTTGACATTGGTTTCTCATGCCCTCTTTTTCTTGTCATTAACGTGTTCCTTTTCACCACATATCCTAGACCATGCTTATTTCCAGCATTTTGTCCAAGCTGAAGAATTTCTTCTAACTTATCAGTTCCAGTGGTCAGCATTTTGACAGATTTAGTCATCTGATCAAGCTTGGAATTTAACACTACAATTTCACTGTTGAGATGACTTATAGTGATTGCATTCTCCTTCTTCTCAGCTTCCAGCTTCACATTGTCTGCCTCCAACTTCTCAATCAGCTTTTTCTGTTTTTCATTCTGCTGACATACTTCACCACTTCTGATACACAGTTTCTTGTAAGTATCAGCAAGTTCTTCAAAGGTCACTTCCTCATCACTAGAGTCATTTTCTGAATTACATCTTCCAGAAGGTGCAGTGACAAGCTTACCTGCTTCTTCCTCAGATCCACTTCCTGACTCACCATCGCACCAAGTGACCGTCATCCCTTTCCTTGTTTCTTTAAAAGGTGGGACATTCACCTCAACATGACCATATCCTTCACATTCATGACATTGGACTTTACCGCTTGACTTCCTTTCTCCTCGACTTGATCTTCCATTGAGTCATAAGATCTCGCTAATGTCGATGGAATGTCCTTGACATTTGACCTTGACTTTGGATCAATCCTCCGATCAGCTTTGTTGAACTGCCTTCCAAGCATGGCAATAGCTTCGTATATCTTCTCTTCATCTTCCACCTTGCATCCTTCTTCAGTGTTGGATACAAGTGCTATGCTCTTGTTTTTCTCAACAGCTTTCACCGATTCCCATCTCAAAAGTCATAAGGGATCCAATAAGTTCTTAAACCTTCAAGGTGCTGATGTCTTGAGCCCTTCTATTGCAGACTTTCATTGCAAATCTCTTAGGCAAGGATCCGAGAATCTTTCTCACCAAATTCTCTTCAGACATCTTTTCACCAAGTGCTCCGAGGCATTGGTAATTTCAAAATATTCATGTGAAATTCATGAATATTCTCATCTTCCTTCATCTTCAAATTCTCAAATTTGGTAGTGAGCATCCAAGTCTTGACATCTTCACCTTGGATGTTCCTCATGAGTAGTTCGAGAGTGTCCCAAACATCCTTGGCTAGCTCACATTGATGAACCGATCAAGATATTCGTCAATACCATTGAACAGAGCATTCAATGCTTTAGAGTTCCCAAGAGCTAGCTCTTCTTCCTCTTTACTCCATTCCTCCTCGTGTTTCAAGACAAGAGCCATCTTTCTCAAGTGGTGGGATGTTTCCATCCTTTATCGCAGCCTCCAAGCTTTAATGTCCACGACCTTAAGAAGGCAACCATACGAGGCTTCCAAAGAATCATAATTAGACCCATCCGCATAGGTGGCCTTCCTCCAAATCCTCCTTCTTTATCCATTACGCCGTAAACTATTATCCCTAGATCTCACCAGAATAACAAGGTGGTGCCCGCCTCGATGCCAATTGAAATTCCGGCACAGATACTTGATGTCACAGAGAATGTTATGACAAAGATTCGACACTCGGTTAGCAATTCACACAAGAAGAATACAGCAAGAATAACACAATAAGTTGTTCACCCGCTCGGTTCAACAAACCTACATCCGGGGCTACCAAGCCGTGGAGAAAGTTCACTATTAGTAATATCAATTCAAGACCCCACCAACACACCAGCTGACACCTTCTCACTTAATACCAATGACCCTTTACCTAAGTCCTACTTAGATATGAGTTCCTACACTCCCCTCAATCACCGCAGGATATCAACTTATTGACTAATTGAATTGTGAAGACACACTTCAATAAAATATCTTGATCTTGCTTCAAAGCTTCAATCAAGAGACAAACACTCTGCTTTAAAGCTTTGAGTGATAAACTACCTTCAAAGAAATCCTAGTCCAATGCACTTATCAATTGATAGTTGCTTGGCTCACAAGAGAAACTAGAATTACACAATACCAACTCATAAATCCTAACAAGACACAAACATAAGTCGCTATCTCTTCAATACATTCCAAGGGCGCATCACGCTTGTAAGGGTTCTTTTCCTTTTATAGAAGCAATCCCGAAACTTCAGCTTGGGCTTCCATAAAGATAGCTAGGGTTCACCTAATTTACTCCTAAAACATGGTCTTCCAACAACCAATTTAGGTTTAATTAAGTTTAACCTAGCAGCCACGTGAGCATGCTTTCTAATAACAGTAAAACAATATTTAGCACTCAACAAACTTCCCGAAAATCTCAGAACAAACAGATTCTCTGGTATCAGAATGTCACACCGAATGTCATAACATCCGTTATAACATCACTTTTCGCAGAATTTCCAGACACTTTTAGCTTCCAGCTCGAGCTGTCTTTTAACATCCTTAGTAGTGATTTATCTTCATCTCTCGAATGTCATGACATCCATCATGACATTGCTAAAGCCTAGTTTTACCAAACATAATGCCAACTTAAAACACTAACACTGTGTGTTTGAGAAAATGTTTGAAAGGCATTTCGCTTTGACTTTGTAATGATTCATGTAGGAATGTATACAAAGTGTTCTAAATGTTTCGTTTTGAAAAGAGTTTGAGCTTTGAAAAAATGTGAGGTGTGAAAAGTATTTTGATAGAGCAAGCAACTAAAGTCTTATTACCTACTCTAATTGGTCGCTTTTTTGTATTGTTACGCCTTTAGAATAGCCATCCATACCATTAGTTGGTAGGTAACCCATTCGCTGGATATAAGCGGGACATTCAAGGGACATCGGATGGTCATAGAAGGCAACTGTGTGGAAGTATCCTAGCACATTCGGGGGACTATCATCATTTTTCGTAGGCGACAATCGAGGGTCAAGATCATGTATTCGAGGCGACATCGTGGGTCTTATGATCTTTGTATCGAAGGACTATGATGATTTGTTTGAAGGCAACGGTGCTAGAATACCTCTACGCTCGAGGACATGACCATATTTGAATTCGAAGGCAACGAGAGAATTACCCTAGGGTGCATGTGTGAGTGTGTTGAATTCAGATATGTTATCTTGAAATTTAGAGGAGCTATGTTGATTTTAGTCTTGCCATACACGCCTAATTACTAGCAGCTTATAGGTGCGGAAAGTAAATGCGAATGTAAAAGGAAAGGTAAATGTCCTACGCTATTACATGGCTTTGAAGCGATACATAATTAAACTTATGAAAATAAAACCTAATTTAAACTATTACATCCCATAAACAGTACATTATTGGAAAAAATAAAATGATAAAGAAGAATCGTCCGAATCGGATCAACCTGAAAGAATGAGAAATCGAAAATACGAGATGAATCGAATAAGAAAAAATGTTAGAAAATGCAAGTTTTTAATCGGAAAAATATGACATGCTGGAAATAATATAAATATGCTAACATAATTTTTTGGGATTTTTTGAATGCAATTTAATAATTTAAAATGAATTAAAAGTAATTAAAATGCAAAATTATGAATAAAAATAAATATGCATGCAAAATTATATTTTTTAATTTTATAAATTAAATAAAGGTTTTCTGAAAATAATGTAAAAAGAAAAATAATTTTTGGTAATTTTTTAATGCAAAAATAAAATTATGAAAAGAAATTAAAATTGAATGGAAATATTAGATAAATAAGAAAAAATAGAAAAAATATGAAAATATGCAAGTTTTGTAAAGAAAAGCAAAACCGGTCCTCGGGAAGTCGAATCGAGGACCTCTTGAGTATCTTCTACATGCCACGCCTAACCACTAGGCCATCTTGCATTTGGTGTTTGAAAAGTCGAAACAATTGATTTGAATGATGACGCCGTGATAAGTTTGAAAACGAGTCAGCGGCGTGACCCAAGATGAGCGAGTTTAATCGAGCAGCCATCGTACACGCAATCCCTCGCTCGAGTCAAACGAAGTCGCCGAGCCCTAGCTCCGGTCGCCTTCTCCCTGCCGATTTTCCAACCTGCAAAATACGATTAATAAACAAGAAAGAAGGACCTTATCCCCCTAAATCGACCATGGCGAACACGATGGTGGTGTTAGTTTTTCCTGAAAGTTCCTCTAACTACCGGTTCGAAACTCAACAGCTCCAAAACCCTAAACATGGCATTGTGAGATTTATACGTTCAACCTTGCTAACGATTGCCCAGATCGGTCTATGGAGTCTCATGAACACAAAAAAGGCATTAGAAACGATTAACACAAGCAGAATAATCAAATGCAAAAATCAAAAAGTTTTGAATATGTATGTATGTATATGCATCGATTCTGGATGGTTTGATCAATGCCAATAATGTATTCTTACTCAAACCTACCTCAAGACAATGGATGGTTTTGATGGTCGAAAGTGGCTGCACAATAGAATTAATTTCTCAAGTTTCTTGAAAATTTTTGCAAGAATAAGGGTTTGGCTTGAGCTAGGGTTTCGTGGTCGTGGCTTTGGCATATCATTGAGTATTTATAGTAAGAGATTGAGAGGAAAAAGAGTGAAAAGATTTGATTTGGAGCATTCAATATTTTCAAATAAAATCAATTTTCTTGAAAGAAATTTGATTTCCTCATTCAATGCATGATCACACGAAGCAACTTGAATTTTCATTTGCCTTTTGATTTTCCTTATAAAATTCAATAAAATAAATCCATAAAAAGCATTTATGGCCAAGCAATGAAGGTTTTGAAAATTTTCCAAAATTTTATTTTGACCAAAATTGTCCAAAATTGCCCCACTTCTGAATAGTGTATCTTGCTCAATTTTCCACATTTTTGAGTGTTCTTGGACTTTTGGAAATATCTAAGAGTCCTCTAACCAACCTTTTGGTCTCATCTCAATTGGAGTTTCCATGTCAATATATCTTCAAAACAAAAGTTGACTTTTGTTGACTTTGAAAATGACCAGAATGTTTTGAGCCATACCTCAAATGAAGCATTTTGGACATTCTTGTGAGACATGAAGTTGTAGAGAATTGAATTCCTTCAAAACAAGAGGTGGTGGAAAAATTTCTCGAGAAAGTATGAAGAAGTTATGATCACCAAAGTTCGCTTGACTTTCATCCGAAACCCTAATTTAGAAAGTTTGACTTTTGAGCAAATCTTGAGTTTTCTTGATGAATCATAATCAACCCTTGATCAAATGATGAATGTAACTTCAAAATGAGGATGTTGACCAAAAATTATGAAGTTTGACTGTATGTTGACCACAATTGACTTTTTGTCCAATACAACTGATTTTCAACCATCTGAGCAATTGTCTGAGGAAACTTGACTTGTAAGGCTTGAAACTTGTCATGGAGAATCTTTGAAGCATATGAGGAGGCATGAAGACCATTAGAGATGTTGTGAGTACATCTTGACCTGAGAATTGCCAAACCCTAGTTTGGGTTGATTGTCTAGGAGAGAGTTTGTCTGATCAACTCTTGAGGAATCCTTGAGTATGGATGTATGAAATATCTTGAGAAGATGGAGGGCAAATTTTGGGGCATGACAGTAGGGTAATCACCTATACCTCATGCAAGCCTTAAACCTAGGGCTATTGTGTGATTTGTTTGT
>CM038794.1:100066926-100268272 GCA_021764765.1 Vicia sativa
AACTACATTATACATATCCATAAAAGTCATAACATGTGCCATTATTCATAACGTTGTCATATACTCATGCATCATAATCTGCATAGGACTAACCATATCCTGTCAAGATTCATCTACATTCTGACAAATATTCATCTCAGGAACAGCGAAGATGAAGGTTCATTCTGACTCGTCTTATTATCAACCGCCCCGGATAGCATCTTAAGCCCATCTCCGATTTCTCTACGAAGGCGAATACAAAGTCTAGAGTACGACTCACTCTCTAACATCAACTTCTCCAAATGGCATCTGTAAGCCCATTCCAACGCATCATCAACCGACGATCCCGTTCCATACAAGTAATTTTCGGTGTACTCGGTGTAATCATTTTCTACCTTGAGCCACGAAGGCAAGCATACCAATCTAACCTTCCGTTTAAGATTGAACAGTGTTATACCCAAAATTTTCCCTCCTACTTCTCAAGACAATCCACAACTCATATCAGGGTTTCCTGAGGTTGATCGGACCAACACTCTCCTAAGCAATCAATCTAAACAGGGTTTTGCTCTCTTAGGTCAAGATGGATTTCCAGTCTAAGTGGTCATCACCTCATCATATGCTTCCAAGGGATCCAATCTCAAGTTTCAAGCCTTACAAGTCAAATTTGCTCATCCAATTGCTCGGATGGTTTGAAAATCAACTATATTGGACAAAAGTCAATGTGGTCAACATATAGTCAAACTTCATAATTTTTGTCAACATCAATATTTTGAAGTAATATTCATCATTTTATCAAGGGTTGATCATGATTCATCAAGAAAATTCAAGATTTGATCAAAGTCAAAGTTTCCAAATTAGGGTTTTTGAACAAAAGTCAACGAAATCTTTGACAGTGCATAACTTTCACATACTTTATCATAAAATTTTCCACCAAGCTCATTTTAGAGAGAATTCAATTCTCTACAACTTCATGTCTCTACAGCTTGGTACGCTTCATTTGAAGACATGGATCAAAACATTGGTCCTTTTTAAAAGTCAATAAAAGTCAACTTTTTTCAAAAGTAATGAGCATGGAAACTATTGAGGATGAAACCAAAAGTTATTTTAGAAGACATCTGAGCTTCCTAAAAGTCCAATAACACCCAAAATGTTAAAAATTAAGCAAGATACAAGTTGTGCAAGTTGAGCATTTTTGAGGAGGTGTTAAAGTGTGTGAGAATCGAATCTGGTCGGATTCTCCTGCTCGAAACGATTTACTCTTTGATTTGTTTATAAAGATGCCACGAGCATCAAGCTTTATTATTTCAACACAAGAAAAAATGATTATGAAAAAGGAAAAGCGCAATACCCTCAATTGATTTGATATGCATTACGACTAGCAGAACTAGACGTTAGGAGATTCCGAAGGGGGTTTGTTATATAAAGGAATAGATGGAGCACCCTAAATATATATGGTTATCCATAGCTTTATATATGAATATATTTGATATGTTTGTGTGTTTTAATTGCTATTTCTATGATTGGGAAAGTTTCTCCTTTGGATTTTAAGAAGGGTAGATTATATGGGATCCTAGGTTTTGTTATTATTGTGGTCGCAAAGATCATTGGGATCTTCTGCATACATATCCCATAATGGGAATCAGAGCATTTGGAGCTCGGATCTAAAGGGATCTATGGTTTATTTGGTTTGAGGGAGAAAGAATTTTGCTCGGCAAGGATGAGACCTTGTGCCTACGTATTCTCAAAAGGATGTTGAGAAAGTCAGAGCAATCGTAGTTCCCACTTATGCTAGTGGAAGCAACGGGATGTTATTAAGAGACAAAGATAAATTTCATCTTAATGAAAAATGTATCTAATCTATTTCATCACATACATTTTGAAAGGTTGATTGATTGAAATCTTTCATCGTAAGTTATAGGTGTTTTGCTTGAGTGTACAAGCGTTACCACTTACCAGTTTTAGAAAGATGTTTGAAAAAGATGATTGAATCTTTTAATCGTAAGCATTGGGCGTTTTGCTTGAGTGTACAAGCGTTACCACTTACAGATTAAGAGATGTTTTTGTTTGAAAAGAGTTTGAAAAAAAAGATTTGATTGTATGTGATGTGATAGATGAGATACTTCTTCCATAGAGATGATAAATGCCTAAATCTCTAGGAGAAATTGATTGGATTAGGGGAGTGCTTTTAAGAACCCTGTGGGTCCTTGTATTGTAAGCCCGAGGAGGCATTCGAGGGTCGTCGAGGGTCATCGAGGGTCCTTGTATGAAGCTCGAGAGGAAGCTATAGGGTATGGGTGGCTTTGGCTTTAAAAGGGTTTCACGGAAACCATCCTCTTAGGATTTCAAGAGCGATTTCAGGGAAATCATACTCTGGTTCTATCCTAGCGCTGGTGATTCTTTTATTGGAAGCCCAATAGGAGGTCATAAGATTTCCTGGTCTCTTTCTTGTTTGATGCCCGAAGGCTAAGCTCAATGAGGAGTTCTTTTGAACGAAGCCCAAGAGGAGGCGACTCAACAGGGAGCGTTGTCTTATATGAAGCCTAAGCGGAGGCTAAACTCGATGAATAAGTTTTCTTATGAAGCCTAAGAGGCTGAACTCGAGATGAAAGAGTTACCTTGTACAAAGCCCAAGAGGGCTAACTCGTGGGGAACCTAATGGTTAGACTAGTTGTTATGTTATAACTAGACAGTTACATAAACAAGTATATGAAGTTTATTCACAGGAGTTTATGAAGGAAATATAAACAAAAGCATGATGTTTATTTACAAAAGTTTATGAAGGAAATATAAACAAGTGTGTAAAACGTGCGTTTAAAACGAGCGTAACTTGATTATTTACAAGTTTGAAGGTGTACAAGGGAATGAATATGTACACAAACGAGTATTTATGTACGAGGAAATGAATACATACATAGGAGGGTTGGGACTTACACCGTAAGGGAGGCCCATTGGTTTAAAAGCGCCAAGAATAATGCTCCTTTTAATACCAATGGTATTCAGTGTATATACAAGTGAAATAAAAACAAACGGACAAAGTTTGTCTATACTTGAATATTTACAAAAGACGTATGTATTATGTACGAGTAAAAATTGTTATTTACATAAAAGAATTTGATATGTACAAGGAAATATGTATGTACATAAAAAGAATTTGGGACTTACACCGTGAGGGAGGCCCATGATCGGTTAAGAAATTCGAGGAAAAACGAGTTCGGTTTTATCTTCAAATCGGGTCGATCATGGAAAAAAGAGTGTAAGTTTGATGAAAAGTTTTGAAAAGATCTTGAAAGTGTTTTTGAAAGATGAAATATACTTACAAGAAGTTTGGAAAAGATTCGAGCTTCGAAAGTTTGAAAGAAACCTCTTTGAAAGTGCTTTGAAAAGTACTTAAACGCCCTCGTTTCGCTCGATAAAAATGTAATCAAAAGAGAATATTTCTGAATTTTTTTGACATCATCATAAAATAGACATGTTAAATGACACGTGTGCAAAAAATCACCTCAAAATGAGGAGTTTTGATTGGGTTTTGAAAGAGTTGAAGTTTGAAAAAAATGTGAAGAGAAAACAAAAAGTTTATAAAAATGGTCCCAAGGCTACTCGAACCCGGGACCATTGGGCAAGGCATGGCAAGTGACTTAAAGGTGAGCTGGCAACCGCTGGGGCGGCAATACATCCGTTTATTTATCCCAATCCATGTTATTATATTATAAACTTTTTATTTGAATTTGAAAAACGCGTTACCTTTCTTTCTTCTTCCTTGATCCTTCTTCAAGCCCAGATCCTTCGTTTCTCAATGAAAATGGATGATGTAAACATCAAACTTGATCGAAATTGAACCAGGAACATGATGATGGTGATTAATTCCATTTATTTTTAGTTAAACATGATTAATTTTCTAGAAAACACAAAGAACCCTAATTCCTAAAAATAAAATTGAAATCGTGTATGGCCATGGATTTGATCAATTGATTGAGGGTTAATGATCAGTGAAGGTGCAGAAACAAAACGGCCAAGCCATTTTTGAACTGTAAATCAAGAATCAAAGAGTTCGAAGTTGAGCAACTTACCTCTTGAAGCTGGACTTTGATTCTTCGAAGGAGGTGTTACAGAGTTGTTTTGATGATTGCTATAGCACTAGTGGACCTCATGGAATGTGTGGAGATGCTCTGCTTGCTTTGAATCAACCTGGATCACTCTGACCAAGTCCACTTGCAGTTGCTTGAAGTAAAACTTGAATTCGTGTTTGGAAGTGTTACAGTTCAAGGAAGATGATTTGTATCACTCATATGAGATGTATAGATGGTGTTTGAATGATAAAAACACAATTTGCTCGAGCAAATTAACAGTTTGAAGTTTAAGGCAGTTTTTGCAAGCTTTTGCTTTCAAACATGGATTCTGAGTTTTAGAAGTTCTTGTGTTGATTTTAAGTTTCAAACAAGTTCTATGTTGATTTTAAGATATGTTAGACACTAAATTTCTCATGGTTTTTCACAAAATTTGAAAGATGCAAAAATTCTCACTTTTGAACTATGTAACTTGAATTTTAAGAAAGAAGAGAGAAAGCTTGTTCTTGCATAGCTTTGGTGTGGTTTCAATTTGCAAACATGGCCTCTATTTATAGGTCAAAAAATCAGAATGGTAAGTGAAGAAGATTGGCTTGGATTTGTACAACTTGCCTTAGAGGGCAAGAAAGTCTTTTTTGCCATAAATGCAAAAGGAACCTTCCTTTTAACCATGGTTAAAACTCAACTTGATCTTATCTCCATCATAATTACTTTCCATCTGATTTTTATCAGCTCTATCCATCTTGGCTAGGTGGCAAGGCTTCTAGAAGGAGAAAACTCAAAAAATGACTTGTAATTTTTGAAGCATGAACTTGAAATCCATGGTTTTGGAGCTCTATGTTTCAAAATCAAAAGTATAGCTAGACACAATGGATTTGCAAGTTCTTGGACATTTTGGAAATCATGTTTCAAGGGCTACAACTTTCATGTTTTGAGTTTTTCCTAATTCCAAATGGAACTATGTGAAAAAATTCCATGAAAGTAGGAAAAAATATGAAATTTTAACACTTGAAAATTTTTCTAAGTGTTGAAAATTTTGACTTTTTGTTGACTTTTCCAAATTTCTTGATTTTTTATGATCATGATGGATCATTTGAAGTATTTTGATGATTGAAAAAGTTTTATCTTGAAAAAGTTGACCAAAAGTCAAAGTTTGACTTTTCAGTGCAGATGAAATTTCATCAGATGATCCAGAAATTGACTGATGAAAAATGTGAACTTCTATGATGTTTTGAATCAAGAAATTAGGTCAAGATATTGTATTGAAGATATGAAGATCAATCTCCAAGAAAAAAAGTCATTCATTGATCAGAAAATCAGTGATTGCTTATCCTCGATGAAAACCCTAATTGGTCGATCCTTGATAGATCATGAGGAAAAGTTGGAGATCTGAAGATCAAGGATTGATGATTGATTAAGATAGATCAATTGAGGTGAGTGAAAACTCAAACCCTAATTGATTACCTCTTGATCAGATGAAAAATTCATGAAACCCTAATTTTGCATTGTAGAAGCCACACCCGATTAATTCTGTTCTGAACTGTTAGTGATGCAATAATGCAAATGTAAGGTGGTATATTAGGTCAGAAATTGGGTATGACAGGTGCATAAAGGAAAATACTTGACAAATGCAAAAAAAAAATTAAATGGGCTTATAATTTTATGATCCAAACTGGATCTTAACATTATCCATGGTCTCTATGCACCTTGCCATGCCTCCTTCCCAATTTATATGATTTATTTTGGAATTAAAGCATTTAAATCCAATTTTAATTAAGTAAAATACAAAAGCAAGGTCTATGACAAGTTGGGCTTGGTTTCTACTTGTCTTGAGGACCAAGAAAGCCCAAACAAACTACCAAATTCGTGCAAGACTTGACAGGCAAGATTAGAGACCAAAAAAGACAATATTTGGTCTTTATTTTCAAGGAATTATATCTTAATCAATGCAAGATTTTTCCTTCTTTGGTTGACCTAATTTCACTCTTCTATAAATACTCAACAACCTCAGATGCTCAAGACAACGAATGCTTGCCTCCACTGCAGCCTTAAAACCTTCAAATTTTTCAAGAAATCTAGGTCAAATCAAAAATCCGTTCACAACATTCCTCAAGCCAAACCAAGCGTTGCATTGTGTTCTCGAGACTTGCAGGAGTCATTCCCAATCATCCTTGAAGCTTACAACATGCTGAAACTCTCCATCCAATCCTCACCGATTTTCTTGTTTCTCACGATTTCAAACTTTTAATTTATGATGTATTAATCGTTTCAATGCATATACATGTGTTTATAATCATGCCTGGGTTTGTTTAGAACCATCGTTATGAAGTTTTGATGCAGGAACAGTGTTCTGCCATGATTAGGGCTTAAAGCTTGAGAAGCTTCGTATTCCATCATATAGGATTTTTCAGTGAAAACTAACATCACCATTGAAATCGCAGGATCCAAATTAGTCGATCTGGGTGTTTTCTTTTGCATCTAACGTTGATTTTGCAAGTATCGAGATTCTCCTCGTCAGAGAAGGTGACCGGAGGATTGACTCCAGTGTCGTTGATATCCTTTGACTCAGGCGAAGCTTGCGTGGCGTGCAGGTGCATCGTGATTGATTTGTTCTAAAACACTAGGGTCCACGCGTGACTAGTTTGAAAAATCCAAAACAGAACGAAGGAACATAGATAATCCAATGGTTACGTTTCTAAATTAGCTAAGCAGACTGGCTCAAGTGGTAAAGCGCGCGTGTGTTTATCCAAGAGGTCCTGGGATCGATTCCCAGCAACCATCTTTCTTTTTTACACTTTCCAAACTTTTCTCCCTTTTTTTATCTTTCTTAACGTTTTCTTTTAATTAACTTAATTAATAAATTAATTAGTAAATTAGGTTAAATAAATCAAAAAAATCATATTTTACAAATATTTTTCTTAATCAAATTAATTAATTTAATTAGTTTAATTAGGTTAATCATTTAATTTAAATTAAACTCCTTTTATTAACTAAAATCAATTAGATTTAGGGTTTCCGATTCACCCGATTTTTCACATAGAAATTAGGTTAAAATCAAACTTTTTTCTACTAACCTAAAACATTTCACTAACTATTCTCCAAACTTCTCTCGATTATATCTTTCCTTCGATTATCTGTTTCGCGCATATTATTGTAACTGCTTCCAGGATGTATAATTTTTCGCGCGCATTTTTTTCCAATATTATGTAACTGCTCATGGGATGTAATAGTTTAATTAGGATTTACTTTCCGCACTCCTTATTATGTATCTGCCCCAAAGCCATGTAATAGCGTAGGATTTACTTTCTGCACTTTACATTTCCGCAATTTACTTTCTGCACCTATTAAACTGCTAGTAACTAGGCGTGTATGGTAAGATAAAAATCAACATAGATCACTACTCATAAGATAAATATCTGAATACAACACACTTTCTTCACACATGCACCCCCTAGGGTATCCTCTCTCGTTGCCTTATAAATGGTCAAGTCCCTCGAACGTAGGGTTATCTTAGCACGGTTGTCTACGAAATATCATAATAGTCCCTTCGACTTAAAAGATCATAGTCCCTCGATGTTGCCTACGAATACATGATCTCGTCCCTCGGTTGTTGCCTACGAAAAGTGATGATCGTCC
Source organism: Vicia sativa (assembly GCA_021764765.1). Lineage (NCBI taxonomy): Eukaryota > Viridiplantae > Streptophyta > Magnoliopsida > Fabales > Fabaceae > Vicia > Vicia sativa. Next base: position 100,074,606 of record CM038794.1, read on the forward strand.
CTACGAATGTGCTAGGATATCCCTACAAGTTGCCTTCTATGACCATCTGATGTCCCTTCGAATGTCCCTTTACATCCAACGAGTAAAGTTTCCTACCATCTAATGGTATGGATAGCTTTATTCTAAAGGAAAGCAAAATAACACGGAAACGACCGTTCTGAGTAGGTAATAAATCTCTTTTGCTTGCTCAAATTAAAACATCTTTTTTTACATCTCACACTTTTCTTCAAAATCTTTTCAAAATACTCTGTATACATTCCAGCGTGAATCATTGCAAAGTACTTTTCTAAAACAAAACATTTCCAAACACTTCGTATACATTCCAACGTGAATCATTACGAAGTCAAAGCGAAATGCTTTTTTTCCAAAAAATCTTTTCAAACACACACACACAAAAAAACAATTAAAGTGAGCTAAAGCAATTAAGAGCTCGTAGATAACTACGGATGGAAAGGGTGTTAACACCTTCCCTTTTCATAACCAACTCCCTTACTCAGAGTCTAGCGAAGGTCTTTTCCTGTTCTTTTCGCCTTCCCTTAATTGGATAAAAGAAAAGTCGGTGGCGACTCTTGCTATCCGCAACATTTGCGATCAAGCGCAAAATAAACAAGTCAGTTCTCCCACCGTGTTACAAAGACCGTCTGAATGTTGTGGGAAATTTGAAAATGTCAGGATTGAATTTTGATGATTTAAGCCTGGTTCCTGGAGTGGTCATTTCCCGCACGTTCAAAGTTCCTACTTTTGCTAAGTATGATGGCATTTCTTGTCTGAAGCTTCATCTGAAGTCCTATGTTCAGAAGATTCAACCCTACATTACTGACAGGAAATTATGGATGCATTCTCTCAAGAGAGACTATCTGGAGCACGGTTAGAATGATACTATCAGCTAGAGAATACTCACGGTTCATACTTGGAATGAGTTAGCCGATGCTTTCTACAAACAATACCAGTACAATGCTGAATTGGCACCAACCCACATGCAACTACAGAATATGTCTATGGGTCGTGATGAGAAGTTCAAAGAGTACGCTCAGAAATAGAGAGATCTAGAAGGCAAAGTCCAACCACCCTTGTCTAATAGGGAGTTGGTTGACATGTTCATGGGAATGCTGACAGGCCCATTCTTCAATCATCTGATTGGAAATTCCTCAGCCGGATTCACTGAGTTGATACTGACAAGAGAACATATTGAAGCTAGAATTAAGAGTGGAAAGATTTAAGTTGAAACATCTTCAAATGCTGCAAAGATATCTTTTAGTGGGAAGAAAGAAGACAATGTTACGTATGGTCAGAAGAACCATGACAAAGGTGATCGCCATCAATCCGTGGGAGCAGTTCTGATCTCCAATCCCACACCAGTGCAACCTCAACAAGATAATACGCGTAGGCAGAACTCACCAAGAAGACGGTTTACGAAAATCAACATGCCATTGTCTCAAGCACTATAACACATGTTGAAAGAAGAGTTAATCACTTTGAGAGATCCTCCTCAGCATGTCAACACTTCTTCTTTGAAGTACAATCCCAATGAAAGGTGTGCATACCACTCCAATAGCCCTGGGCACGACACCAATAATTGTTGGGCCCTGAAGAACAAGATCCAAGACATGATTGAAGCTCAGGAAATTGAATTCGACCCTCTTGTCGAAACCCTGAATGTGATCAAAGCACGTATGCTCGATCATGGAAAGAGTACCAACGCCATAGATAATGACTCATATGTCTTTGTTGTGAATGAGTTAACCACTCTTTGATGACTGTTAAAAATAATCTGCTATAAGCTAGTTTGTTTCCAGGATGTTTTGACAACTACCGTCACTGTGTGGCCGAGCCCAATGGATGTGCCTGGTTGAAGAGAGGTGTCCAACGCTTGATAGACAACCGAGAAGTGCTATTCCTGAAAACACTGTCCGTAGAGAGTTTGTGCGAAGATGTTTTCAAAATCTTGAATATCAAAGACGTAAGCGAAGGCGTACCAGAAGTTTGGGATACCTTGGGAAAACCAAGTGGAAAGTTTGATTTCATGGTGAAATATACTGCCCCTGAGAGCTACAAGATTGCAATCGAAGACATCAAGGCAACCGGATGGGGAGATGATGATTATCCCGAAGAATATGTTGATGTGAACACAATAAGGATCACCTCTATCGATCCTGCACCTAGAGTGGCACCTCTCATTATTACATCACCCAGACCAGTTCCATATTCCTATGACAAAGCTATACCTTGGAATTATGGAGCCGAAGTTTACTATTATGGCGTCAAGCAAAAGCCATTAACCATTAAAGACAGTACTGTTGAAGCTGTTAACCCCGATGTCGACAATACCACCGGATCAAGCAAGGTAACCAGAACCAGAAGAGTGTTTTCTCCAGATATCTCTCCTCTAAAAGATACAACTGCACCCGTTCACATTCCTGCTATTGAACCAACTCCTGAGGCTCGACGTAAAGAGAAAGTGACTCAACTTGTTCATACGGAAATACCAAAGGAAGTTGCTGAAGGTACCTCCAAGCAAGAGATGGAGGAAATTCTGAAGATCATTAAGAAGAGCGACTACAATGTTGTGGAGCAGTTGGGATAAACCTCATCCAAGATTTCCATGCTAGCACTGTTTTTGTGCTCCGAGGCTCATGCTAAAGCCTTGGTGAAATTTCTAAAGAATGCCCACATACCACAAGACACTTCTACTGACCAATTCGAAAGTTGTATTGTTAGCCTGACCGCAGACAATGGTTTGGGCTTTTCTAATACTGATCTAACTCCTGCCGAAAGGAAACACAACACAGCCTTGCATATTTCTATAGGGTGTAAGGGCACTACGTTGTCTCACATATTGGTGGATACTAGCTCTGCTCTGAATGTCATATCGAAGAGTGCTCTTGACAGACTTGATGTTGAAGAAATGGTCATGAAACCCAGTGACATAATCGTAAAAGCTTTTGATGGTCGAAGAGAATAGTACCTGAAGAGCTCAACTTGCCGATCAAAGTGGATTCCCAAACTTTTGATTCTACTTTCTTTGTGATGGATATTCGTCCACTTATTCTTGCTCGCTCGGATGCCCTTGGATACATGGGGCAAACATACCTTTACCTTGCATCGGTTGAAGTACCCAAAGAAGGGAAGATTGTTAAGATGTCAAGAAGAAGAATATATGGTAAGCCATCTACAGTCATTCTGATACATTGAAATGGAAGGCAAATTTATCGAGACTTCCTATCAAGCTTTTGAAGTAGTTCCACGAGTCATGCCCGTCGATTTTCCTGTCACCCCTAATATTACTAGATTTCCACCGAAGATGGCCTCGTTAAAGGATGCCATAACTGTAGTTGAAGAAGGAGGTTGTACCGTTTGGGGTCAGCTACCCGAATTTCCGTTCAAATTTGAAAAGACTGGTTTAGGCTTCACTTCCAAAGGCCAGAAAATGATACGCCGCGAACGTGTCGCTAGACATCCGTTGCACATCAACAAGAATGGGGTTCATGTTATAGAAGACAATGATGGTGACTTCGACATCAATAATTGGATCTTCCCAACTCCTGGCGATGGACTCAACAATTCAACAATTGGACGGCTAAGGATGTCATGTCAATCTCCTTTAGACAGGAGTAATTGTTTTTTTGTTTTATGTTTTTTATGTTTTCTCTCCGGATGGCATCTTTAAGCCTATCTCCGACTATACATGGTTATCTCTCCACCTGTAGAATGTTGCATATCTGGTTAAAAATCAATGCATACTAATAACTTCATTCAGAGACAAGCATGGATTCTAAGGTACGACTCACTCTCCAGCATTAGTTTCTCCAAATGGCATCTATAAGCCCATTCCAGTACATCATCAGCTGACGATATCATTCCATACACCAGCGAGCGCAAATTTCAAGGGCACTTGAGTGTTCAATCATCTTCTACCTTCAGGTAACGAAAGGCAAGCATACCAATCTAACCCTTCAGGTACAAGAATATTGAACAGGGGAAACTGTTATACCCCAAAATTTCCCCTCCTATTTTTCCAGTCAATACACATCTCCATACTCAAGAGTTCTTCAAGGGTTGACCAGATGAACCCTCTCCTAAGAAGTCAACCCACAACTAGGATTTCGAGTCTCTCAGGTCAAAGATGGTTTCTATTGCCTCAAGTAAGCATCATGCCTCCTCATATGTCTCAAGGTATCACCATGTCAAGTTTCAAGCCTCACAACTCAAGTTTGCTCAATCAATTGCTCATATGGTTGAAAATCAGTTGTATTGGACAAAAAGTCAACTATGGTCAACATACAGTCAAACTTCATCATTTTTAGTCAAAATCAAGATTTGGAAGTCACATTCATCATTTGATCAAGGGTTGATCATGATTCATCAAGAAAGTCAAAGAATTGATCAAAAGTCAAAGTTTCTAAATTAGGGGTTTTGATTAAAAGTCAACAGAACTTTGACCAGGCATAACTTTCACATACTTTGTCAAAATCATGAATTTCCATGGTTAGGGTAGTTTGGAAGACAACGGCACCATTGAATTCGCAAACCCTAATTTAGGGGGGTAGCCTTAACCTTGCGTTTAAATTTGAGTTTTTGTAGGTTTTGAAAATCGAACCCAGTAGAGAGGATGATCGGAGATAGGGTTCCGACGAGGACTCAGGAAAAGACCCTTTAACTCTTTGCGTGGTAGTTCTCCATCATCTGATTGGTTCATGCTAACACTCATGGGTCCCACGCGCACTAACGTTGAAAATAAAAAACCCAACGTTCGGATGACATATAATCTAATGGTTGTAATTTAATAACAATCAAATCCCATGGCTCGGATGGTAGCGCGCCCGTTTGGTAACCCAGGGGTCCTGAGTTCGAATCTCAGCGACCCCCTTTTCCTTTCTTTTTCCAATTTTCACTCTTTTTTCAATTTTCTAACATATTTTCTATTTTCTTTTTTAATTAATAATCTAATTAGTTAATTAGGTTAATCTAATTAGTTAATTAGGTTAATTAATTTAGGGTTAACACATAATTAACTTCTTTTTTATTTTCTTAATTAATTTAATTAGTTTAATTTAGGTTAATTAATTTAATTTAAATTGAATTTCTTTTATTAATTAAAAACAATTAGACTTAGGGTTTTCCGATTCACCCGATTTTCACATAGTAATTAGGTTAACTTAATTAGGACTTAATTAACCTTAAAACATTTTTACTAAACACCAAAACATTTTTATTTTATTTATTTAATGCTTTTTCGCATTTAAATTCTAGAAATCGATGTATAGGTCGCAAGGTTATTTTTGTAATAGCGTAGATTTAATTTCTCGCATTTTACTTTCTGCACCTCATATTATGTAACTGCCCCAAAGCCCTGTAATAGCTTAAGACTTTACTTTTCCGCACTTTTACTTTCCGCACCTTTATTTTCTATACATATACACTGCTTAGATGTATGGCTAATAGGATTACATGACAAGAACTAAAAACAATCTTAGATCACCTTAAACAATCAAGATAACATATCTGAATTGAATCACTATTTCACACACTTGCACCCCCCCTTAGGGTATTCTCTCTTGTTGCCTTCGAAAAAACATGGTCATGTCCCTCGAACGTAAGGATACCATTAGCAAAAGACCCTCGATTCAAAATCATCACAAAGATCATAGTCCCTCGATGACCCTCGATATTTCCTATGAATATGTGATCTCGTCCCTCGGTTGTTTCCTACGTGTAATACGGTGAACTGACTTTGAGATTTTTGTATCGCAAATGTGCGGATAGCAAGAGTCGCCACCGACCTTTCTTTTATCCAATTAAGGGAAGGTGAAAAGAACAGGAAAAAACCTTCGTTAGATTCTGAGTAAGGGAGAAGGTTATGAAAAGGGAAGGTATTAGCACCCCTTTTCATCCGTAGTTATCTACGGGCTCTTAGTTGCTCTTAGATCACTTTAAAATTGTGCTTTCTGTGTGTTTGACAAAAATGTTTTGAAGAGGCATTTCGCTTTGACTTTATAATGATTCATGTAGGAATGTATACAAAGTGTTTGGAAATGTTTCGTTTTGAAAAGAGTTTGAACTTTGACAAAAAGTGTAAGGTGTGAAAAGTATTTTGATAGAGCAAGCAACTAAAAGTCTTATTACCTACTCAGAATTGGTCGTTTTCATGTTATTTTACTTTCCTTTAGAACAGTGCTATCCATACCATTAGTTGGTAGGTAACCCCATTCGTTGGATGTAAGCGGGACATTTGAAGGGACATCGTATGGTCATAGAAGGCAACTTGTAGGAAGTATCCTAGCACATTCGAAGGGACTATCATCATTTTTCGTAGGCGACAATCGAGGGTCAAGATCATGTATTCGGAGGAGACCTCGTGGGTCTTATGATCTTTGTATCGAAGGGACAATGATAATTTGTTTTGAAGGCAACGGTGCTAGAATACCTCTACGTTCGAGGGACTCGACCATTTAAATTCGTAAGGCAACAAGAGAGAATTACCCTAAGGGGTGCATGTGTGAAAATAGTGTGTCAAATTCAGATATTTTATCTTGGAATTAAGAGTGATCTATGTCCAATTTTAACCTTGCCATACACGCCTAATTACTAGCAGTTTTATAGGGTGCGGAAAATAAATTGCAGAAATGTAAAGTGCGGAAAGATAAATCCTACGCTATTACAAGGCTTTGGGGCAGATACATAATCGAAAGTGCGGAAAATAAAAGTCCTAATTAAACTATTACATCCCATAAGCAATTACATAATTTGAAAAGAAAAGTGATAAAAAAACGTCTGAAACGGTATAACCTATGAAAAGATGCAAAATCGGAAAATGGAAGAAAATTGCATAAGAGGAAAATGTTAGTAAAAATAAGTATTTTTTAATGAGAAAAAGTTTTTGTACTAATAATGACATTAATATGATAAAATAATTTTTTGGGAATTTTTGGAGTTAATTTGATAATTTAAAAACAATTAAAAGTCATTTAAATGATAAATTAGCAATTAGATTAAATATGCATGCAAAAATAATATTTTTAATTTTAAAAATTAAATAAGCATTTTTCTGATGAGTATACAAAAAAATAAATGTTTTTGGTGTTTTTTAAATGCATGATAAAAAATATAGAAGATAAAATAAAATGCATGGAAAATATTAAAAAAAGAAAATATGAAAATATATGAAAATGTTAGTTTTTCAAACTTGTAAAAATAAGTGTCATGGATGGGATTCGAACCGGGGACCTTCCCTTCACAACACGCTGCCACGACCAACTGAGCTAGAGCGTCCACGTGTTAAGAAAATACAACGAATTGTTTTTAAACGAAAACGCCTCCTGGGAATTCAAATTCACGCGCGAAGAACATCATCTTCTTCGTTTGAATTCTGGGAATTTTGCGTCGGCCTTGGTTCGACGCTACAGCCGCTGCAATTTCTAAAATCTCATACACGTAATATAAATGCATTGTGAGTACATGAATCGATTGCAAATTGAATTCTAAACACGATGGTGGTGGTCTTTTTGTCCAATTTAACCGATTTAGGAAAACCCCAAACTGGTTCAGAAAACCCTAATCATGGTAATTCGTGTTTCAGGCCATGGAAATGCAATTAAACCATCCAGAAAGCTTGCAAACTTCAAACTAAACACAAAACAAACAACAAAACATGTTTAAAATGCATGATAAACAGAATTTGATTTTTGAAAAAGTGTGACAAACCGAAATCGTATTTTCTTGATTCTTGATGTTTTTGAGTGATGTAAGGGTCTGGATCAATTCTAAAGACCTCAAGGAATGCAATGAGATGCTTGGAATCAACTGAATCGAGCTAGAACTGTGGCTGTAAGTTGCTTAAAGGGCACGATTTTTTGAATTAGGTTAGGGTTTCTCCAAGCAATTTTTCTGTTCTTTCTTGTGTGATATGCATTGTATATTTATAATGGATGCAAATTAAGCTGATTTGAGGAACAAATAATCATCAATCAATGCAAAGATTATTTGATTTTGTACAAAATCAAATCTTATCTTTTTTGATCAATTTTCATCAATTCCTTGCCAAATCAAAACCAATTTCGAAATTGACAGCTTTTGGTGAGTTGCTTGGACCTCAAGGATGAGAGAGAAATTCAATTTGCATTTAATTTTGATTTTATACCTTATTTTTTAATTTAATTTGTATTTAAATGAATAAAATCCAAATTAAATAGAAAAATAAAGTTAAAATTCGTGGAATTGGGCTTGGATGTTCCAAATTGTCTAAGGAACAAGTTTGAATGAAGAAAAACTAGGCCCATTTGCAAAATTCTTGATTTTTACAAGTATCTCTCTTTGTGCACCTTTTCAAAAATGCCCAACTTGTGCAATGTATATTTTGCTTAATTTTCCATATTTTTGAGTGTTCTTGGACTTTTTAGAAATCTCTAAGTGTCCTCTAACCAACCTCTTTGGTTTCATCTCAATTGGAGTTTCCATGCTCAATAAATCTCCAAAACAAAAAGTTGACTTTTTATTGGCTTTGAAAAGGACCTGTAATGTTTTGATCCATACCTTCCAAATGAAGCATTTTTTGAACATTCTTGTGAGACATGAAGTTGTATAGAATTGAATTTCCTTCAAAATGAGAGGTGGTGGAAAAATTTCTGAGAAAGTATGAAGAAGTTATGCTCAGTCAAAGTTCAGTTGACTTTTCACTAAAAAACCCTAATTTGGAAAGTTTGACTTTTGTGCAAATCTTGAGTTTTCTTGATGAATCATGGTCAACCCTTGATCAAATGATGAATGTAACTTCAAAATGAGGATGTTGACCAAAAAATCAGGAAGTTTGACTATATGTTGACCACAGTTGACTTTTTGTCCAATACAACTGATTTTCAACCATCTGAGCAATTGTCTGAGGAAACTTGACTTGTAAGGCTTGAAACTTGACATGGAGAATCTTTGAAGCATATGAGGAGGCATGATTACCATTGGAGATGTTGGAAATCCATCTGGATCTGAGAATAGCCAAACCCTAGTTTGGGTTAATTGTCTAGGAGAGGGTTTGTCTGATCAACCCTTGAGGAATCCTTGAGTATGGATGTATGAAATGTCTTGAGAAGTAGGAGGGAAAATTTTGGGGTATGACACTACGAATAAGTGATGATCATCCCTTCGAATTTCTAAGGTATCCTTACATGTTGCCTTCAATGACCATACGATGACCCTACGCCTGTCCCTTCACATCCAACGGATAGAGTTACCTACCAACCAATGGTATGGATAGCGTTATCCTAAAGGAGAAGGAAAATAACAAAAACAACCCTTCTGAGTAGGTAATAAGACTTTTAATTGCTTGCTCCACTCAAAAATACTCTTCACACCTCACAATTCTTTTCAAAATACTTTCAAACAAACACTTTGTATACATTCCGACGAGAACCATTACAAAGTTACATTTTTCCAAACAAACATTTCCAAACACTTCATATACATTCTTGAGGACTGATACAAGAATCATTACGAAGTTAAAGCGAAATACTTTTCAAATACTTTTCAAATCACATACACACAGAAAGCAAAATTTCAAAAGTGAGCTAAGCAATAAAGAGCCCGTAGATAACTACGAATGGAAAGGGTGTTAATACCTTCCCTTTTCATAATTACCTCTCTTACTCAGAATCTATCAAAGGTATTTCATGTTCTTTTCACCTTTCCTTTATTGGATAAAAGAAAAGTTAGTGGCGACTCTTGCTAACCGCAACATTTGCAATAAAACGCAAAACAAACAAGTCAGTTCTCCCACCGTGTTACACACCCTTACTAATTATCTCATACCTTAGTGAAAACTCGAAAATGCCCATTTAACAGTGCCAGAAATTGAAATTCATACACACCACAACAAAATATATTTCTTCATTAAAAATTTCACATCATGCAAGTAAAAAATTTATTGGGATTTAAGTTTCCAAACACACCATACGGACATTACAACCACTACATCCCTCCTCATTCTCTTACATTTATAATTAAGTCCAAACACACAAAGAGACCTCTCGAAAATCGGGATTAACATTTCTGAACCATACTCTCAATTTCTATTGTTGGTCATTCAAACTAAACACCTTCACAACTTCTAATTCTTTTTATTCAAACTAAAATGAATCAATATGTTCGAAATAGGATAATGTATGCCTTGTTGAATTGTCACTCGATGTTGGCTTAACCTTCTTATGTGTATCCTTAATTTTTTACTAGTTCCACACGTGATTCCATATATGTGATTTATGTAATATGATATCTTGCACATATGCTCTTTGATGTTCAGTTTCAAATTATAATCAGCTTTTAAGATTTTCTCTTGGATCATCACTCATTATATATCTGATTTACCATCCTTGATCATGGCATCGTCAAATCAGAGCATTTTTCAGTGCATGTAAACTTCATCCATACATATAGGTCTATCAAGTTTCATCTTCTTGGAAAATAAACAAGCATACGAAAGAATATATGTTCTTATAAGTGTACAACCATGTTTGGAGCTATCTGCACTTATTTTATATGGTTACACAACTTCGTAGTAAATAAATTCCAATCCCTCTCAAGATATATTGTCAACCACCTTTGAATACATGTTTTTGTATTTGAATTTGTGATCTAATACTATGATGCTGCAACCAAATGATATATATGTATCTCATTATGTTGATTTTGAATCATTGTTTCACTGATTCCCAACCCTTACGAAAATTCCCCTTACTATTTCTCAACCAGTTCTTCAATGTAGCATAAGTAGACTCAACTTTATTAGTTGTGGTATTTTCAAAGTGTCTAACTTGATCAGTCCATGCACAAACAATTTTCTCTTTTATTAGGTCCAATGTTATTCTTTCAACATAGTGCGGGAAATTTGAATATTTCACCCACACCATTTTGAACTGCATGTAAGATTTGACATATAACTCCTATGTTGAAGAATTTATTATCAAACTCTAGACATCTATTATATTTTCTAAAATGTGACTAGATTTGTCCATTTTCATGTCTTCACTCCATTGACCAACAGACTCCAAACACAAGAGGAAGTGAAATGGGATATTCGAAAAAGTTTATAAAATAGTTTATTCTTTGAAAAAGTTTATGTTAGACAATATAGAGTAAAAAGAAGATAATTTTTTTATATATTTACACAACGAGAATAAATTAAACAAGTACAATGGACATCCCTTTATTTACTGCGCATTATCCAGCATATGCTTTATCTGTTAGATTGTTTGGTGTGATATTTTATGACATAGCATTTTATTTTGGTGTGATGTTTCATCGAATAAACAACATGTTATATTTTGTAAAAAAAGTAATGAATAATTCATAAATCATAGGGATCACCTATATTATATACATATATATTTCATAAGAATAAATCGGATTATTTTAAATATGCATATTTAAAAACACTCTAAAAATTAAAATTTAGTTCGTTCGGATATGTATATCAAAATTTAGGGGATAATGCGGAAATTTTTCCAGGAGCTTCTAAAATGACACAAGGGTTTATATAGAAACTCACTTTTATTTAAGAGATTACCACAAAGTACTAATATGGAGAATGTCATTATAACTAATATGGAGAATGTTATTATGAGATGTGATTTTATTTAATTAATTGACATAGTCTTGAAAAAAGTGTAATAACGTAATCCTCTGTGATGTTCTTTTCATTTCTTAAAAATATAAAATTGTTCATCAAAATATTATTGTTTTTCATCATAATTGTTCTATTATGGAATCAAAATTGATCGGAGAATGAAGGTTGTGAGATGCAACCGTAGATTTGATCTTTTGATGCAGTGGAGAAGGGGTTTATCTACAAGATTAGCATTCTGACACACAAGTCAGTATATGAGTAAGATGAATGAATGGAGTTTAAATTTGAATTGTTTACTTAGAGAATTGTGAGTTTTCCATTTATATGGTGGAGTGGTTACAAAAACCAATTATTCTTCAGACGTAGGATGCATGGACCCGTTGGATATATCTGGGACACATATCCCATGCCTCTTCTGGGTCGAGGTCATTGGCTCTTTTGGATGGTCTAAAACAATAATAAAAGTATATTGTTTAACCAAGAATGGTTTGAAAAACAATATTTTTTGCTTTTGTTTTGATGATAATATAATATAATTATATAAGAGAATAATTTTATTGTCTAATGTTTATTTCAAATGTAAAATAATTTTAAGATTCGTTGTAACCTATTACTTTAAGAAAGAGAAAAGAAGTTCTACAAATAATTCTCTACTATAATAGATGAATTTGAAAGATTTCATCTAACACAGGTAATCATAAGTATTTTGGTACTTCATTGTTGAGCATCTCTTGACACGCGTCATGATCACTAACTTTGATACTTGCTGGTACAAGTTATCAACTTTATCCTCTACTCTAGAGTACCTAAGCATTGTCAAAATTCTAAACTAAAGTCAACATATTTAATTTTGAGAATTTCTTCACACACCTAGTAGTTTTTTCCCACACCCTTGAAAAACCAAAAATACCTCTCGTAAGTGCACTTACGAAGTCACCTTATGGGTGAATTCGTAAGTACACTTACGAACTGACCTTTCTGGGTGAATTCATAAATTCACTTATAAATTCACCTTATTTTGTACATTTTATTCATTTAAACATAGTTTAACACATTTAGGAAAGGTTCCGTAAGTGCACTTACGAAACCTTTCCTGAATGTGTTAAACAATGTTTAAAATTACAATGATTTTCGCTATAAGTCGTATTACATTTTCGATTTTAGAAATTCAAATAAGGAGCATTCTATATATGCAAACCATATAAATATTACTATGTGATTTAAGAAAAATTGTCAAAAGTATCAAATTACATAAATTGTTCCGAAAGTAAGTGCGATCAAATTATTACAAATAAAAATGAAAAAACATAAGGCTACTATGTATGCCTAATCCTAACCACTCGTGCCCTCTTATGTCTACGGCAACGACATGGTCACCGCCCTCACGCACAATCCATGCATCCAACGACTCTCATCCAAGCTAGAGGATACGCTGACAGATGGCACTAGATCAATGGCATGGTCATCCTCGGCCTGCTCGTTCTCCAGAAGCTCCTCATGTGCTGGCCTCGGTAGACGTCCAGGACCATCCAGTGTCATGAAAGAGTGTGACACTCTAAAAAACCATATCGCGTACCCCTCTACACAGTGCCATATATGGGAGGCCCGCATCATCCGATACTCCTCTGACACGAGATGATTCTCCTAATCCTGGAAGATGTCATCGAGATCCCTCTGTGTCATGGTGTCGGGAGCAGCCTGGAAAGGAGATCTAGGTATCATCTGCACAAAGCCAAACCAACGTATACGCCGCTCGGGCAGATACCTGGCCATCATGTTCGACCCACAAGTTACCACCCAGATTATAACGAGATGGTATCGAATGCAACAACCTCTTGTAGTCCGCAAACAACATCCAGTTAATGACGTCATGGTTGGTGCGATCAAGGAACACCCGATAAGAACACATCGTTTGGTTGCCTCTGTTTAGAATAAACTTGGAAGCCCTTGGCATGAAGGCCTGATAGTCGGGATCTTCGGTGTAATCATGAATGCGGTGAAAGTGTGATATAATTCAACTCTGCATAAACAAAAACATAATGTGTAAGTATAAATAAATTAAAACTAATTAAAATTTATCGTAAAATAAAAAACGTACCGTGAAGAGTGTGTACGAGCCAGTGAGTGCCCTCGCCCTCCATCTGGAAGCTTCATTTAGCTTCTGATAGAGGTAGGTCAGAACAGCGGCACCCCAGTTCCAGTCACGAATTGTAGACAGGGTCCATAAAATATCTCTGGTAGACCACGTCGGTGTAGTGGTTACTCGTGTCCACAAAGATGGGTGTGCCTACCAGGTACATCAGAAAATACCGGATGGCACAGCCACGGTGAAATTGAACAAAAATATCCTCATTCACAGGCTCCCCAAATTCCTGTGCAGTTCTTTTCGCGCGTGCTGATTGATGGAGGTGCTCCTCATATATCTCCTTTAGGTAGGAGAACCTCATGTGCGCCCTGTTTGTGGAGTCGCAGTCCTGAGCAGCCCTGTACGGATCAGCTCCTAGATGCTTAACCATCCACTCAACTGCCTCAGCTCTGATTATCTTGACATGGTTGAGTAACCTACCTCTGATAGGTAGTTGGAGCAAGCAGACAACACCATCGAGCGTGATGGTCAACTCCCCAACTAGAAAGTGGAAAGATGATGTCTCCTTATGCCACCTCTCAGCAAAAGCACCTTGCATGTTGATGTTAATTGTATTGTAATCAGTACCGAATAATCCGGCATAACCGGATCCAATGGCAGCATTGTGGAACCACTGAGCCTGTGGAATATAGAGATCAAAAATTATGCGAGAGTGGTTGACATGTTTCAAAGCCTTCCTTTTCTGAAACATAAGAATTCAACGACGAAAATAAATCAACAGGAACTGTATTTTTGAATAAAATTTATAATGCGAACTAACTCAAGTGGTACCAAAAAAATACCTGTCCACCCCAGACATAACGAACAGCATGATCCTGACAATAAATCAGGAGGGATGTGTCATATGGCCCTCCTGGATAGCCATCATCCTTCGCCTCTACAGGTTCCTCAACATCGTCGTCGGGGACCTCAACGTTTTCGGCGTCCTCCGCCTAAACATCCTAGGCCTCCTCCTCTGGTACCTCTACCTCCGGTACCTGCTCCTCATGTACCAGAGGTAAACGCCTCATAGAGACGACTCCTCCGTGACGATGCGGAAGGTGAAGCTATCTCTAGTTGTTCCCTTTCTGCCCTTGCCCTTTGCTCTCGCTCTCAACGAGCCGATGCAGTCTGGCTTTGCCTGCCATGTCTAAAATGTGTCATCTAATTTGGTTCTCTGTCATTTTTCTAAAATAAACCATTACAATTGTTGTTACTAATTTAAAAACAACTCAGGTAACAATTCGCAAGTGCACTTACGAAATCCCTCCAGGGTCACTTCGCAGATACACTTGCGAAACCCCTTTGTCTATAAAGTTCCAAACCCAAAAAAATTAGTCTCAAACACCCAAATTCCTATTTTTCCTACTACCTTTACCTACTATTACTTGATATACTATTTAATTTCTATAATCTAACATAATAATCTTATAAAAATTTACATTTTGAACAAAATAAAATAAAGAAAACTTACACAAATTTGAGCTTGGAGTTGATTTTGGAGGAGTTGAAATAAGTTAAAATGAGTTGAAAATATGAGATGTACTTGAATAAAGTGAGTTTAAAGTAGTAGAAATGTTAGGGTTTGAAGTAAAGAGGTTGAAATTTCGGTGTTTTGAAATGAATGGGTATTGGGGTTATTCTGTGTGTTTTTCTAAAACAACACGCAGACTTCGTAAGTGTACTTTCGAATTCCCAAAATAAGGTGAATTCGCAAGTACACTTGCAAATTCACCGGATTTTTAAAAAATTGTGGATTATTTCGTAAGTACACTTACGAATTTACTTTATTTTGAGAATTCGTAAGTGCACTTACGAATCTATGAGATATTTTTGAGTTTATACCGGGGGTGAAAAAAAACTCACTAGGTGGCTGGAAAAATTTCCTTTGATCTTTAGGTAGAAGATTAAGATGATGTCTTCTGTCAGTATGCTCCTCTAGTAATAATCACCAAACTACAATCTTAGAAAGAATAATTTAGTAGTTTTTCCTCTCAAACGTTCGAATTGAGAAATGATGTATGCAACAAGACATGCTACTAATGCCAAGGATACAAAATAGCCAGCTGCAAGATCTTGATGACTCATTTCTCACAAGATAAGTAACATCCAACAATCATAAAAAAAAGTTATACAAAGACTCACTTTCTTAGTTCTATTTATCATCATGCAGCATTATTTACATTACAGAAGTGGTAGGAATATTTACATAAACTCACTCATGCTTCTTATCCCAACCGCATAGCTTTCATAGCTAATGGGAGTAAGAATCTGCATTACCAGATTGATCTTGACAGAATCGTCTGCAATGACGACGAGGACAAGAACTACATTGATGATTAGAAACATTCCTAACAAGTAAAACTAAACAACAACTCAATCAATTTCTTAATGAATTTTGTGTGTTACAATTGGTTTTAAGGTACACTTCAAATATGTTGCATTCTGAAATTGATGAGAATCACAAAGGGACTTGGGATAAATGTTTTGTCATGTGATGTTTGAGTTCTCAATATTTTACTTTAAATTGCAACTAAGTTATACAGTAATGAGTGAGTTATAGTGAACTTTTTTTACCACAGTGCAGAAAATAAGTACCAATTTGAAAACACTACATCACATCAGAAAAGATTATAAGAAAACATCAAAATAGAAAGTAAAAAACCTCTAGAAAACTCGGAAGAATAAACGGTTGTTAATAACTCTATCTACTTAAATTTGCGCCATTCAAATCCCCGAGGGCGAAAAATGAGAAACAAAAGAAAATGCAAACTTTTTTTTCTTCTATATTAGTCAGAAGGTATGAGCGATGAATAATTCTTCTTCACACCATCGATGTCTTCATGAATGATTGGAAGTATCTATCTTGTCTCTGTCACTGTCTTCTTCGTTTTGTCATCTTCTGAAGTTTTCCTAGATTTCAGTAGCCTTTGCGCTTTTCTGAAAACCCGTCAAGGACATAAATAAGTTTTGATATAAATTAGTTTTGATATCAAGGAAAACAGAAAGGAAAGCATCGTACACTTGTAGTTGCTCTTTACTTTCCAGATATCACCCGACCATAATATTGGGTCGCGATTCTTAGGATAGGAATCTTGTTGTTGCACTCTCTCTATTAGCCACTGCTCTACTTTATTACTCTCATTCATGATCTGAAACAATAAACAAGTCGATTAAAAGCTTATGTTAAGAGCAGAATCGCGGAGAGAATAATATACAGTGTCCTATTTGTCATCCTACCAGTTCTCTATCTTGGGGGTGAAAACCTGCAAAGTGGCGAATATCTGAAATGAGAGTTGATAACTCTTTCATAGCTTGCGCTTTTTCTTCCTCATCTTTGTATCGATGCTCAATTGGATCCACCAGCTAAAGAAATAATAGATTAGAAACAAGAAGTACGACAAGGGAAACATTGAAAATACAAAAGTTAAAAAAAATAAATACCCTTTTCAGGTCTTCTAGTTTTGAAGTATAAGTGTGTTCAGTTTCATCGTCACCGTCCTCGTAAAGCCAATCCTCAGTCTCTTGCAAGCTCCTAGATATGTCGTCTCTCTCTTGATCACTTGCAAAGCTCCGATATGTGTTGAAAAGCTATTCAAGTATGCAAAAATAAATTGGATTCCTAAATAATAGAAACAAAACATGATTGCGTCTCGTTTAGATTTTGAACATGTACCTTACTCCTTGTCTCGTAGACATAGGATTCCAAAGTGTTCTTCTTTTCTTTGGTTAGCTCCACGTCTCTATCCTGTTGGGCTAACTGGAGTTCTTTTTCATGAGCTTCGGAAATCTCTGCCATTGTCATTCCACCATAGATACTCTCATTCACTGGAATAGGATGCTTTTTTTTAGTTTTAGCTTTTCTTGAATAATCAGCCTGTAAAATGTGCATGCCAAGCGGTTATTTACTAAAACAAAACAAAATGAGTCATATCTTCAGCGCATGGAATAACATGACAGTACTTACAGAACTTCGTGGAGAATCAGATGTATTGATACTATCTTTATCTTCAGCGCCATTGGCAACAAAATTGGTACTATCTGAAGTCTCAGACACGGGATCTACATCCATTGCATCAAAATTTGATTGATCATCCTCTGTGTGATGCGTGATCAACTGGGGCGGGGCATAAAAGTTTGTGCGTAAGTAGATCTCTCACAACTCAAGTCTTGACACAAAATGGAAAAATGAAAACTTTTAACTTACCGTAGCTGATTCAATGCTAAAAATGCCGTGCAGATTTAATTCAACTCGAACTTTAATTCTTGTCTTACTACCATGAGATTCAACTAAAGGACCAATCTGAAAAGAAGTAGTTAACAAATGCGTAAACATAAAACAAGCTGTATGCATGCAGATAATTTTTTTTAACTTCTTGACATTAGCTGAATGTTCGAAAGTGAGCATACCATGAATGAACCAATTTTGGGAGAGGTTCCAGGTGGTAGTTCATATTGATTCGGATAGCAAGCTTCCAAATGGAAAAAACTAGTTCGCTTGAGTCGTAGAACGGTAGTACTTGGAATCAATTGGCCTTTTGGGAAAATTACACCATTTGATCCTACAGAAATTGGACCTTCATTTGATGCAAGTCCATATGAAAAAGGACTAATATCCTGGACCTGAACAAAGATGAGAAATTGCATTAATTTTGATGACAACATATAACAAAAAGTGGCAACATTGATCAGAAACGAAAAATAATGAAAATTCAATTTTATATCGTCAATAGAGTAATAACAGAAGATAATTTCAAGACTGAAAATAACCCTTTTAAGGATAAACCCAACTCTAAGAATGTATAAACTCAATACTAATCAGTGATGTCAATGGCGGAAAGCGAAAAAATCCACTATATAGGCACGCCATTGTTGCCTCTGGTGCTGCCACAGCGAGAATCCCTTCACAAACTGCCTATGGCAGTAGTCAAAAAAAATCCGCTACTAAACAACACTGATTCTAATCTGCAATATATAACAAGTATAGAATAAGAATAGACTTAAAAAAACACACAAACCTCATAGTCTCTCACACGGTATGCGGGACTGAGCATAGCACACTGTAGAGCACAACCACGAGCTACACACTCACTTGCATTCAGCTTTCGGCTGGGTTCCCTTTAAATAGATTAGTTAATAATGTACTTACAGCTGGAATTCTAGAACCTGAACCAACTAGTTCTACAGAAACAATCTTCTCTGCATTCAAGCCTGCTTCAAGTAATGCTTGGCTGCAAGGTTTAGAAATTCTCTCCAATAATCCTGATGCGAGACTCTCAAATTCTTCTCTTGTGATAAAGCCCTTCACGTCTTTCTCATCCATCAAACACTCGATATTTAGCGGTGCCTCTGGATTTGCACTCAAAACTTTCTTCAATTTCTCACATGCCGCACGCAGCCTAATGCACGCCTTGGCATTAGAATACACGTCAATGTGGTACTGTTCCTTGAATTTTTCATAAAATGAGTGAATAGAACCTCGTCAAAGTCCCTCCCACCTAAACTCCGGTCAAAAGTATGTGAAAGTATCTTCATTTGCCCGAACTGAAACGCTGCAATGCAGACCTGAGTATCGCAGTGACCAATGTCAATAAATGCAACATATGTAAAACCTTCACTTTGAAAATTCGTTTTGTAAATTCCATAACTAAGGGCAGTTGCAGTACAATCATGAATCAATCTCAATGGTTTCAACCCAGCAATTTTCGCCGCATCAAGATAAGCACGTCTCTGCAAGTCGGTGAAATCGACGGATACCAATAACACAATCCGAAACCGGTGCCTCCAAATCTTTTTCTGTCATAGTCTTCAAGTGAGCAAATAGCATAGACATTATCTGAACCGGTGTAAAGGTATGATCGCTCTGCAAGTATTTCAAATGAATCAAAACCCCACCGTCCGGTCCCTCAGAAGTTTCAAGAGGAAGCATCTTCAGATCCCTTTCCATATCCGGGTCACTAAACTTCCTCCCTATAAATCTCTTTATCTGAGATATCGTCGATTTAGGATGCATCATAGCAGAAGCCGACCCAGCCGACCCCAAAAACCGCTGCTTTTCACCAAAACATATAACAGCCGGGGTTTCCCGTTTCGACTCATCGTTCAACAAAACATCAATCCCGCGATGCTTTGCCACAGCAATAACACAGTTCTCATTACCAATGTCAAATCCCACGGTACTCATCTCAACTCACAAATTAACAATCCAATCCAATTCACAAAACCTACTTTACCAACACCCTAAAAACCTCAAAACTCCAAAACCCCACTTTACACAAAAACCACTCCAAAAACCTAAGCTTCACCAAAAATCACTACAAAAGAAAACAAACAAGGATCAAAAGGAGAAAAAATTATCATCAAAATCAGTAACAAGAAGAAAAAAACACACATAAACTAAACTAAATCAATTCTTGTAAAACAAGTCAAAGCAATAATTTTTCTTTGAAAACAGATAATCTAACACAAACCCAATAAGAAAAATCCTATTTTTCATCGGAATTTGGGTCCAATTGTTAGAAAAAAGTCGCAAAAAAAGTAATGAAAAAGAGTGAAAAAATCCAAATTGAAGAAAAATTGATAACTGAATATACCTTGGTTGGTGAAGGTGAGGAAGATGGAAGAGTGAGAGCGAGTGAGAGAAGAAATGTTGGGTTTGATTGAATGGCAAACGGCAGAGACTATGGGGTTTTGAAAAGTTTGCAACGATGCTGAATAACACAATAATGGATTTTTTTTTTTTAGGGTAATATTTATGAACATGAAAATAAAATATTTTTGAATAAAATTTGGGTGATTTGTTTTTTTTTGGTTTTGTATATTTTAAAATAGATTTGATTTAAATCTCAAATCCATAAAAATATATTTTATAAATTTTATTTATTTCTATATCAAAGCTAGAAATCTATTAGAAACAGAATTTAATTAATTTAAACTGAAACAGAATTTTATAATTATATATTTGTTGAAAAGTTAGCAATAAAAATCAATTAATGGGATTTAAAAAACAACAAAATTAAAATAAACAATGTATAATAAATTGAGTAGTATATTTTAAATAATATATTGTTTTGACATTGAAATATATTGATATTGAAAAAATATTCAATTTTGTGTACTGTAATAATAGTTATATAGTCTCTAAAAATATTAACTTATTTGCTTTAATAATTGAGTTTTCTTTAATTTTGATATATGATAAGACTAGCCAATTTTAAATTGCACTATTAATAAAAAATATTAAATTATTTATTATAGATACATCTATAAATTTATGGAAAATTTATTTTTAACAAAAAAGAATAAAATTTGGAGAAAAAAAATCAAAATACTATTCAAAGTAGAGAAAACAGAAGAAGAAGAAGAAATTTAAGAGAGTAGTTGATTTATCTTTAACTTTGGTTTACATATAATTCAATCCAATCTAAATTATACTATTAACATTAATAGCAATTAATATTATATTGATGATGAACATTCCTATTATTTTGACACCCATTCATATTTAAATTTACATATAATTAATTAATTAATTAATAGAAATTTAATTTATATTTTAAATTTATTTGACTATTTAATTAATTAAAGCTCGATAAATAACTAATATAATTAAAATATTTATGTCTATATAATAATCAATAAAATATAATAATAAAATAAAATTTAAATTATAAAATATTTTAATAAAAAATATTAAAAATAATTCAACATATACTCGAGGTTGCACAAAATAAGTGAAAACTCATATGTAAGAAAATGAAATCCGAAATTTTGTTAGAAGAATATAGATTCTTCTATTGTATTTTGAATCTAAAATGTTTAATGTATTGGTCAAAATAGTGTTGTTACACTTTAACTCTTTTATCAAATATTACATTGTTTTGATTACAACAACACTTTTAAACTATTATTTTCAAAAAAAAACCACGTAAAAAAAATTATCGGATTCTCCCAATATTTAAAAATTCTCTTATTTTAAACATTCATCACATCCGGTCATCAAAAAATGAGGTGGTTAATTTTTTTTCTAATGATGTGAATGGTCTATATGGTTGGTTAATTTTTTTATAGTCCATATGGTTTTTTATTTTATTTATTTTATTTTTAATGTCATGTAGGCATATCATTTTATATTAGGAGTAAAGACTATTTTTGTCCCTCACAAAAATTGTAGAGTTCAAATTACTCTCTGGAAAAAAAATTCATATTTAATCTCTTACTAAATTAAACCAAATTATGTTAGTCCTTCTATTAATATTTTTTTTTCAAATTGGTTTATTTTTAATTTTTTAACTGTGACTAGATTGTCACACATATTACTTATGTCACATGTATTATTTAAAAAGAGACGTTTAGGTCCTTACATTAATTTTTTGGGACAATTTGTCCCTAACAAAAAATGACCATATTTAATCCCTTATGCTCAATCACATTATATTGTCATCACATACGATAGTTTGGCTTAGGATGCTCTGTAATTTTCCAATATTTTGAAATTTTTTTGAAGTTCTATTTGTTGGAACAATGTTTCAAAATTTGATTGTACTATAATATTTTGAATTTAATTATATATATATATATACACACACACACACTAGGTTCTTGAAATGGTTAGAAATTTTATGATGTTATGATGTTATTATGTCATGATGTTATGTTTAAATAGCAAGCACAAGCAATTCACAACAACCATATGTTTAAGGCTTGCATGAGGTATATGTGTCTACCCTTTACTAGAGTTTAAGTTGGTTCAACCTATCCTACAATAGTAATCGGGTTTTAGGAATCTCATATCACGATCTTTCTGAGCTTTATTTCGATCTGGCTACCAAATGGTTGACGAAACATCCCGAAAGTCAAATCTCAATGAGCGTAGCATCGGTACCAACCAACCTCGTCTACACGAAGTCGGCTATCTCACTACCTTCTAATGGCTAAGATAGGTCAATTAAGGTTCTATAATTTTAGTTATTGCTTGATGACACCAAGAAGATGCCAAATATTTCCTCAACTAAACATGAGGAACATCAGGGCATCCAAAGTGTCACACTAACCGTAGCCATCATTTTAACCTTTCAGTCTACGTCGGACAATTGCGATAGTCTATTGCTACCTAAGGTATCCATGGATCCTGGTGTAGGATCCTTATGAACAATAATACCCAAGCAATGCCCTTAAAATAAATCAGACAAGTCAAACAATAAAAACAAGTAAAGGTGATCTAAAACCCTAAGGTAACCCCTCTTTAGGTAGTTTCCCCGACAGAGTCTCCAGTTCTGTAACACGGTAGGAGAACTGACTTGTTTGTTTTGCGTTTTATCACAAATGTTGTGGATAGCAAGAGTCGCCATCGAATTTTCTTTTATCCAATAAAGGAAAGGTGAAAAGAGAGAAAGACCTTTTGTTGATTACGAGTGCGGGGTAATTATGAAAAGGAAAGGTGTTAGCACCCTTTTCATCCGTAATTATCTACGGGCTCTTAATTGTTTAGCTCACCTTTTGAAAACTTGCTTTGTGTGTGTGATTTGTTTGAAAATATTTTGACTTTGACTTTGTAATAATTCTTGTATCAGTCCTCAAGAATGTATACGAAGTGTTTGAAAATATTTGTTTGAAAATGTAACTTTGTAATGATTCTCGTGGGTATACAACGTGTTTGTTTGAAAGTATTTTTGAAAAAGAGTGTGAGGTGTGAAAGTATGTTGATTGAGCAAGCAATTAAAAGTATTACCCACTCGAAAGGTCGTTCTTATTATTTTCCTTCTCCTTTAGGACATTGTTATCCATACCATTAGTTAGTAGGTAGCTCTATCTATTGGATGTGAAGGGACAGGCATAGGGTCATCGTATGGTCATTGAAGGCAACATTGTAAGGATACATTAGCAACTTTGTAGAGACTATCATCACTTATTCGTAGGCAACAACCGAGGGACGAGATTATATATTCGTAGGCAACATCGAGGATCATCGAGGGACTATGATCTTTGTGATGATTTTGAATTGATGGATTTTTGCTAATGGTACCCCTATGTTCGAGGGACATGACCATTTTTATTCGTAAGGCAAAAGGAGAGGATACTCTAAGGGTGTGAGTGTGCACAGTGTGTTAATTTCATATATGTTAGTATTGAATTAGGTTATCTATGTTAATTGATTAGTCTTGCCATGCAATCCCTAGTTTAACATACATTTAAACAGTTAATATTTGCAGGAAAGTAAAAGTGCGGAAAGTAAATCCTACGTTATTACAAGGCTTTGAGGGCAGATACATAATAAGAGGTGTGAAAAAGTAAATGTGCGAGAAAAGTAAATCTACGCTATTACAAAAATATCCTTGCGACCTATACATCAATTTCTAGAATTTAAATAAGAATAAAGCAATAAATAAATAGGAAAAAACATTTTAAATGTTAGGAGAATGTAAAAGCCTAATTACTAAATGAAAATATATTTGGATTTTTTATAGTTGATTTTAACTGGAAAAAACAGTTTAAGAGTTAATTAATAATTAATTAAACAAATAAAAAGAAAATTAAATATTTTTTTGTGTCAAAAATTAAATAAAGGTTTTTGAAACCTTAATCTAAAATCAAAACAATTTTTAGAGTTGTTTATGATAGTTTAAAAATTATTTGAAAAGAAATAAAATAAAAGGAAAAAAATTGAAAGAAGAACAAGAAAATGCGTTAGTAAGGAAAATGATGAAAAATAAGAGGTAGTCCCTGGGGATCGAACCAAAGACCTCTTGGTCACATGCGTGTCTCCCTTGCCAACTGAGCCATGGCGTTGTTTTGTTATGGTAGAAGCAAAATAACATATATGAAAATATATTTTGAAAATTATTTTAAAAAACAAAGAAAACACGCGCAAAGGGAGGTGCCACTATTCATCATCGTTTTGACCAGGATTTTTACCCACGGTCTGTGTCCGTAGAAAAATCCTTTACCTACATATTTTATTCGTGGCTACAACACCTGCAAATCACAAATCACGAAATACATAATATAAATTGATTATGAGACCATGGATCGATTGGAAACTTCGTCCTGAACATGATGCACCCCTTCGTTTGGTCCAATTTTGGCTGGAACAGAAAACCCCAATTCGAAGCTTGGAACCCTAGCCATGGTGAAACGTGATACCTGATAAGTGCCAAAATTTAGTTATTTTGTATATATGTTTAGTGGCATTTATCGGTTCTTTTGTTGATATTCTTCGAATAAATCCCCCGCTTTTGGTATAAATGTGTACATAATAGAATAATTGAGTTTTTGTGTAAATATTGTATCATTTTATAGTTTTTCATCTCTTTTATAGGTATTCATTCATAATTGGAGCATTGAGTAATAAAGTGTAGAAGACACGACAACATACGATTTTGAGCAATAAAAAAGAACGCATAAAGCAAAGAATAAGTTTTTCAAATATTTCAAAGTTATAAAAGCTTGATATTTGTTCATGGTTATATAGATCATTGAATAAGATTTCCAACGCTTCAAACCGGGCGCAATTCCGAGTTACGGTTCTCAAGTTATGGCAAAAATAAGATGCTGATTTTTTTCAGGACAATGCAGACCGCGTTGAGCGCGAAAATACCAGGCTAAGCGCGCCCTGCAATTTCAAAATTCTTTAAAAGGGGCTAAAACACATTTTTAGGTCATGGGTTGGGTATTTTTGAGTCCCAACACCATCAACATCATTTTTTGGTCTAGAGAGCTTAGAAAACAACATTGGAGCTTGCATTTTGATGATCCGGAGTCGAATCCCTCGTCGATTGGTGTTGACAAACCAAGAAATGTTTGGTTCCTCTTCTTCTCTTATCTTTGTAATCTCTTTTGTTGGGTTTTCTATGTATATATACTCTAACTCATGTATATTTGTCGCCCTTGGCGTTGTATAAAGTTTGCTTTACGAATCTGTGTTGGTGATTGTCTTGGGTTTTTACTCTATGTTAGAGATTTGAGCTTTACTAGAGATAGATTGCTTAGATTCTTACCTAGGATGATTATCTGTTAGTTTCTGAATGCTAGAAATGGTTTAGAGATGACATTCACTTAGAGTATCTGATCTTAATGTCTTTGCGTTGGTGAAGTATGCCATAGATGGGTATGGAGGTGATGCAGTTGACTTCTGTGTTGTCAAGATAGGCCAGAAATGGATATCGAGATGATTCGGGAGGATTCTCAATTTGGGTTAGAAATAGCTTAGGTTGTGAGAGGTATGTGATGACACGGACGAGTATCGTAGGCCAAGTATAACATGGGTGGTAGATTTAAGTCTGTGACGGGTACTTTACATTCGTTCCGGACAAGCTGTCTATCCTTTATTTTTTTTGTTCATTTACTTTTTGTCTTTTATTTTCATTTCTTTTAATCTCAAACTCATTAACGGTAGAATTGTCGAACGACGAATCAACAACCAATCTCTGTGGACACGATACGATATAACCTAACCGATATATATCACCCGGTAAAAATAATACCAACTCTTTGCTTGCCGCTTTACCGCAGCAACAATACCTACACTCAAACTCAAATTAAACTATCTATAAATAATAGAAACTTTATCACAAACACAAATATATGATCAAATTATGTTAAACATGCATGTATGTATGAAATCGAAATTCAAAAATAGTTTGTTCAATTGTGGTAGTGATTTCGTGATTCTAGATGCTTTGATCGATTGTGAGGGTTTGGAAAGATTCGAGAGCAACGACGAGTTGATTGGAACCCTTGGAATGGCTTGAATTGCTCGAAATCTTGGTCTGCAAGTTTCTTGAATGCCACGGTTTTTTGCAACTTGGTTAGGGTTCTTGAGCCTGCAAAAATTTGTTCTCAGCATCTAGAATCCTTGTGAATATATAGTAGACTAAATTAGGTTAAGATTTGTGCCAAGAATATATTGCATTGATGGAGAAAATAGTTGATTGAAAATCAAATACAATCTTTCAAAATTGCTAAATTTCATTCCAATCTCTTCCTTGCGATTTGGCCACTATCATGGACTTGCTTGGACCTCAAGACATACAAATATCAAACCCAACACGCCTTGAACTTCTTCTTTGTATTTTATTTAATTAAAATTGAATTTTAACGATTTATTCAAAATAAATTAAATAAATGAAAGTAGGGCGTGTAATTGAACTTAGAGGTCATGGGACATGTTGGAAATAAGTTCAGATCATAAAACCAAGGCCCCTGTGGAAAATTTTCAAGATTGATCAACATTTCCACATGCACTTCTTCAAAATTCCCAAACTTTCTCAATCCATAACTTGCTCATTTTTTATCATTTGAGAGTGATCTTGGACTTTTTAGAAAGCTTAAGATTTCCTCTAAGATATCATTTTGGTTTCATCTTCATTGAAGCTTCCATGCGCATGTACACTTCTTTGGAACAAGATGACTTTTTGTTGACTTTTGAAAGAACCTATAATGTTTGGACCTATATATCTCAAATGAAGCATTTTTGGACAAATCTTGTGAGAGAAAAAGTTGTAGAGAATTGAATTCCCTTTAAAATGAGCTTTGGTGGAACAATTTTTGATGAAGTATGTGAAAGTTATGCTTGGTCAAAGTTCTGTTGACTCTCTCTTAAGAAACCCTAATTTAGAAACTTTTGACTTTTGATCAATTCTTGATTTTTCTTGATGAATCATGTCAACCCTTGATCAAATGATGAATTTGACTTCAGAATCTTGATGTTGACCAAAAATGATGAAGTTTGACTGTATGTTGACCACAATTGACCTTTTGTCCAATATAACTGATTTTCAACCATCTGAGCAATTGATTGAGCAAATTGGACTATAAGGCTTGAAACTTGATATGATGATACTTTGATGCATATGTAGAGACATGATGTTTACTTGAGACATTAGAACTCGTATTTGTCTTGAGAGAATCAAAATCCTAGTTGTGGGTTGATTGCTTGGGAGAGGGCTTGTCTGGTCAATCCTTGAGTAGTTCTTAAGCATGGAGATGTATTTTGATCTTAAAAAAAATAGGAGGGAAAATTTTGGGGTATAACAAACGTAAACTATCCTGTTGGAATACCATTTACTAATACCAACATACTACTCGTAAACACACCCGCTTCTGTCCAACGCATCCACCGTGACCCGAAACCACTATTTCTCATAATACTTCTCAAATAATTCCAATCCACACAATAGTAAGCTTGCGCGAAATCAACTTTGAACAACAAAAACTTCTTTTTTCTCTACTTGCATAATCAATAATTTCATTCGTTACTAAAACACCGTCCATAATCTGTCTCCCCGGAATGAAAGTCGTTTGGTTGCAAGAAACGATCTTTCCAATGACTCTTCTCAACCAAGCAAGAATTTTTGAAACAATTTTGTACATACACCCTATTAGACATATTGTCCTATATTCATCTAACTTTTCTGGATTATCAAACTTTAGGATTAACGCGAGAAAAGCTGAGTTCATAGACTTTGGTAGCTTGCCATTTTTATGGAATTCCTGAATGAATCCAATAATGTCTTTCCCAATAACACTCCAACATTTCTTTATAAACTCCAAATTGAAACCGTCCGGGCCGGGACTCTGATCCCCATCATAATTAAATATCACATATTTAATTTCTTCTCTTGAAAACATAACTTCCAATGCAACACTGTCACCACTCGATAAAACATCAAAAACCAGATTATCCAAATTGGATCGTGGCACCATATGCTCATCGAATCTGGATGCAAAATGGTTTTTTACTGCATTTTTCACATCACTAACCTCTTCCATCATTCCTCCTTCTTTAGTTAAAGGCACAATTGTATTGCTTCGATTTCTGACTTTCATCATAGCATGAAGATACTTCGTATTTAGATCCCGTTCAGAAAACCATTTTTGCCTGGATTTCTGTTTTAGCAAATTTTCCTTCAGATGGAGTTTATTCTAAATTGACTCACCTGAAGATTTTCTCTTCTGATGCAGTTGATAGCTCAACTAATTTCTAGAAGTGAACATTTCATTTTCTAATTCATTTAACATCTATACCCTCATCAACTTTTAAATCAATCCACCCAAACACATTCCTATTCCACTATCTTAATCTATCCTTAAAACACTTGCATTTCTCTATTATAACAAAACATTTCTTTCCCAGGACAACATATGATTCCCATTTGTTTTTTATAAAATCAAGGAACTCAGAATGTTCATACCAACAATCAAAGACTTTAAACAGTTTCAGACCCCAGTTAATATTACTAAATAGAATCCACACCAGTCTATGATCGGAAATATCCTATTTCCAGTTGATTGAGCCATAATATTCCATTTTGGATTAACCCTTCACATACAAGAATTCTATCAATTCGACTACTTGCAGTACCACTAGATTTTATCCAAGAATGTATGCTTCCTATAATAGGCATATCCACCAACTCCATTAACTCAATAAAACCATTGAAGTCTTCCATTTCTATTGATCTACATCCTGCACTCCTGCCCCAACATTCCTCCAACGACCTCGACACGTTAAAGTCACCACCCACCACCCATTCACCAGCTGCAAACTTATTCTTCAGATTTAATAACTCCAGCCATAAGCTTCTTTTTTCCGCTAGAGAACAAGTTGAGTAAATGTTAATAAAATAACAATTCAAACCTTTTCTCAGAGCATTCATTCCTAGATAACCTTTTCCCTTGAAGCTAAAAACGGGGACAATTATTCCTTTCTTCCATATAGTTAAAATTCCCCCAACACGCCCGACATAATCTTTCATCGACCACTCGCAATCCATCGAACCCTAGATACTACAAATTCTCCCATTATTCATATATCACATCTTCATTTCTTGGAGAAAACACATTCCGCTTTCTGCTTTGAAATAATTTGGCTGATTTTCTTTTTTTAGTTGATTTGCCGCACCCCGTATCACTAAAGTCATTAGACTTCCACTGTTAACTGTAAATTTGTAAATGCGTTTGAGGGCACTGCTTAAAGGCAAATGTCCCAACAAGTTAAGGACCAATTTTAAACGAAGATAGTTTTTGGGAAAAGCTTTACAAATCCAAGTAGGAAATATCAGAAAACATGTGTCGACTAAGAGGTGAGTCAAAGAACCAACCAAATCGACCATGCAGACAAGAAATAAACAAGACAAACGCGTCAAAGATAAACCACATCGACAAGATGGAGAAAAGATGAGTGTTTGTCGATTCGGCATAACTTAGGTCGAATGAAGGAGTTAGTCGAGGGATAGATGCTGTCGAAGATGTAGGCCAAGGAACTTAGGAAATATTATTATTTCTTAAAGGTATATCGAAACCAAAAGCAGTTAGTCCTTTCTGAAGTCCCGAAGCGGAAAAAGTCAAAGTGTGGAGACCGTGGGAAGTTACTTCAGAAGATCGTGGTTCTGAAGCGCTAAACAAATGGGAAAATCGTGTGCAGTAGTTTTCTTTAGTTTGAATTTCGTCCGTGGATTACTCTTAGCAGTTACCTTCTAAAATACTATAAATAAGTCAGTCTGTTAGAATTTTGGTGTGTTCATTTGTATCTTCAAATTGCTTGCTAAAACTCTGCCCAATTCCGTGCTAATGGAAGAAAGAGTCATTCAAACCTTTGATGTACGTGAATCACCGTATTTACTTTCAATGCAATCAATTTACGTTTAAGTTTATCTTTACTGTTGTTTACTTCTGTTTCATTTCGAACAATTTCTTCACTAAACACTTCAACGTCAATTATTGGTCACGAGTCACCAATTAATGTTCGATTGAGTCTTGTTTATCCGGCACTTGCAGTCGGTTAGCAGGTAGTCGAGATTCTATCTGTGTGGAAAGCCATTTTACTATTTCCCTTGGTCTCGGAAAACCATTTATTGGCCAAGGTCTTTTTCTGCAGAATTAGTGCAATATACCAAATCTTAGCACGTGTCTTAAGATCAACTGGTCAATCTTGCGAGTAACCCTTAGTTTTAGGATCTAGGGAGGACCAACGGTTGTTTACCACTTTCCACAGTAAACAAATTGGCACACCTGGTGGGACCATGTGCTAAGTGTTAGAGTTTGTCAGTAGCGTTAGAAGTGCATGAAACTTAGAAGTGGAAAATCAGCAAATAAGAAACCACCACATACTAGGAAACGTACACCTAAGATGACAAATAATACTCCCGCGTCGAATGCGGATAAAGTTCCATCACGAACGTTGGGTATTGTTGACCCAGTTGTTTCGTAACTTGCGTCATTTCCTCCATTAAGCAGCACAACTATCTTAGGGTCAACTGCTTCAGTATCAATTCCCATTCCCTAGACCACACCGGTGAGTCCAGGGCCTGTGGTGGCCACGAGTGCCATTCCAAACACAGCGATACCTTGATTTGGTACTGCTACGAATCCCCCTTATGGAATGTCGTATTCCTTAATGACGAGATACCAATCGACCCCAAGTGTAGCAATGATGTTTGATAACGCACAAAACACAAACGCTCCTTTGCAAAGATCTACAATAGGGGCAAATAGGGAAATGCTTGCGCAACATCTAAATACTACCTCTGTGGCAGTATTAAGGCAACAAATGGATGATATCAACCACGAGTTGGTTAATATGCTAACTAACCAAATAGGCAATGTGTTTAACCTCATAGTGCAAGAATCGGTCGAGACTAATAGACAGTCCGCTGAAATGAACCGACAAGTTATTGCACAATTAACACGTTTGTGTAACTTCTTAGGAGCTCCCCAAGCGGCTGCCCGACAGGGGCACCCGGTTCGACAACCCATACTTGTTCATGGTGACATGGGGGCAATAGAAGAAGAAACTGTGTATCAAGGTCAAGCTGCAACGCCTCAGAGAAATGTCGTTGTCGATCCACCTAGGGTTTTGGTGCGTAGAGAACAAGAGGCTGACAAAATCCTTGATCAGGTTCGACAGGAGGATTTAGTTGTCGAGAATAACTTAACCACTATTGTCGAGAGAATTATGCCTGAAGTAGTATGAATAAAATGCCAAGGCCAACGTATTCCTCCCCATTATAAGAGTATATTTTACAGACCGAAAACCCTAGGGGATGGAAAATTCCTAAATACACCAAGTTTGGGGGAGAAACGGGTGAATCGACGGTCGAATATATCGCTAGATACCTGACTGAGTCGGGAGACATGGCGAATAATGAAGTTGGAGAGGGGTGGGGCCCAGATGCAGCGCACTAACTGATAAAGTTGTTGCTGAGAATTTCCAAAAGCTACAGTTGGAGAGGGGTGGGGCCCAGTGGAATAGAAGGGACCCAAGGCGAACATCTCAGATTGGCCAAAGACCTTTGTTTCGTCGATTGCTGCACCCAAGGGGACGTGGGTTAAGCCCCAAATAGATGTTGGGCCATCAAATAGTGCTGGTGTTATGAGAGAGGCGAAGGGAAAAACACCCATGAGCTATCGACTAGAGGTACGTTCTGAGAAGAAAAGCCATGTGTCTGAAAACTACATGGGGAAAAATCCTCTGAGTCGAACTCCGTGGAGGCGTTTCCAGAGAAAGAAGCAGGCTGAAAGACAAGATGCTGCTGTCAAGAAAACTACTATCGGTAAAGGAAATAATCCATGGTAGTACAAGGAAAAGGTCGACTCTGTTGTCAAGCAACAGATTAAGGAATGTGTCAATAAGCTAGTCGACAATGGCTCTGATGAGGTAACTGATGACTTTGCTTTTGATTCAAAAGAGAGCCTCAATATCCTAGTCAACATTGTATCTATACTCCCAGAGGAGTATAATATCCCGACAAAGGTAGAGAACACTGATGATGTGAATGCCGCTGAAATGGCTTTACACAAGCCAACTTGTTACTTTGTAATGAATAATGGTTCTATTGAGAGTCAGGATGCCTTTTTTGAGAGGATCGACATGGCTATGAGGAGCCATTTGAAGCCTTTGTTGATCAGGGCGAAGGTCGAAGAAACTTCCATTAATAAGGTGTTAGTGGATTGTGGCGCTACTGTCAACATAATGCCACATCATATTCTGCAGAAAATCAGTATATTCGACACAGATATAAGGTCTCACAACGTGGTCCTGTCGGACTATGAAGGAAGAACTAAAACTACCATGGGGGTAATCCAGGTAGACATCACGGTCGGCTCAGTCAATAGGCCGACAATCTTCATGGTCATTCAAGGTAGACCAAGTTATAATCTGCTAGTGGGCAGAGAATGGTTACATGGAATTGGTGTTGTGCCATCTTCCATGCATCAACGTCTAATCATATGGCGAGAGGATGGCATCATAGAGAACATCGAGGCCGACCAAGGTTACTTCATGGCAGATATCAATAATGTCCGCCAAAACCAGTTTGACAAGAAGTTGGCTAATATTGCTCCTTGTCAGCCAGCAGAAGAAATGTATGCCAATTTGAATGAGGCATTCGTTTCTTTGAAACTACATGAAACCCACGGGTTTGTGTGGGATGTTGAACCTCTGGAGGATCCCTACGCAGAGGAACTCGTGCCGACAGGCTGGGGAAACCATCATGACGGTGATGTTTGAGCTAGAAGCTCTGAGAAGGATTTCGGCGTACATTGCCGAAAATAAGATAAACTCAGCTCTAGAGGCTGAAGAAGAAAACATGGCCATAGAAGTTGGCAAATTCCCCATTCTAGAGGAAGTAATTTTGGCTGTAGAGCTAGAACCACCAGATAAAAGTAAACTGGTCAACGAAAGCGTCGGTGATCAGCGTTTAGATTACATATACAACAATGAACCTCTAGGTTTCGAAAAGGATCCCATGGCGCCAGAAAAGATGCATCCACGAGATCCTTTGGAAGAAATCGACCTTGGCGCAGAGGGTGATAAAAGAGTAACCTACATTAGCGCCAACATCGACCAAATACTCAGATCTGAGGTAATATCTTTACTAAAAGAGTTTAAAGATTGTTTTGCTTGGGACTATAACGAAATGCTAGGTTTGAACAGGGAATTGGTCGAGTTAAAGTTACCAATAAAAGTTGGGAAAAAGTCAGTGAAACAAACACCTCAATGTTTTGCACCGACAATTATGTCAAAAATCAAGGAGGAAATAGAAAGACTCCTCCAAAGCAAGTTCATCAGAACTGTAAGGTATATCGAATGGTTGGCTAATATTGTGCCAGTTATTAAGAAAAATGGAAAGCTAAGAGTGTGCATTGATTTTAGAGACTTAAATGCTGCGACTCCTAAAGATGAATATGCCATGTCAGTGGCTGAAATGCTATTCAATTAGGCTGCTGGTTTCGAACATTTAAGTATGCTTGATGGTTATGTTGGTTATAACCAAATTTTTATTGCTGATGATGATGTGCCGAAGATGGTGTTTCATTACCCAGGGGCATTAGGCACCTATGAATGGGTGGTCATGCCATTCGGCTTGAAGAATGTCAGAGCAACATACAAGAGGGTAATGAATTCTATGTTCCATGATTTCATTGAAAATTTCACGCAGGTTTACATCGACGATATTGTAATCAAGTCGAGTAGTAAATCAACACACTTGGAACACCTTTGGAGATCCTTCGAAAGAATGCGAGAATATGGATTGAAAATGAATCCATTAAAATGCGCTTTTTGTGTGCAGGCAGGAGATTTTCTTGATTTTGTCGTGCATAAGAAAGGCATCGAAGTTAACCAAAGCTATCATGGGCGTCAAATCACCGTCGACCAAAAATGAGCTTCAATCTTTGTTGGGCAAAATAAATTTCTTAAGGAGATTCATTTCCAACTTAAGTGAAAAAACTAAAGTGTTTTCACCACTACTTCGACTAAAGAACGAAGAGTTCATCTGGCAAGAGGAGCATTAAGAGGCATTCGACAAGATTAAAGAGTATCTGGTGATGTAACACCCCCTTCTAATTTACCCGCGATTTATATATTTTTAATCAGAGTTTTAAACATAACACAAGGGCGTCACAATTGTAATAATTCAAAAATAACAAAACAGTTATCATACCTTTCACTGAATAACTTATTAAGTAAAACAAACCAAGGATTATGTTTATACAGCGGAAAGATAACATAACTCCGAAATAATTCAATCAATAATTATTCCCAAACATAATTCAAAATAACAAGTTTAAATCCACAAAACTCCAAAACGATCGTTCCCCAGTGTTACAACTACCAGAGCATAACACTGACACGCGGACTATCTAAGTAGCACAACTCTATATGTTGTCCTCACCAATTTCTGAGCAGCTAGTCTCCTCAATCTAAAATCATCAAAGTAAGGGTGAGATTTCATCAAGATTAAAATACATTATACATTTCTTTAACACAATAAAACAACCAATTCGTTATTCCACCCTTATTAACATCACTAGAATACAATTCACAATTACAATCACACAAATTCATTATGCATACAGCAACAATCAATGCAATTATAACACTGGAAACCATCCTAACATGTTATAATTACATATGCAATGCAGACTCAAATGCATGTGGTACCAAACGTGAACCAAGTCCACACCCTGTTCCGCTTACACCTCGGAAAACAGCATCAATCGATGATTCACCCATACATCACTGGGTCAAGAATCTAGCCTCACCACCTCTGTCCATTAGGTACGGTTATTGGCCCTGCAAGTTTAATTCCACACAATGGGAATGAACCATTACCAAATGCTCATGCATGCACATCAGAAGCATGCAACAACTCAAACATGGAACATGAACACGCAACATTATTCCAATTATTAATCAATAACAAGAACAACATATGGTAACAACAATAATAAACATCAAGTGTTAATCACAACCCATAAAATTAACACACTGCACATTTACTCAACACATGATTCACAAATTCTTAACGAGTTCTTATTACGGAAGCCCAAAACAATTCTTCCAGATCTCAATTATTGGTGTTGAAAATATTTTTATTAGGTAGTACTCGTTCTAAGCTTTCCAACAATACCAACTATGCCTAAATCGGAGTTACGGTCGAAAAGATATGATCGAAACCGTTTCAGAAAAATCATGTTCTTTCTCAACACAGTATGCATCGATGCATAAGGCTATGCATCAATGCATAAACAGCATGTATCGACCCATAATTAGTATGCATCGATGTATAACTTAAAAATTCTGCATTTTTCAAAAAAATTTCAGTATGCATCGATTCATACGCATCATGTGTCGATGCTTAACTTTGTTTTTGGCCTATGTATCGATGCATACGCATCTTGGGTCGATGCATAGCTTCAAAATTTCTCCTATGGATCGATGCATGGCTCTATGAGTCGATGCATAGCTTTCCAAAGCTTCTGGTTTTCAAAAATTCCACTGCATGCATCAATGCATAAAGCTATGTGTCGACCCATCTGTTATTTTCATCAAAACTCGGTTTTATCTCTACAATTTCCATTAACTCCAATCATCACCAAACATCTTGTCATCATAAAAGCAAATTTATTCGTGTTTTTACATCCAATTGATCACAATTTGCTTTCTAACTAACCTATATTCATCTTACATAGATTAATCATTCATAACAGTCCCAATCATGATTTTTACATCGGATTATAACGTTAGGGCACACTCAATTATCATAATTCGAGATTCCTAATGGATCGACTCGTTCTATTAATCATCAAAACCTATAAGGCATAATAACTAGATTCAATCCCCCCTTACCTCGCGATGAATATTCGAATTCTCGGCGTTTGGCTTTTTCTCCTCTTTCTCTTTTCCAATCTCACGTAGAATGCAAATCCTAATTCCTTTCTCACTTGTTTCCTATTATTCCTTTATTTATTCCTTTTTATTTTCCAAATAATAGAAATAAATAAATTAGGATTAAGTAGAGCTTTTTACTCCATACACCCTACAATTTAACTTCACACACCCAACACTTCCATTATTTAATTAATCAATTAAATCTATTAATTCAAAAATACCAATAATTAAACCTTTAATTAAATTAATAATTAAATTAATAATTATTTAATAATTGAATTAATTTGGGGTGTCACAACTCTCCCCTACTAAAAAGAGTTTTCGTCCTCGAAAACATACCTTAGACGAAAAGTTCGGGATACGAGTCCTTCATCTGGCTCTCCAGCTCCCAAAGTTACATTTCCACCTGCTGGTCCTCCCCAAGCTACTTTCACCAATGTTATCTCTTTACCACATAACTGCTTCACCTTCCGATCCTCAATTCTCGCAGGTAATGCTTCAACAGTCAGATTATCTCGTACTTGTATGTCATCTACCTGAATCTCATGAGACGGATCAGGAATGTACTTCCTTAACTGAGATACATGGAAGACATCATGCAAATTTGCAAGTGACGGTGGTAAAGCAATCTGATAAGCAACTCTTTCAACCATCTTGGTAATCTGATACAGACCAATAAAGCGCAGAGTCAACTTCTTTGACTTCAAGACTCGACCAGTACCAGTCATCGGAGTAACTCGCATAAACACATGATTTCCTTCACTAAACTCGAGATCTTTCCTCCTCTTATCATGATAACTCTTCTGTCGACTCTGAGAAGCTCTCATCTTCTCCTGTATCATCTTGATCTTTTCTGAAGTCTGTTGGACAATCTCCGGTCCAATCACAACACTTTCTCCAGATTCGTACCAACACAACGGTGTCCGACACCTCCTACCATACAATTCCTCAAGCGGAGCCATACCAATACTCGAATGAAAACTATTGTTGTAGGTAAACTCAATCAACGGTAGATAACTATCCAAAGCTCCACCTTTCTCCAGCACACAAGCTCGCAACAAATCTTCTAACGACTGAATCGTCCTCTCCGTCTGACCATCTGTCTGCGGATGATAAGCGGAACTCAACCTCAACTTAGTACCCAAAGCTTCTTGCAGCCCCGTCCAAAACTTAGATGTGAACCTCGGATCTCTATCCGACACAATACTAGAAGGAATACCATGCAAACTGACAATCTTCTCAACATACAATTCTGCCAACCTTTCCATAGGATAATCCATTCTTATCGGAATAAAGTGAGCAGATTTCGTTAACCGATCAACAATAACCCAAATAGAGTCACAATTCTTCGCTGTTCTTGGCAAACCAGATACAAAATCCATAGAAGTGCCATCCCATTTCCATTCTAGAATAAACAACGGTTCCATCAATCCTGACGGTTTCTGATGTTCAATCTTTGACTTCTGACAAACCAAACAAGCATAAACAAACTCAACAATTTCCTTTTTCATTACAAGCCACCAAAATAACTTTTTCAAGTCATGATACATCTTAGTAGCACCGGGATGAATACTCAATCCACTAGGATGTCCTTCTTCCAAAATACTCTTCCGAAGTTCTGCAATATCTTGAACACAAACTCTGTCACCGAATCTCATAACACCATTCTCATCAATTCGGAATTCACCTCTTTGACCTTGGTTGATCAATGTTAACTTATCCACCAAACCAACGTCAGATTTCTGTCCAGTTCGAATTTCCTCAAGAATACCACTAGTCAATTTCAACATACCCAATTTAACACTATCAGAAGTAGTCTCACATACCAAACTCAAGTCTCTGAACTGCTCGACTAACTCCAGTTCACGCACCATCAACATAGACATATGTAACGACTTCCTACTCAATGCATCTGCAACAACGTTTGCCTTACCAGGATGGTAATTCAAACCAAAATCATAATCTTTCAAAAATTCTAACCATCTTCTCTGCCTCATATTCAACTCTTTCGATCAAAAGATATTTCGACTCTTATGATCCTTGAATACCTCAAATCGAGAACCACACAAGTAATGCCTCCACAATTTCAGAACAAATACTACGGCTGCCAATTCTAAATCATGAGTCGGATAATTCCTTTCATGAACCTTCAATTGTCTTAAAACATAAGCTAATACCTGCTTATCTTGCATCAAAACACCACCTAATCCCATCAAGTCGCATCACAATACACACAAAGATTACGGATTCGGCAAAATCAGAATCGGAGCACTAGTCAACCTCTTCTTCAACTCTTGAAATCCTTTCTCACATTCAGAATCCCAAATGAACATCTGACCCTTTCTGGTCAACTTAGTCAACGACAAAGCTAACTTCGAAAATCCTTCAATGAACTTTCTATAATAACCGCAAGACCAAGGAAACTATGGATTTGAAGCATTCTTGACTCTTCTCTTGAGATCTGCTTCTACCTTCGTAGGATCAACAACAATGCCATTCTTGGAAATCACATGACCAAGAAAGCTTACTTCATAACTAGAACTCACACTTAGACAACCGCATACAACTTCTTTTCTTTCAGCAGTTCCAACGAATTCTAAGATGTCTGCATGTTCTTCATCATTCTTGAATAAATCGAATATCATCAATAAATACCACCAAATTTATCAAGATACGGATAAAATATTACATTCATATACTCCATGAAAACACAAGGTGCATTAGTAACTCCAAGCGGCATAACAATACTCATAATGTCCATACCTCGTTCTAAATCTTTGTTTTACGAATATCTTGATCTTCACACGAATCGATGATACCCAAACCTCAAATTAATCTTGCTAAATACACAAGCTCCAACTAACTGATCCATCAAATCATCAATCCTCGATAATGGATACCGATTCTTGATTGTAACTTTGTTCAGTTGCCTGTAATCAACACACAGTCTCATTGTACCTTCCTTCTTCTTAACCAACAACATCGGAGCACCCCACGGCGAAACACTAGGACGAATAAACTTCTTCTCAAGTAATTCCTCCAACTGTTTCTTCAACTCAGACAATTCATATGCCGACATGCGATAAGGCGCCATCGACACCGGACTAGTTCCAGGAATCAAATCTATAGCAAACTCCACTTCCCTCTCAGGTGGCAATTCACCAACATCTTAGGAAACATACGAATTCATTCTGTGGCAATTCATCACTCTTAGCTTTTCCTTTCACCTCCGTCGAAGAATACAACATAAACACCACGGCACCATCTTTAACAATGAATTCATACATTAGCGACATAGTCACATCTTGACTCTAGCTTCTTCAAGAAAAATAACCGTATTCTCAAAACAGTTTATATGAACCTGGTTGAATTCCAATTAGTTCATTCCAAGGATGATATCAAGCTGTTCTAACGGTAGGCACACTAAATCCATACCGAAACCTCTACCAAAAATTACAATAGGACAATTCCTAAAAACATATGAAGTAGTCATTGAACCCGACGCAGGAGTGTCAATGACCATACTTCCATCCATATTAGAAATATCCAAGTTCAATCTCTTAGCACAATCCAAAGTAATAAAAGAATGTGTCGCTCCAGTATCAATAATCGCAATTAAATGTATGCCATTAATAAAACATGTACCTTTAATCAACCGATCATCTGGCTTAGTCTCAGATCCTGACAAAGCGAACACTTTTCCACCAGCTTGTTCTTTCTTTGGTTTAGTGCACTGCGGACGAGTGTATTACGGTGAACTGACGTTGAGTTTTGTTTTGCTTTTTATCGCAAATGTTGCGGATAGCAAGAGTCGCCACCGACTTTTTTTTATCCAATTAAGGGAAGGTGAAAAGAAAAAAAAAGAACTTCGTTAGATTCTGAGTAAGGGAGAAGGTTATGAAAAGGGAAAGTATTAGCACCCATTTTCATCCGTAGTTATCTACGGGCTCTTAGTTGCTTCTAGCTCATTTTTAAAAAAGTACTTTCTGTGTGTTTGACAAAAATGTTTTGAAAAAGGCATTTCGCTTTGACTTTGTAATGATTCATGTAGGAATGTATACAAAGTGTTCGGAAATGTTTCGTTTTGAAAAGTGTTTTAACTCTGACGAAAGTGTGAGGTGTGAAAAGTATTTTGATAGAGCAAGCAACTAAAAGTCTTATTACCTACTCAGAATGGTCGTTTTCGTGTTGTTTTACTTTCCTTTAGAATAGTTCTATCCATACCATTAGTTGGTAGGTAACCTTATTCGTTGGATGTAGAGGGACATTCGAAGGGACATCAGATGGTCATAGAAGGCAACTTGTAGGAGTATCCTAGCACATTTGAAGGGACGATCATCACTTTTCATAGGCAACAATCGAGGGACGAGATCATGTATTCGTAGGCGACATCGTGGGTCTATAATCTTTGTATCAAAGGGACTATGATGATATGTTTGTAGGCAGCGGTGCTAGGATACCTCGTTCGAGGACTTGACCATTTATTCGAAAGAGCGAGAGAATTACCCTAAGGGGTGCATGTGTGAAAAGAGTGTGTTGATTCAGATATATTATCTTGCAAATTATAGGTGATCTATGTCCATTTTTATCTTGCCATACACGCGTAATTACTAGCAGTTCATAGGGTGCAGAAAATAAATTGTGGAACATAAAGTGCGGAAAGTAAATCCTACGTTGTTACATGGCTTTGGGGCAGTTACATAATAGGAGTGCGGAAAGTAAAAGTCCTAATTAAAATATTACATCCCAT
Organism: Vicia sativa; assembly: GCA_021764765.1. Lineage (NCBI taxonomy): Eukaryota > Viridiplantae > Streptophyta > Magnoliopsida > Fabales > Fabaceae > Vicia > Vicia sativa. The sequence continues at coordinate 100,115,761 of CM038794.1, forward strand.
GAGCAGTTACATAATATTGGAAAGAAATGCGAGAAAATAAATCCTAACTATTACAACTTGTAGCGGATACATAATAATCGGAAAATATAAGAAATTCGCATAAGAGAAAATACGTTAGTAAAAGTTTTGAATGAAGAAAAATGTTTTGGGTTAGTAATGATGATTAGATGATGTAGAAATTTTTTGGGAATTTTTTGGATCGTTTTTGATAAGGAAAAGCAACTAAAAGTCAATTTAATGGTTAATTAACAATTAATTAAAATATGCATGCAAAAATATTAATTTTTATGTCAAAAATTAAATAAACACTTTTCTGATTAAAATGCAAAAGGAAAATATTTTTGGTGATTTTTAAGTGCATGAGAAAAATGTTTGAAGAGAAAATAAATTAAAAGGAAAATAATATGAAAAGAAATAAGAAAAAGAGTTAGTTTTCAAAGTTGTAAAAAGAAATTGCAAAGCCAAGGATCGAACCCCTGACCATGCCTTCACACGCGCGTGTCCTTGCCACTAGACTATCCTGCAGATCGTGTTAGCATAATGAAACAAAAACAGTTTAAACGTAATTGAGTTTTGGAAACCCAAATCACGCGCAAAGAACTTCATCTTCGTTGTTTGAATTTTTGAACGGATAGCGTCGGCCTGGTTCGACGCTAAGGCCCCTGCAAAATTCCAAAATCTCATACAAGCAATATAAATTTGTTATGAATACACGAATCGATTCGTTTTGGTCTCCTGAGCACGATGGTGGTCCTAGTTTTGGCCAATTTTACTTATTTCAGAAAGCCCTAAAACGAAACTAAGAACCCTAGCAATGGCAAACTCCGATTCCTGCACTGAAACTCAAATCAAACCATACAGAAAGCTTCGAAACATCATTATAAACACAAATATGCAATCAAAACACATTAAATATGAGTGTATGTATGAATTCGATTTCAAGTTTTATTGACACAAACCGTGACTTGGAGGGGTCGATTCACTGGGTGTTTCAATGCGTGGGGATGATTGGAATAGCTTCCTGGGACCTTGAGGATGCTTGTTCAATCCTCAAAACTCCTTGAATTGGCCTGCAAAGGGGAATCTGAAATTGCTTTTTTCACAAGTTTTCTTGAAAAAAATTTAGGGTTCTTGAGGCAGTTTTTCATCCTTTGTTCATGTGTATGCATTGTGTATATATAGTAGATGGATTTAGGTCAAGAATCATGAAGAAATAATGTATCAATCAATGAGAAAATATTTGATTTGGTATAAAACCAAATATTGCCTTTTTGATCAAATTTCAATCAATTCTCTTGCTAATCAATGTCAATTTCGAATTTTCCAGCTTGGGAGGTTTGCTTGGACCTCAAGAATGAGAGAAAAATCCAATTTGTATTTAATTTTAATTTTCTACCTTTTATTTTAATTTAAATGGCTTTTAAATGATTAAAATCCAAATTAAATAGAAAATAAAAGATAAAATTCGTGGCCTTGGGCTTGGAGGTTCCAAATTAGCCGAGGAACAAGTTTGAACTAAGAAAAGTTAGGCCAATTTGCAAAATTTTGGATTTTGACAAGTATTTCTCTTTGTGCACCTCTTCAAAAATGCTCAACTTGTGCAAGGTGTATCTTGCTAAATTTTTAACTTTTTTGGGTGTTCTTGGACTTTTTAGAAAGATCTTGATGTCCTCTAAACAACCTCTTTTGTTTCATCTCATTTGAAGTTTCCATGCTCCATAACACTTATTTACAAAAAGTTGACTTTTTGTTGACTTTGAAAAGGACACGTAATATTTTGATCGATATCTTCAAAATAAAGCATTTTCGACCAAGCTTGTAAGACATGAAGTTGTAGAGAATTGAATTTCCTTCAAAATGAGAGGTGGTGGAAAAATTTTGAGAAAGTATGAGAAAGTTATGCACTGTCAAAGTTACATTGACTTTTATCGAGAAAGCCCAATTTAGAAACTTTGACTTTTGATTAATTCTTGATTATTCTTGATGAATCGTGATCAACCCTTGATCAAATGATGAATGTTACTTCAAAATATGGATGTTGACCAAAAATTATGAAGTTTGATTGTATGTTGACCACAGTTGACTTTTTGTCCAATACAAGCGATTTTCAACCATCGAGCAATTATGCGGAAACTTGACTTGTAAGGCTTGAAACTTGACATGGAGATTCTTTGAAGCATATGAGGAAGCATGATAACCATTGGAGATGTTGGGAACCACCATGATCGAGAATTGCCAAACCTAGTTTGGGTTGATTGCTAAGAGAGGGTTATGCAGTCAACCCTTGTGAAATCCTTGTGTATAGATGTATGAAATGTCTTGAGAAGTAGGAGGAAAATTTTGGGGTATGACAACGAGTATGACCCTCTTTGCCACAGTTGTAACAAGTTATCTTTCTTGCTCTGCACTCAGCGGTTGTATGACCAAACCTTCCACAGTTGTTGCACTTCTTTGCATCATTCTTCCATTCATTAGCTCGATGCCCCATTTCACCACACTTGTAGCACTTAATGGAAGAACCAGAATCTCCCCCACTAGGCTTCTTCCAACCACCGGATCTCTGGTTATTCTTATCATAAGGTTTCCCACGATCCATTTGTTTCTTTCTGTTACGATCAACATATCCTTGAGCATTCGTCTTAGTACTAGCAAGATCCTCTTCTAGAATCCTACTACAGTCTACTAAACCAGAAAACCTCCTGATACGTTGATACCTGATACCCTGCTTGATCTCATCAGAAGACCATTCTCAAACTTGATACATTTGGAAAATTCTCCATCTACATCGTTAGTATAATGAGCATAATACTTCGCCAACTCAGTAAACTTTGAAGCATACTCACTCACAGACTTTGCTTAAGCTCCAGAAACTCAATCTCCTTCTTGCCCCGAATATCTTCAGGAAAGTACCTCCTCAGAAAAGCTCTCCTGAACACAGCCCAAGTCAATGCAATGCCATCTTGTTCCATTTCTTCTGGTAGCAACCCACCAGTCATCAGCTTCCTCTGCCAACATGTGAGTACCATACCTCACTTTCAGTTCCTCATCACAATCAATTACTCTGAAGATCCTTTCGATCTCCTTCAACCATCTCTGTGCACCTTCAGGATCATGAGTGCCTTTGAATAATGGAGGATTGTTCCTCTGAAAGTTTCCCAACTGCCTATCAGCACCAATACCTCCTCCCAGCTGATTCCCTCCAAGCACACCAGGCAACATTCCCAAGGCTTCCGCAATAGCAGCATCGTCTCTTCCGTTACCTCTTCCGGCCATTGTTCTGTAACATTACAAAACAATTACATCAGCACACAAGTATCGACAATGTTACCTTGCACTAGTCACATACAAAAGGGATAAAGACTCTAAAACACGACCGACTATGCTCTGATACCACTATTGTAACACCCCCTTCTAATTTACCCGCGGTTTATATATTTTTCATCAGAGTTTTAAACATAACATCAAGGGCGTCACAATTGTAATAATTCAAAAATAACAAAATAGTTATCATGCCTTTCACTGAAGAACTTATTAAGTAAAACAGACCAAGGATTATGTTTATACATCGGAAAGATAACATAACTCTGAAATAATTCAATCAATAATTATTCCCAAACATAATTCAAAATAACAAGTTTAAATCCATAAAACTCCAAAACGATTGTTTCCTAGTGTTACAACTACGAGCATGACACTTACATGAGACTATCTAAATAGCACACTCATATGTTGTCCTCACCAATTTACGAGTAGTTAGTCTCCTCAATCGAAATAATCAAAGTAAGGGTGAGATTTCATCAAGATTAAAATGCATTATACATTTCTTTAACATAATAAAACAACCAATTCGTTATTCCACCCTTATTAACATCATTAGAATACAATTCACAATTACAATCACACAGATTCATTATGCATACAACAACAATCAAAGCAATTATAACACTGGAAACCATCCTAACATGTTATAATTACATATGCAATACAAACTCAAATGCATGTGGTACCAAACGTGAACCAAGTCCACACCTGTTCGCTTACACCTCATCGGGAGAATCAGCCTCTCATCATTAGATTAGCCCATTCATTCCATTCCACAATCAAATACTCATGCGTGCACATCAGAAGCATGCAACAACTCAAACATGGAACATGAACACACATTATTATTCCAATTATTAATCAATAACAACAACAGCATATGGTAACAGCAATCATAAACATCAAGTGTTAATCACAACCCATAAAATTAACACACTGCACATTTACTCAACACATGATTCACAAATTCTCAACGAGTTCTTATTACGGAAGCCCAAAACAATTCTTCCAGATCTCAATTACTGGTGTTGAAAATATTTTTATTAGGTAGTGAAGCAACTCGCTTTTTTTTCAAAAAAAATCATTTAAATGAATTTTCAAAAACAACAATGAAATCGCCACCTAATTTTATTTGTTCTAAAAGAAGAACGGGGAAATATAGATAAAACCCACGAAAGAAAAGGATAAGACGGTCTACGAAATTAAGAGATATAGGTTCGGGAGTTGGTTATGCAAGGGGAAGGTATTAGCACCCCTCACATCCATCGTACTCGATGGTACCCATTTAGTTCAAAGTGTGGTTGTGTGTTAGTGTGAAAATTTTACGATCTTCTAAGTTTGAAATGAGAAAGAAAGGAAGAAGAAATGTTTTTATAATTTTGAGTTTGACGCGGTTTTGAAACCGCGTGCCTACGTACTCCCTCGTGCAATGGGAAAGTCAAAACTCCGTAGTTCTTCTAGAAAATAATTATTTGTTGATTGATTTTAAATGAAAAGACAAGTCGTCATTTTTAAAGGAGAGGACTCGTCTAACGTCCACAAGGTGTGATAAAGAATAAAGGACTACGCACCAACATGAGGGAGGGTTTGAGAACACCTCTAGTACTCAAGTGGAGAAGTCGCAAAACCTTGGGAATAGAGGAAAGAACATCTCAATTATAAATGAATCATGTCTAATCTTGAAAATGGTTTAAAGGTAAAAGGTGCTTGGAGCACACAAAAGATATTGAATGTGTTGGAGTTGATTTTAAATTGTGGATGACAAGTACCAAAACGTTGGGATATCCTCTAACGATTCAATACTCGAGATTGGTGATTGAGGTCAACCGATCATCTCTCATCCAAAATCTTTATTATGAAAAGGGTGAGGTGAAACAAAGTTCACTTTTATTAAGTGTATGGAATAAAGTATTTAAGTCATTGGGTTACCCTCTAATGGCCCAAATACTCTACATTTTAATTAAATCGTCGGGATATCCTCTAACAATTTAATTAAATACCATAGCTCTATTTTTTTTGTTTTAGAACATGGATTTGAAGTTTCTCAATTTATTGGGTTATCCTCTAATCAATTAGAAACTTCGATTTGTTTTAATCGTTGGGCTAACCTCTAACCATTAAAACAAATCTTATCCAAGTGTTTTTTTTTTTGAAAAAACTGATTTTTGAAAATAACTCGACGTTGGGTCGAGTTTTTATTGAAAGTGTTTTAAATGCTTGGTGAATGGAGAAAGAATCAGGATCAAGATAATTGTAAATAACAAATAAAATCGACAAAGCCCATACAAGGTGGCCAACCTAAGTATAAAAATAATTAAATTACATGTGTACTAGCAAAGTGGGCTAGTCTACTATAACGACTAATTGGAACAATTAATCGAAATAGGCTCACTGTAAGAAGGCCCAAGATCAAGCGTACATGTGTGCATGTGTAGTCACCGCGACGCTTCTTAGCTTTGTCGACTTACAGGTTTAAAAAATGATTTACAAATATTAGTTTAAAAAAGATTTTTTGGTTTTGTGTAAGTGACAGTTAAATTAAATTAAATAAATGTGCACTAAATTATTACAAGAATTGTTTTTGGGAGATGGATACATGAAATATAAATGGGAATTAAACGGTAAAATAAAAATAGAAAACGGTAAATTAATTACAACGCAATAAGGGGATTGAGATACATTTTTTTAAATGGGAATAAATTGAAATTAAAGAGGAAACGGTGAATTTAACAGTATACGAACAAAAATTAAATACGTGAAACTTAGTTATTAATTAATTATCGTATTTTATTTTATTAACTAGACTAAACTGTAAATATTAATTCTAAGAAATAAATATAATATACTTGTGTTCATACATATTCAAAAATTAAATTGAATTAAAAATTTAAAATTGCAACACAAAGAAGATTAGTATAATTAAATTCAAACTTATTTACGAATTAATAGATAAAGTATAATAATAATAGTATGTATATAATATATATTTACAATACTAAATATATGAAATAAAAATAATACTAAGTATAATTATGTTTACAGTATAAAATATAAAATAAAATAAAAATGCAAGTATATTGTATGTACAATATTAAATGTTAAACAGTATCATAAATATAAATCAAACAGCATATGTAAAAAATGTATATAAATGCGACAGTATAAAATGTATGCTTGGATTATTCTTGAATGTTTGGAATGATCTTTGGATATCTCTTCACAAGTAACAAATGCATTAGTAGCATAGTGGTATAACAGAAATAAAATTGCGATAAATTAGAATATGCATTAGTAACAAAGAAATAAAATCAAAAATGTAATTAACATGAACTATGTATACGGATAACCAACGGATTGTAATTGAAACCAAAGAAGTGATGAACAACTTAATATTTACAAAGTACTAGAATTAAAATGAAACTAGTATGTATGTATGTACATGAACGGAAGGACTAAAACAATTAAATATGCGAGTAATTCGATTCACAAAGGAACCAAAACCAGAGAAATTTACACTATTATTTACTTTAAAATCGAAACAAACTAAAAATTAAACCGAACAAATCCGGGCAGCAACTATATATACTTAATAATGCTCAAGAATTCATCTCAAAAAGTGTTCAAACAAATTAAAATGCAACGATAGAAACAAACGGATGCCTCATAGTTTTCTCGGTTAAATTCACACGCAAGCAAATGCGGTATCATTGTCAAACCATCATTGAAACTAAACAAATATCGCTTTACTCAAAATTCCAATTGAAATTAAAACGTGGATAATACAATAATGTGGCATTGGCACCGATAGCTCCTCGTTCATATCTCACGCAAGTAAAACGTGTAAATATTGAACCCTCATCGAAACTAAGCAATAGGTATCATTCAAACACAAACTTCAATCGGAATTAAAATAAGAACTACATAATAGACACGGTGTCCCAATAGTTTCTCGGTTAGATGTACACGCGAGTAAAAGCGGCATCATCGTCAAACCATCATTGAAACTACACTAATATTACTCCACTTGTAATTCCAATTCAAATTGAAATAAGACTAGCATAGTAATACGGTTTGAACCTTAATGGAGAATAGCGATAAAAGTGATGTTACGACAATTAATTTCGTTCGAAATTGCCTCAAAGGGAATAACAACAAAGCTGCCCGCATAGTTTCTCGGCTAGGTTCCTCGCGAATAAACGCAATATTACCATTACCTTCATCGAAACTACACGAGTATTGTTTCATTCACAATTCCAAATGAAATGAAAGTAGCATAGTAGCATGGCTGTCCCAACATGTTTCTCGGTTAGATTTACACGCGAGTAACGCGGTCAATCATAAAACCATCATTGAAACTACCCTCGAATATTATTCAGACACAAACCATAATCGAAATTAAAAATAAAACAAGATAACATCCCAAAAGTTTCTCGGTTAAGTCTTACGCGAATAAACGCGATATAGACATCAAACCTTCATTGAAACCGATACGGAATCTTCGTATCAATTACTCGTCATAAACCAAACCGAATACTCTAAATGTATGTGTCCATACGGTTTTCGTAACCAAATTGAATTCAAGCTTCGAAACACAACATAATAAGAAATACAACGATATATATCCTTAGTTTTCTCGGTTGTATTAGACGCGGATAAACACATCATCGATACTAAACCCGAATTTGAACATAAACCAACACAACTTAGATTGAAATCAAAATGAAAACAAACCAACATTGTATGAATACCGAAACTGATATCATGTTCTCAACAATCCTCGGGATCATAATGTTTTCTTAGACTGAACGGATTAAGCTCAAGCAGTAAATCGTTTCAAACATGGCAAAACAAGATACAACTAAACATAACCCACAAGTGTTTTTTCACAGAAATTGGCACGACACATCAACAGTTGGAATATTAACACGGAACTTTCGAATTTGCAATTCGACATATTAAACCAGATTCTGCAAAGTTGTCACAATTTTTAAAATCATCACAGAATCTAACCTAAACAATCCAACTTAAAAATATATATCAAAAGAAAAACAGGATTTACCGAAATGTCCAAATGATGTTGTGAGAGTGTGACAGGCAGAGGAAATGAAGAGGTGTTATGGAGGGAACACGGTTGGGTTCCGATGGTTGTCGTGGCTGGGAGTAAGGCGGAAGAGTGGAAGCAACTGTTGCGGCAGGGAGACAGAATGGAGCGTTTGACAGCGGCTGTTTGGAAGGGAATGAAGGTATGGTTCACGGTGGAGAAGGAGTTCCGGCGGTGAGGAGCTTAGGGGTTGAAAGGAGAAGGCGAGACAGTGGGGTTTGTGGGAACAGAGGAAGCCGGTTTGAGAGGGTTATAACAGTGAGAGAGACCCAAAAGGGTATGGCAGCGTGAAAGAGAGACAGCAAGATGGGGGTACGGCAGAATGGAAGTGAAGATGGTGGGGGTTCCGACGAGGACTGTGTGGAGGTGTGAACAAGGCTGTGAGTGAGAGTGATGATGAAGGGAAACAGAGGCGAGACGGCAAGGTAACGGCGGGAGTGTGTGTCGGCTGGGTAAGGCAGAGGGAATCGGTGGCTGGAAGAGAGATAACAGTGGGAGATTGTGAGATGTGATGAGCAGAGGGAAGGTAAGGGCGAGAGAGATTAAGGAAGGAGATGACGGTGTCAGCAGTGAGTAAGAGAGGAAGATAGAGTTTTTTTTTATAATTTTTTTTCCTTTAATCTGCGCCTCTGTTTCCGTTTCTCAATTTTTCAAATTGGCCTCCCTGAACAGTAATATAACACTAGTATATATAGTATAAAATTAGGTTTTTACATATTTTTATTAATGCCGAAAATACCCCTAATTATAAAATGGGCCTAAAAATGGATTTGATAAAAATTAACAAGCCCAAACATATTTTGTTTGATTTTTTTTGAGATAAAAATTATACACCTAAAATTGTCAAAAATGGTCAAAGTTCGGACAATAAATTATCCGAAAAAATAAAATGAGTAAATTAAAATAAATTACGAGTCTTGTAAATTAAAGAAAAATTATTGAAATGGTTAAAATTAAAATAAAATGATAATAAAGGATACCCGATTTTAAAATACTTACAGTTAAATACGAGTCTTCAAACTGTATCGAAAAATTAGAGAGAACACATTTTCATGATCTACGCGACACGTAAATTCATAAAGCAGTGAGTAAAAAATGAAAACTTGAAATATTTTCTCCGTTAATTTTCGCACAGTATCGAATTGCTTTTAACACATTTATAAAATCAAAATATCAATATCACCGACATATAAATAATTTAAAAATCAATGCAATAAACAGAGAGAGAGGTAAAAATGCATGAAGTAACATAACAGGTATTTTACAATTAAAAACGATGCAAACATTAATTTAAACTAACTTTTGGTCAATTTAAATACGACGAAATGATGCAAATGCAATGTATGAATGACTGTTTTTATTTTATTTTAAATATAATGCGAGTAGAAAAATAGCAGGGTAAAATTTGGGGTGCAACAGGTAGTACTCGTTCTAAGCTTTCCAACAATACCAACTATGCCTAAATCAGAATTACGGTCGAAAAGATATGACCGAAACCGTTTCAGAAAAATCATGTTCTTTCTCAACACAGTATGCATCGATGCATAAGGCTATGCATCAATGCATAAACAGCATGTATCGACCCATAATTAGTATGCATCGATGCATAACTTAAACATTCTGCATTTTTCAAAAATTGTTTAGTATGCATTGATTCATACGCATCATGTGTCGATGCATAACTTTGTTTTTGGCCTATGTATCGATGCATACGCATCTTGGATCGATGCATAGCTTCAAAATTTCTCCTATGGATCGATGCATGGCTCTATAAGTCGATGCATAGCTTTCAACTTCGGTTTCAAAATTCCACTGCATGCATCGATGCATAAAGCTATGTCGACCCATCTTGTTGTTTTCATCAAAACTCGGTTTTATCTCTTTACAATTTCCATTAACTCCAATCATCACCAAACATCTTATCATCATAAAACAGAATTTATTACTGTGTTTTTACATCCAATTGATCATAGAATTTGCTTTCTAACTAACCTATATTCATCTTACATAGATTAATCATTCATAACAGTCCCAATCATGATTTTTACGTCGGATTATAACGTTAGGGCACACTCAATTATCCTAATTCGAGATTCCTAACGGATCGATTCGTTCTATTGATCATCAAAACCTATAAGGCATAATAATCAGATTCAATCCCCCCTTACCTCGCGATGAATCTTCGAATTCTCAGCGTTTGGCTTTTTCTCCTCTTTCTCTTTTCCAATCTCACGTAGAATGCAAACCCTAATTCCTTTCTCACTTGTTTTCTTTTATTCCTTTTTATTTTCCAAATAATAGAAATAAATAAATTAGGATTAAGTAGAGCTTCTTACTCCATACACCCTACAATTCAACTTCAAACCCCCAACACTTCCATTATTTAATTAATCAATTAAATCTATTAAGTCAAAAATACCAATAATTAAACCTTTAATTAAATTAATAATTAAATTTCTAATTATTTAATAATTGAATTAATTTGGGGTGTCACAGGTGAAGCCTCCTATATTGGCACCTCCACTTAGAAATAGGCCTATGAGGTTGTACATAGCAGCCTCAAAGTCAACTATAGGTAGTATGTTAGTTCAAGAGGACGACAATCATGTCGAACGACCCGTGTATTACCTTAGTCGAATGTTAAATGGTCCTGAGACTAGGTATAATGATATAGAAAAGCTATGTCTGTGTTTGTATTTCTCTTGTATCAAACTGAAGCAATATATAAAGCCAGTTGACGTGTATGTTTCCTTTCATTTCGATATTATTAAACACATGTTGTCTAAGCAAATTATGCACGGTAGAATTGGTAAATGGGATTTAGCATTAATTGAATATTCCCTAACATACCTGCCTTTAATAGCAATGAAAGGGCATATCATGGCAGACTTCCTAGTCGATCATTCTATGGTTGCTATGCCAAAAAATTTTGTCGAACTAGTACCTTGGAAATTATATTTTGACGGTTCTAGTCACAAAAATGGTGCAGGGATATGAGGAATCATAATTTCTCCCAGTGGAATTCCAGCAGAGTTCAAATACACCATTGACGACATCTGTACTAACAATGAGGCAAAATATGAATCTCTTATTACTAGACTTGAACTGCTGCTCGAATAGGGGGCAAGAAATGTCGAAATTATAGGAGACTCTGAATTGGTAATCAAACAAGTATCAAAAGAATATAGATGTGTTAAAGAGAACTTGATCATGTACTTTGTGATTGCCATAAGGTTACTGAAACGTTTCGGACAAGCAATCCTTCGACACATACCTCGACGGGAAAACCAGGAAGCTAACGACCTAGCACAAGAAGCCTCGGGATACAAAAAGAACGAAGACAAAGAGCCTATTCAAGTAAAGAAAAAGGTTCGAGCTACTTTGTTATCTCCTTCAGATTTGTCAATTATTAAATTATGTGCAATAGATACCGAAAATTTTGAAATTTTATCAATTGATAATGGGCAAGACAACGATTGGCGTAAACCCCTGGTCGACTACTTACGCTCTCCCACGGGTTCGACAGATTGTAAAATAAAATATCATGCCCTAAGTTTTGTTTTAATTGAAAATGAATTATTTAAGAAAATTGTCGAAGGAGTACTACTTAAATGCCTAGGAGAGAGTGAGGCGTACATAGCAGTGTCGAGCGTGCATAGTGGAGCATGCGGTGCGCACCAAGTTGGACACAAGATGAAATGGTTGTTGATGCGATCAGGTGTCTACTGGCCCTTAATTTTGAAAGACTGTATCGAATTTTCTAGAGGATGCCAGGAAAGCCAAATGCATTGGGGAAACAAAACGCTTTCGCAGTCTTTAAAATCAATACCTAGTATCCACTATCTGGTTCTAAACCTCAAACTCTCGCTCTGTTGGTTTCTAACCTTAGTCCAGTTTATTAACCTCAAACTTTCACTCTGTTGGCTTCTAAACCTTTTAATAAATTAAATTGAATATCTAAGTCAGAAAGAATATTTTTAACAACGTAATATTATGCCAGTTTATTTTGGATTCCTTTGGTTCGATTAATTTACATACCAATATCAGAAAGGTTTAGCCAGACATATTAATTCATTCAGACATGCATAAATAATACGGTTCAATATAATTAAATATTTCCGAAATCAAACAAATAATATCTGGCAACAATATGATAAATAAAATAAAATAATTAAATTAAAAAAAACCTGAAAATAAGAATACTGGAAATAATCTTGTTCTTCGAAATAAACGAGAACTCCACCACAAGTCGGTTGGATCTGCTCGGAGACTTCTTGAATTGAAAGAAAAATACGAAAAGGAATAAAAAGCACTAGATCTAACGTAAGGTTAGATCAGTGAAAACTGAAAATAAAATCTAAACAAAGAAACTGAAAACTAAAATAAATTCAAAGTACAAAACTGAAATAAAATTGCGAAATAAAGAAAGACCGGTTGTTCGGTAAAACTGCTGACCCTAACTCTGAAACTTGAACTTGTATTTATAGATCACTTGGTAACTGCCTTTCCTAAACTTCGTATGCAAGCCAATGTGATCGTGGAGAAAATATAGCCTTAAGGGCGGAGGCGGACGCCTCCGTGTACAAGAGAATGAGTCATCCAATGAGACGTCGTCTCATACGTAATGAAAGTGGTGGGCCCCACCTTGCTTAGGAGGCGGGCGCCTCCAAGGGAAGAGAGAGGTTGAGACGGTCGCCTCAGCCACGTGGCACGTGGCGGTCCGTCTAAGCTTCTTGGAGATGGGCTGGATATCTTGGAGCTTCTTGATTGGGCCTTCGTTCACATAATTGTTTTCTCCTTCTATACCTCCTCCTTTTTGCTATATATCACTCCTTGCTTCATTTCTTTGACTTTTTAATAATATTTTTCCTCAATTTTATTTCTTTGCTCAATTTCTCTTTATCTAATACAAATACCTGAAACAAAAGAAATACCAACGTAATATGGAAATAAAATAGAATAATTAAATAAAAATAGTAATATTATCTATGAAAATTAAGTCAAATATGTTATATAAATTCGTGTTATCAAACTCCCCTATACTTAAACCTTTGCTTGTCCTCAAGCAAAAAAATAAAAAATGAAAAATCATTTAAGCATATGTCAAACGCAGATATATAACACAATTCAATTCGTACTAGGTTGCAATTCACTTCTTTGTTGGATAACTCAAGTTTTAGACTTCGACACCAAAATTACCGTAATAACACTAGATAACCCCATTTTTGCAGACCAATCTAAGTCATGTTATTATAACTCGACCTAATACTTTTGTTTTGTTTCACCGTTTTCATTCTTGCAATCACATTAAGCCCTTTACCTTCAGCACATAGTGGAGTAACGGTTAGTGACTTTGATCTTTATAATCCATTAGGAGTCACGGTACTTATATTTGGTACTCCCTTATCAATTACAAATTGCGGGGATCGGATCGTCATCCACCACCAAGTTCGACACAGGGGACCACCGAACCAATTCATAATGGATGTTTGCATAAATATTTTATAGTTTCTGCGACTGTTGAATTAAATAATCTGGTAAGGACCATCTAACTTAATAAGTGCATCTTCTAATAAAAAATTTCTTTAAAAATCTTGATCAATCACTTATATTCATCGATTCTCCACGTAGTTTGTCGATTAAGGTGGTGCCGACTGATTAATAAACTACTCGGGGCTACTTTAAAACTAAGTTTAAAGGTGTTGGTATAATAAGTACTTAAATCAATCTAACATGTTGGGGGTTTTAAAGTGTTAGGATGATAACAATTATGCTAAGTCGCGCTCAAATTCTTATTTATAAAAATAAGCAACCTTAGTATTATTTGAGTGTGTTAAATTATGCGTTACAAATTTTTTCGTTATGGCTCAAGAAAATGGAGGAATTCGAATAAGCACGAGAATTTAACATAAAAGAATTAAAATTACATAAACATGTATTTTATTAAATGGAAATTTTGCAATACATAGAAAAAGGAAACTAAAAGGGAAAAACTAAATAGAGCAAAGAAAATAAAAATGAACAAATAAATGTTCTGACTCCCCTAAACTTAAAATAAGCATTATCCTCAATGCGATAGAACCAGGAGAAATCAGAAAGGAGAGGGGTGATCACTCGTCGCTCGGAAAATGTTGTCCACTTGCTCCTCTACCTCTAGTACGAGGTCGTCGACGCCTGTCGGAATCAGAATCATTGAGATGAAGGGCATCCGCGATGCGAGCAGTCAAAGCTTCGAAGTTACGATCATTGCGGAAAGCATACTCTTGATGTTCGCGTCGTAACTCTTGTTGGTTGCGCTGCATTTCCCGTTGATCATGTTGTAACTCTCGAACAAGACGTATAGTCTCAGCTTGGTTTTGTTGCATTGCGTGGAACAGTTGATCTTGACGATTCATATGAGCTTGCATGGCCTCGAAATTTGCAGCTGGATTTTCTTGTTGTTGTGCTGCAGGTGCGTCAAGAGCAAATCGCCAATTAGTGCGGACTCGGACGTTGATTTGATTAGGAAAAGGCAACACGACACCGGGTATTAGACGACGGTTTATCATTAAGGTGTACCGGCCATCTTGTCGAGGAGAGATGATATGAGAGTCACGACAATAGATGACATCTAGCAGATTTGCTGGCATCATAAACTGTGTCAAGGACAACAACTCGGCGGAAAGGCCTAAAGCATATGCTAAAGATGTGATGATCCCACCAAAGACGAAAGGGTTGGTACCGGCCGCATTGACTAATGTATGAATGTGGCTGAGCAAGAAAGGTGCGGCGTTGACAGCATGACCGTTGAGAGCACAGAAAATGATAAACAACTCATTTTGGTTGACCTTGTGATTATTGGTCCTACCAAAAATGGTGTTAGCAAGGATGCGGTGAAAATACCTCAATGCGGGATTATGGATATGTGAAGCATAGAGATCGCGTCAAATTTCCGTGGTTTGACCGGTTAGATCATTCCATAGAGAGAAGCCAACTTGATCCCAAGAAAAATCGTTGTCATCGTCGAACGGTTTATAATGAACATTCTGACCACGAGTGAAATATAAAAGCTCGGCGACTCTTTCTTGATCAATAGATTATTCCTGGTTGAACATGCGGAAGTTAGCAGTGCCGGTGGTGTAAGGATCGTTGGTAGGTGTGGTGTAGGAGAAAGAACTAAGGAATTCAAGCACGAGTGGTTTAAAGGTGGAAAGAGGGTTGGTGCAGAGATTGAGCAATCTGGTGTTCGTAAGCATGAATGTGATGTTATCCGCCATTCCTAAGGTTTCCAAACAATCGGAATCTACATATTTTGTAGGGACGACCGAACGGGTATAGAATTTTATGTATTTTGTGTGTTGTTGACCATCATTGTGATCTCGGAACACAATATTGGATAGGTCGGGTGGTGGTCGGTCGGGTTTCACTTGGCGTTGATTGTTTCGTGGAGCCATGATATGAGAAGGAAATGAAGGTTACGATGGGAGAAAATGAAAATGGATGAAAGAAAGTTTATGAGAGTAGTAGATGGAGGGGATGTGGAATGAGAAGAAGTGAGGATGGGTATTTATAGTGTTATGAAATTTAAGATGAATAAATTATAATAATATGATGTTGGGAAATGAAGAGAAAAATTTGAATGTATTTTATGGTGGGAAATGGAATGGTTGAATGGAAGTAATTGTGGGAGAAAATAAGAGTTGAATAGGAGTGATGTTGGATAATGAAAAAGAAGAAACGTACAAAACAATCAGTCAAGGAAGACCAGAAGAGACAACACGCGTGAGAAATGGAGAAGCTCGAGGAGGTGGGGGCCACAGGGAATGAGGCGGGCGTCTAAAAAAAAAGTGAGGATCCAGGAGGCGTGCGTCTCCATGCAGACATAAGGCAGGAGGCGTCCGTCTCAAGGATGAGACACAAAGCTGAAAGCGACCGTCTCCTCAGGTAGCATGCATGGCACGAATCTTATCATAAAGCCAACTCAAGAATGCTTTGGGCAGTGAGAGATGCATCGTGACCAGAGGGAACACGGAACAAGTTACTAGGGAGAGTAGCTTTTCATCACATGCAAACATGCTACATACTGTATATATATATGTATATATATATATATATATATATATATATATATATATATATATATATATATATATATATATATATAGATAAATCTAAATTTTAATAAATAGTATATATATATATATATATATATATATATATATATATATATATATATATATATTATAATACTAGTATATAATGCATTGTAATTGATAATATAAATATTGGGAAGTATTAGTTCAGTATATTAATAGGAGACGGGGAAATACGATAATTAAAAATAATACTCAATTAAAATTATAAATATTAACGTGAATTATTTAATTGAGTAAAATTATCGGTATTATGGGGAAGTAGTTCAAACGCATCAGATGAAAGGGTGCAACCGATAATCGAGTAAAATTTAAAATTTAACATAAAATAGAAAAAATGAAAATACGAAAAAGAAAATTTAAAATTAGAAACTAGAATGACTACTCGTTGATTTTCCATGGCCACTTATCAAGCCATCTCACATATCCTTCACCTTTTCTTTTCTTACGTTTGTAGGGCGGTTTATTCTTTCGAAATTTTGGTGGTGATTCTGGATCTATCCTAAGTTTAAGTTTTTCAATTTTGGGCTTAGTGATTGCATCCATCGCCTCATAAGTTAACCTCACCCTTTTAATAGTAATTATATCCTTAATTTTATGGTCCTCTAATTTTCGCTTTTTAGGTAAGACTTCAAATAGTGGTGAATTAGTATGGATATTTTTCAATACCGCAACGTACGTTTTAGATTGGGAGTCTATTGGAGTTTCCATAAAAATTTTCGGGAAAGGAATCAGTGGGATGTAGTGATTTGGGATAACAATATGCGCTTCCTTCTCTACCTCTTTTACAACCTCCTCTTCGAACATTGTTGGTGAATTTTTCTCAATCTCCACTATTTTCTCATCAGAACTTTCCTCGGCTACAATATCACTCTCTTCAAACTCATCATCACTCTCTAGATTTCCAAATAGTTTTTCTATAATGGTTGTTTCAATATCCACATCTTTCTCGGGTAAAGGTCCTAGAAGGTTTTGTTCGAGTTGGGAGATTTTAGTCTCTAAGCCAATGGTGTGAGACGCGAGGGATTCAACCATAATGGTTAGTTGGCTAAGGGTTTCATTATTTTGAAGACTTTGTTTCCTTACCTCTTCATTTTGGATAGTTTGTGTCTCTATAAAGTGCTCAATCATAGACTCTAACCTAGAGTTAGTTATCATCTCATCTGAATCTTCCATTGATGTTTCGAAATTAAAATCTTGCGATTCTTCAAAGTCTTGAAAGTAAGTTAAAGTCTCCTTTTGTGTTTCCCCGAAGCGACTTATCATCCTAGATGTTTCATTAAAATCTTCCATTAATATTTCGAGATCAGATTTATATGGTTTTGGTGATTCTTCAAAATATTGAGTTTGATAATTATAGGAAGAATTGGGTTGAGGAAAATTTTGGTTGAAATTATAAGTTTCTTGTGGTTCTTCAAAATATGGGGATTGGTAGTTTTGGAGGTAGTTTGGGTAAGAGTAGGTTTGTGAAGCATTAAAGTTTTCCATCAGTATTTCAAGGTTGGATCTATGGGATTCTTGTGGTTCCTCAAAATACTGATAATGGGCGTAGGAAAAATTTGGGTTATACATGGTAGTAAAGGTAAAAGGTGCCTTAGTCTATACGGTGTAACACCACAGTTACAATATCGACTTAAATAGTCCCCGACAACGGCGCCAAAAACTTGATCGCGACTTTATCGTCTATTAATCGGGAGACTGCAAGTGCACAGTCCTATCGCGTAGTTTTAAAAAGATATCGAACCCACAGAGACTATAAATCGATCTATTGTTATCCTAAGTTACGGTATACAGCTAAGGCGAATAATTCTTTAAGAAATTGGTTAAGGAAAATATAATAGTTAAACAGATATCGGTATGTAGTTCGTCTAACCTAAGGAGATCCAAATTTCCACTGGTTTGTTTCTCAAGTTGATAAAAAGTCTTTTCAGCAAACAATATTCATCTAAAGATCCTATCTCAAACTTTCGCTCTATTGAATCAGATCACGTAATTAAATCCTAACGTATGCTCTCACTATCCCGCCGAATTTAAAAACACTTTTTGAAAATAAATAAGGTTTAATCAGTTTTAAAACGCTTTCGCAGTCTTTAAAATCAATACCTAGTATCCACTATCTGGTTCTAAACCTCAAACTCTCGCTCTGTTGGTTTCTAACCTTAGTCCAGTTTATTAACCTCAAACTTTCGCTCTATTGGTTTCTAAACCTTTTAATAAATTAAATTGAATATCTAAGTCAGAAAGAATATTTTTAACAACGTAATATTATGCCAGTTTATTTTGGATTCCTTTGGTTCGATTAATTTACATACCAATATCAGAAAGGTTTAGTCAGACATATTAATTAATTCAGACATGCATAAATAATACGGTTCAATATAATTAAACATTTCCGAAATCAAATAAATAATATCTGGCAACAATATGATAAATAAAATAAAATAATTAAATTAAAAAAAAACCTAAAAATAAGAATACTGGAAATAATCTTGTTCTTCGAAATAAACGAGCACTCCACCACAAGTCGGTTGGATCTGCTCGGAGACTTCTTGAATTGAAAGAAAAATACGAAAAGGAATAAAAAGCACTAGATCTAACGTAAGGTTAGATCAGTGAAAACTGAAAATAAAATCTAAACAAAGAAACTGAAAACTAAAATAAATTCAAAGTACAAAACTGAAATAAAATTGCGAAATAAAGAAAGAACGGTTGTTCGGTAAAACTGCCGACCCTAACTCTGAAACTTGAACTTGTATTTATAGATCACTTGGTAACTGCCTTTCCTAAACTTCGTATGCAAGCCAATGTGATCGTGGAGAAAATATAGCCTTAAAGGACGGAGACGGACGCCTCCACGTGTACAAGAGAATGAGTCATCCAATGAGACGTGCGTCTCACTTCTGTGTGGTAAAGTGGTGGACCCCACCTTGCTTAGGAGGCGGGCGCCTCCAAGGGAAGAGAGAGGTTGAGACGGTCGCCTCAGCCACGTGGCACGTGGCAATCCATCCTAAGCTTGCTGGAGATGGGCTGGATATGTTGGGCTTACTGATTGGGCCTTCGTTCACATAATTGTTTTCTCCTTCTATACCTCCTCCTTTTTGCTATATATCACTCCTTGCTTCATTTCTTTGACTTTTTAATAATATTTTTCCTCAATTTTATTTCTTTGCTCAATTTCTCTTTATCTAATACAAATACCTGAAACAAAAGAAATACCAACGTAATATGGAAATAAAATAGAATAATTAAATAAAAATAGTAATATTATCTATGAAAATTAAGTCAAATATGTTATATAAATTCGTGTTATCAAATACCCATTTCTCTCCACTGTTGGCCTTTACTAGGTTCCAACCTTTCCATCCAAGCCCTAAACTTAGGACAGTTCAGAGGTGGGCTGTGCGGAAGTTTTTGTCAATGAATTACAAAGAAATAGGGTTTGGTGATGTAATCAGAGGACGACTACGTTGGTTGGTAGGAAAGAATGCACCTTCATCATCTACGTAGATTTCAGAAGGGACATCTACTGGTAATGGACCTAGAAAAGCTAGAGGTTCATCGTTGTGTTGGAAGGGGATAAATACCTGAGATTGCCATATTTTAGCCTTCTCTTCAGAAAATAGAGGTTCCGGCACGTAGGGCTTGCCGTCAACATGGCGAATGTGAAGGGTTTCTGCTGGAGCTGTTGCAACGTGTTTGTCTGCCATTGTGTGGAAAAGAGATGAAGACGGTGAAAAGATAGAGTCTTGAAAGTTTTTGGTTTTCGAGTTAGAAAGGAGAACTTGAAAACGGCAGAAATAGGGTTTTAAAGTTTCTGGGTTTTCTGAGTTTGAAAGTAGAAAAATTGAGTAAGCAGAGGAAAAAAGGAAAACAATAAGGAAAATGCCTATTTATAGGCATGGATGCAAGGAAAGCGAAACGATGAAGGAAATCGTGGTGATTTCCTAGGCGTGAAATCGTGTCCGTCGAAGGACACATGTGGCCAGATGAAGCTGCAAGTATGGTGGGCCATGTCTACCACCAAAAGGTGATGATGGTCAACATTAAATGCTCCCACGTCTCGAAATAAAAGCGAATACGCTTCCATGATTACCTGACGTCACGAAAAGACCAGAACAGTGAGCGTCTTCAGAGGTAGTGCAAACGACTAAACCGACGGAAGATGCAAAACTTCATAGATGCCATTATCTCATAGTCGACAGAATCATAAATTCGAAAATGGCATCTCTGGGGGGCATTTTGTTAACTGGAAATTTGTAAATGCGTTTGAGGGCACTGCTTAAAGGCAAATGTCCCTACAAGTTAAAAGCCAATTTTAAACGAAGATAGTTTTTGGGAAAAGCTTTACAAAGCCAAGTTGGAAATATCCGAAAACATGTGTCAACTAAGAGGTGAGTCAAAGAACCAACCAAATTGACCATGCAGACAAGAAATAAACAAGACAAACGCGTCAAAGATAAACCACATCGACAAGATGGAGAAAAGATGAGTGTTTGTCGATTCGGCATAACTTAGGTCGAATGAAGGAGTTAGTCGAGGGATAGATGCTGTCGAAGATGTAGGCCAAGGAACTTAGGAAATATTATTATTTCTTAAAGGTATATCGAAACCAAAAGCAGTTAGTCCTTTCTGAAGTCCTGAAGCGGAAAAAGTCAAAGTGTGGAGATCGTGGGCAGTTACTTCAGAAGATCGTGGTTCTAAAGCGCTAAACGAATGGCGAAATCGTGCGCACCAGTTTTCTTTAGTTTGAATTTCGTCCGTTGATTACTCTTAGCAGTTACCTTGTAAAATACTATAAATAAGTCAGTCTGTTAGAATTTTGGTGTGTTCATTTGTATCTTCAAATTGCTTGCTAAAACTCTGCCCGATTCCGTGCTAAAGGAAGAAAGAGTCATTCAAGCCTTTGATGTACGTGAATCACCGTATTTACTTTCAATGCAATCAATTTACGTTTAAGTTTATCTTTACTGTTGTTTACTTCTATTTCATTTCGAACAATTTCTTCACTAAACACTTCAACGTCAATTGTTGGTCACGAGTCACCAATTAATGTTCGGTTGAGTCTTGTTTGCAATCGATTAGCAGGTAGTCGAGATTTTATCTGTGTGGAAAGCCATTGTACTGTTTCCCTTGGTCTCTGAAAACCATTTCTTGGCCAAGGTCTTTTTCTACAAAATCATTGTAATATACCAAATCTTAGCACGTGTCTTAAGATCAACTGGTCGATCTTGCGAGTAACCCTTAGTTTTAGGATCTAGGGAGGACCAATGGCTGTTTACCATTTTTCACAGTAAACAACTACATTATTCATCTCCGTCTCTACACCAGCCTTCAATCTATCCCTTGTTTCCAAATTGTGAATTACTCCTTTAAACACTTCGTCATCCTCGTCGCCTTCAATACCCAACTCTTTGATTGTCCTCCAGATTTTCACTGGATTAGTCCCCTCCTCGTTGTTTCGTAGTCTTGTATTACATTGTTTAATTTCAGAGTCGTTGAAAGCTTGACTACCCCTAAACATTGCCATGTTTATCCACATTCACTTCATTTGATTTAGGTTTAGAATTGGGGATTTCAAAATTGCTGAGATTATTACGGTTTGGTAATAAAGCACTGAAGTATGATGGAGTAGTATGGCCCTTGGACTTCCCGAATAGTATCCACCATAATTTTTACGTCTAGACTTTACAATCGTGATGGGCGAAAGACTTGGCGAGGGCCAAAATGATTATTATAAATTGGGTCTAATTAAACTTAATTGCTCCACCCCAACTTGATTCACTTGCACTATTTTCCTATCAACAGTTTCTGGCACCCAATTGTCCACCTCAATTTACTTTTCGCCTTCTCTACCACAATTTGTACTATTGTTAGATGAAACATTTAATGTTTGATCTTTTCTTGCACCTTCACCAATCAACTCCTTTTCTTTACTCCCCCATGTATAAGTTAATAACACCGTTTTCAATATCCTTTGTATCACAACAACCGCCGCCCTCCTTCACAGATTGAACACCTTCTTACTTTTCGAATCCTCCAAGATCAACATGTTGGGTATTGTCCATTATATTATCTCCAACATCTCCATCCCACGCGCCTTTATCCTCATCAGAGCTACAATCCTCTAGACTAACTTCATCCCTATGATCCTTAAGCATTAATTGATATTACTATTCTATTTTGACAAATCAAACATCTTCAATAATTTATCATTATTATTTAAGATAGATAAATATAAATAATAATATTATAATATCTTAATTATTACTCCCTCTGTTTTTTATTATAAGTCACTTTGGAAAAAAATTTATACCACAATATAAGTCAATTTACAATACCAATATATAATTAATGTAATTTTTCCTTTTATACTCTTAATATTTATTATCCTCTCTCCTTTTAATTATGTAAATGTATATTCTCCATACCACTAATAAATGATATTTTTATAAAAACTTTTATAATTTTTTATTTTGATACAATAACTATTACTCTTCTTATAAAAAGTCAAAAATAACTTATAATAAAAAACTATCACATTACTAAGTAAATAACAATTATATTATCCTAATATTTTTATGTAAATGCCACGCATTACCTTCCCCTTCACTTTTATCTAATGGTACCCACCTTAAAAATACACGTGTCAACACCTCATTGCACATCTCAAACGAACTCTTTAACAAATTCATATATAATACAAAGAGTGCCACACTCGTGTGTGACACTGCGCACTCTCTTACTCTGTACCATCACTCCCACTCTCTCCGTCTAAATAGCTTCCTCTTCCTCATTCTCCTTTTCTTCTTCTCATTCATTGCGTCTCAACAAAAACGAATCTCAAAAATCTCAATCTCAAGGTAAACAAACCCTAATTCTCCGAATTCAATTTCTAGTTTGCAACACTCTAATCTTTTCCCCTCTCTATAAATCACTTTTCCAATTTTTTTTTGTAGCGTTTTATATTTTTAACCTATATTAGGGATTTTATTTATCGATTTGGAAATAAACGAACACAGTTAAACGGTGAACGAGAAAAGAATTGATTTTATTTATTTATTCATTACGAGAAATTTTATTTTAAACCCTAGGTTTGTGGTTTTTTAGGGGGCGGTGAGGTTTTCGTTAACTTTATATTAGGGTTTTTTCTTTAGGTATATACTGTGTTAATTTGACGTGTTTTTGATGTTTATTTGGAATTAGTATTTGTTTTGCTGCTATATTTACAGTACTGAAAGAGGTATGGTTGTTTGTAATTTGAAATTCATTGATTCTGTAGTGAATTGTTATTGATGTTTTATTTTTTGATGGCTTCATGCAAATTACCAAGTTTAAGCTACCTGTGTTTGGATTATCATCATTCAAATTCCAAAGAATCAAAATTGATTTCTTTTATGTTGATGCATTTCGGCGCTTTGATACGCGACCCATAAGTTTAATTTCACAGTGACAATGAAGTTAGGTAGTACTGTGACATTAATGTTAATAGGTCTGTTCATGGTTTGGTTCGGAGAGAGAACTGAACCGAACTAAACTGAATATTAGTCCAGTTCACAAAAACTGAACCAAACCAAACTGTAATAACAGTTATGTCAACCGGTTCTACATTTACTAACTGAACCCAACCAAAATAGAATGGAAACCGTTATTCAACATTGTAAATTATTTTCTATATTTCTATATGTCAATTAAAATAGGTTCATGCACACAAACACATAGTAGACAAATTCAGAAGGATGTCATTTATGTTAAGAAACAAAAATTCCTCAACCTCACAGATCCAATGTTGTCAAATTGCGGCCATGGCGGCGCCATGGCATATCGTGGTTGCAGAAATTCAAAATAGCGTCATGGAAAAGTTATGGCGTTGTGGATTTTGCATTGCGGCACCATGGCGGCCGTCACAAGTTTAAGGTTCATGGCGGGAATTGCGGAAATTGTGGGTTATTTAAAAAAAAAAACTTAAAATTTGTGTCTATGTATTATTATTTTACTCAACCCCAATTATAATTCTGATTAAATATCAATAACCTTCGTTAAATACACAAAAATACTCTGATTAAATATTTATAAAACTAAAACACACTCTGCAACCTTTTTATTATCCACATTTCTTCTTCTCTCTCTGTGTATTCTTCATCAGGTTTTTTATCTCTTTTATTTATCTATTTGTTTTACTACGTTGTTATTCTTGTGTTCTACTTGTGTATCCCTTCTCTAATGTTTTTGTTTTTCTTGTTTCGATTATACGTTATGCTACTGTTGTTTATTTTTTACTTCTAGTTTTATCTCCGGCTCTGTTTTTTTAGTGCTGTATTTTTCTCTCTTTATTAGTGCTCAGTTATTACTTTAAGTTTTATTCTATTTAGTGTAGAAAGTTTCTTTTCTCGTTTATGTTACATTGTTATTACTATTTTTATTTATTTTTGTTCTGTTTTTGAGTATTTGAGACATGCCATTTACCTTATGATGTCTATTTTGAAGAACTTGAGATATGAATTCTAGTTTCCTCCATATATAATTCTGTTTTTTGATTTATTTTGGTAAAGTTACTGTTTTTTGTGTATATATATGCATATAATAATGTTTTTTGTTTGCTCGCCATGCTTCCGCAATTTTCCGTTCCACCATCCGCCATACTTTTATGGTGGACTTTTGGTTCACCGCTATTTTCCGCAATCCGCCATAGAGAAGCATATATGAAAATATAGAAAGACAACATCGAAGGCAAGTGTCAAAGCACAAAGCAACTATATTCATAAAAAAATATGTAAAAGAAAATCAAATGTATACAACTGGCCATATTTGCAGAAAATTAAATTGGGAGGTTGCTGAGAATTTTGGCGGTGGCTAATCCATTTACGCGGAGATTGTAGTTGTGACATAGTTAATTAAAAGGCGTGCAAATGTTACTGCTACACGATGGCTAATCCATTTACACTGGAGATTCTAATCCTATTACTCATGTCGTCATTGCTACACGATGCAAATGTTACTCGCTACAGGGAGGGTTACTACATGATACAAATGTGCGACAAGCCGACGGCACTGCTGTGCGGTTGATCTATTTGAGCAGTGAGTAGCGATGCTATGCCTGACGGCAGAATTTGAGACAATAATTGGTTGACAGTTTCAGTTATTATCTCTATTTTGGGTTTTGGGGTTACTTGATTAATGGTTTTTGGGTTTGGGTTTTCTTCTATTAGGATTTGTTTGATTTAATAAGGTTTTAACGATCTGATTTTATGCTATTAGAATTTATTTTGGTTCAGTTATGTTACTAGTTCACTACTAGTTTCTAATGAATGGTTCGGTTCACTAACTGTTTTGATAAACAAGGTTTGGCTCTCAATTTTACCGAACGGATCAGTTCTCTGGTTCAGATTGGTTCTTGAATTTTTTGAACACCCCTAAGTGTTATGCCAACATAAAACTGTCAAATCTACTTGATATGGATTAGTTTAGATACAATATTGTTGTCATCATATTGTTTTGTTATGATCTCAGTATTTGGACTAGTAGATTATTCATTGTTCTTGGTGCAAACTTCATAGTTTTTCTGTAGATTATTGAGAAAATCATCTACGATCCTATGATTCTGATGTTTAGAATACTGCAAGTCCAAAACCTACTAGTTTAAAGAGATTTTCCCTCTTATTGTAGGCACTAAGTTAACCGATAAGCCAAGATGGAACAACAAAACCAAAATAATACGCCAGATGTTTCAGGAGATGTGCCTTTGAAGCGCAAACGCGGTCGGCCACGGAAATACCCAAGGCCAGATTCAGCAGAGAGTTCCTACATGCAACTTAGTCAAACCAGAAAGCAGACTCCTATTCGTGCTGAACATGCCCCAGTACTTCCTGGATTTCAAACAGTTAATGGAAATGAACACCTTCAAAGGGGCCTAGAAAGTGAATTAAATGATGCAGCGGTGGGCCAGGTTGTTTCCGGTGTAATTGAGGCAATATTTGATGCTGGTTATTTGCTCAGTGTTAGAGTTGGTAATTCTGATACAACTTTGAGGGGACTAGTCTTTAAGACTGGACGTTTCGTTCCTGTTTCCCCTGAGAATGATGTGGCTCCAGGCGTTCCGATGATCCAAAGAAACGAGGTTCCCTTCCCTTCAAGACATACTCAGTTTCATACTCCTCTCTCGAAAGAAAAGAATGGGCAACCTGCGAGCGCTTCTAGAATTGAACCCCTTCCAATGAATGGTTCACAATCTCTCCCTCAGGTTCCCAGAGGAGCAGTTGGTTCTGGCAGCTTGGTTCCTGCTTCCAGAACAAACATTCCTTATGCAACTGGTCAAACCGCTGATCAACTAGCCAGAGGTAATGTAGTGCCGATTTTGTTCCAACCTAGCTTTTTAAACGGGATGTCGGCTTCTACTTCTCCAGCACAAATCACCCCAGTTTCTCTAGCGGGTGGAGTGAATATCGTGGGCAAGGAAATTCCTGTAGATGGAAATCAAGCACTTAACTCTCCCGCTCAAACTAGCCCGAATTTGTTTCCAAGTAGCGCTCAAAGTGAAGGAGTTCCCTCAAATTATCAATCTTCTGATGTGTTGAATAAAAACACGGACAAATCATCAATAGCGGCTAGCATGCCTTTTGAGCAACTGGTCACTGAAGGTGTTAAAAGGATCGAAACTGCAGCAGATACCACGGATACAAAGACCGGAAACAGCATGTCAGGCGATAATATTGCGGCGAAGGATCCCAGCATTATGCAGGTAGACAAAGTCAATGATGCAGGTCAATCTGTCTTTATCGAGCCTAGTTCTGCTTCTGTTTCTGCTTCCAAAGCTTCCCACTGCACTGAAACTGGCAAAATGACCGAGCTTTTGCAGCAGGTAAAAAACAATGTTTTAACTTATTTTAATCGAAGGTTAATATAGGAATAACTTGGTTGAATAATTTGATTTCGATATACTGATGTGTTGTTGTAATGTGATAAGGTTCTGCAGCATAACAAACCAGAAAACCAGGAAGCCAAAGCAGCAGAGGCAGGATCTGGAGACAAGTTGGATGATATAAGGAGTTTTGGAGCTGGATTTCAAGACGGTGGAACTGTTCATTCAACAAGTCCTTTCTGAGCATTTATTGCTTAATTTATAATTTTTTTTGATAATTATTATTACTGGCTATTATTCCAGCAGGATTATCTATCATAGAGTAGTTTAAGTTATTGGCAAAGTGAAATATTTAGGGTTTTCAAGTTAGTTTTTAGGATCTTTAATAAATTAAATTTGCAAGCCAAGTTTTATTTGGTTTGTGGATTTCAACTTAATTTTGGATGTTAATTACTTTTTCCTACAAAGCAAAAGTTTCCAAAACTTAAGTTAATATTTTAATTTCAAGTCATTTTATGAGGCCTGTGATTCTAATTCACTGTTATTCTATATTTTATGATATTATATCTCTGTTTTTTTTGGACACGACACTGTATATAACCCACTCTTCATTTAATCATGGTAATTTATAAAACAGTTTAACTAATTTTAATTATAAACAATCAAATGCTTAAGTGACAATTGTTTCCTCCATCATTAAGTGACTTAGAGAACATACATAATTCTAAAAATTATGTTTTTAATAGACCCCAAATAGAAAACAGAACATACATATTTTGAACTAACTTCTTTACCAAACACTACCTTTATCACCGGGTCTGAAGCATAATAGGCATTAAGAAGGAACCTGGTTGTCTATGTTTTAAGGATGAACCAAGACCATCTGCTGCATATTTTAATTTTGAATATACAGGACCCTAAACATCACCAAAAATATAGAGCATATTTTAATTTTGAATATACAGGACCCTAAACATCACCAAAAATATAGAGCATGATAAGTAATAGTTTAAGTAAATGAAGTTAACATGTTAGGTTTTCCTAGACAATAAAATGTACAAAATTCCAACTTTGATTGTGTATATGGATAGGAATATTATAAATGTTCAGAATAGGTTTGATTGAATCGTGAGGATGATGACATGCCGATGAAATAAGACAAGTGGAGAAGTAGAAGTGTTTCAAGAAGGCTAGATGTTGAAGTATTTACAACAGAAAAGTCTTTGCACTATTGGTTAGAATAAAGTCCCACATTGTTTTGGTTTTGTGGTGGGGGTTGAATAAGTTTCTCTTTTTCTTTTTCTATAACGTAACAACAATATAAAATACATGTATTTTTATCCTGATTCGTTTGAAACTCAAACTACTCCAGTCCACCCGCCAAGGTGATTTCGCCTCTCTCAACGAGGATTTTATTTACTATAATAAAAAACTGATTACAAATGCACAACCAACTGTCGTGACTAACAATACAATGCACAAGCCAACTGCAAGTGACTAACACTTCTAAGACTCTCTAGTCCTAGCCCTCTTGAGAAATCTGACCCAACTGGTCTCTCAAGGAACAATTACAAAAGTGACTTCTAACGATAGTGTATCAGTTTGCTTCTAGTAAACTTTATCACAACCGTGATTTTTCACTAAGTTTTAAGCTCAATACAATGATAAATTCAATACTCAAGGTTTTCTTGTTTTCTTAAGTTCAGCGTGAGTTTTCTAGTAGGATAGCGCACGCTTTATTCTTTGAATACTTTGATCTTATATATAGCTTTAGAAATTTGTCCATTGCTGTCTTGAACAATGAAAACACATTTAATGTTTGCTTGTCAGCGTGTACTTTGTGTTTTTCAATGAATCTCAAACTTTGTTCCACTTTAGTGCTTCAGCCGTTTTAGCTTTAAACGACTAATGATACTGTAGCAGAACTTGTCTCAGAATTTGAAGACTTGACTCTTCATTTCTCTGTATCTTCTGTTCATATTTTGTTAGCTTATCTATTATCAGAGTTTGCTTCAACATGCTTCTATCAGAGTTTGCTTCAGCGTGCGTATTTAGAAGTTGCTTTCATCTTTAGAACTTCTAATTCTTTATCTTCTCAATGTAAGTTAATATTTCACTTTCTAGAGTGCTTGAGTCAGAACATCATCTGAAATGAAAAACATACTTATCAGAGTATCAGATGCAAACATACTCATCAGAGTATCAAATTTACTATACAAAATTTATTCATTTGTTATCATTAAAACTCTAAGATGTGATTAGAACCAAACTATGTTTTAACAATCTCCCCTTTTTGATGATGACAAAAACATTCAGATTTTGATTAAGAATTTTTGTATATATATATGTGAAAATCTCCCTCGGAGATAAATATTGCGAAAAGAATAAATACACAGTAGAAATTCCCTGAGTTTGTTCTTTTAGAGCTTAGGAAATCTTTCTTTCAAAATTTCCTTATAAGAGCTTAGAGCTTAAAGCTTAGATTTCTTATTTCAGAGTTTCCTTTCAGAGTTTAGATATCTCTACATACTTTAGAAACAAATACACTTGTATTTTTGTTAGGAATGTTTAAGAATTTAGTCCCAATAACTGTTATATTTAAATCAGATCAAAATCACAAGTTTCTCTCCCTTTTTGTCATAATCAAAAAGCGTAAATAAAAGATTATAAAGACAATTTAAGAATGATCCAAACGATTTATAAAGGATGTCAGAACCACACATTTACAGCGGTTAAAAAAACAAAAAACTAGATGTACAGAAGTTTCAAATAGATAGAGACTAACTTTGATGAGAGACTAGAGAAAGAAGAAGATTCTTGATCTCATTAGAAGATTCTTCTTGCTTCGCCATCTAATTTTTTATTTCTTTGTTGGTCTCGTCTTGCTTGTACAAACGTTCATGAACAACTTCATTTTCTTTCTTCAACTCTTTCAGAGTTTCCAGCACAAGAGAAGTTTGAGCAACATCTTCAGAAGAGACAGACTTGGAGGTAGAAGAAGCAACTTCAGGACAAACAACTCTGAAGAATAAGATGTCAAGATCGATCATAAGCGTTGGAACTTTCTTAGAAGTATCTTTAGCACCAAAATCAGAAGGTTGTCGATACAAAACCATTTCCAAAGAGTTTTGTTATGCAACTTCTGACTCAATAGATTCATCTTCAGAGATATCCAGAGATTCGGAAGATGGTTTCCATGGAGCGTTGTCCAACTGCAAAAGAGGTTTCTTATTCTAGATATTCACAATTGTTGTCATCAATACATTCAGAGACTCAGTGAATTTCTCATGAACATGGGATTAACACATTTCTTTGAGCTTAAGGGATTCAGCATTGAATCTCCTTCTGAATTTTTTCCACAGATCATCTGACGCAGCTGAGTTCAAATTGCTAGCACAATCTCCCTTCATCATTTCTATCCAACCCTGCATCTCTGTTTCAAAATTCTGCAATAGTAGATTAACATCTGTCCGAACAGGTTTTGGGGTAGGTTTTGGAACATCTTTCTTTTTGGACTTATTTTTCATATAAGGTAGTGATTCGAGATCAACTATAGTCCTCAGAAAGTTAGAAGTTTCAAGATGTTGAGGTTGTTGAGGTTCTGAAGTGAAGGTAGGTGAGTTTTGTGGGGAAGGTGAAGATATGAAGCGGTGAGATTCTGATGAAGATGGAGTGAAGGTATGTTCTGGGGAGTGAGGTGGTGGAAGTTCTAGAGAGATGGTACTGATGGTAGGTTCAGAAGATGAAGTAGGGATAAGTTCTGGAGACTTATTCACAACAAAAATATTGGTGGAGGGAATAGGAAAGGAAGGAAATTTAGTGGATAGGGGTACATTTATTCCCGGTAATCTCGAAGATCTATCATACCATTCAGAAGATTTTGGTGACAAAGGTCTGATGGGGGATGTTGGAAGTGGATGTTCAGAAGAAACATTTGGATTAGCTTGGTGGGGAGTAGAAACAAGGATATCCTGTTAAGAACTTGGTGGTGTGATGAGTGGTGATGGTGGTGTTTGAGTTGTTTGTGGTGGTACTTCTATATTTGAAGAATCAAAATTATCTATATCAGATAACACGAGCAATTTGAGGGTTAATTTCATGAAGTTCTGATGGAGTGGTGAGGTCAATGTCTACATCTATGTTTCCTAGACTTTGTGGTTCACGAGGGTTAAAGGTTTGAGTGGGGAGTGTATAATATGATACTATATTTACAGAATCTATAACATAGATGGTGTCAAAAGATATGCCTAAGGTCTTCTTCTTCTTCTTCTTCTTCTTCTGAGATTTGTGGGGTCTTGTAGAAGGACCCTCTTCATCTTCTCTTCCTCTCTTCTTTCTCTTTACATCCGGGCTTGGTGTATTTCTACCTTAAATCCATGCTGGATCAATTAAAATGCCATTCCTTTTGCACATTTTAATGAATTTCCGAATGTTTTCAGGAGGATCACCAGAGTTGAACAAAGGAAAATCTTTTAGAGGAATTCTCCTTTTAGTGACAGATCCCCAGATGTAGGGAGTGGGTTCAACCAGAAGTCTGTCAATGATCTTCCTTTTCAGCAGGTTTTTCCCAGTCAAAGCTTTACCACAGATGGGGTCCAATTCTCCAAGTAAATTGGCGTCCTCTAAATGAGCTATCAGACCATTCTCTGTCAGAATATCTGATATCAATCTTGCTAGAGGTATCCAATTCCTTTTGGACTTAGGATGTTTTCTTCTTTCTTCTTCCCTGGTTTCCTTAACATGCGTCCACAAATGATTGAAGAGAAGATAGGGAAAATTAATTTTGACATTTGTTCCAAGACAGAACAACGAATATTGTTGATCTGCACTAATGTAGTAAGGAGAATTGGTTTCCTTCCTGTGATGAATACAATTGTGAATAATCTTTGCCCAAATCTTGTACTGATTCTTCAAATCTTTAATCTTGTTTGAGGCAGTACCAGAGGTAAAGATTTCAGGATATACTCCAGACATATCAAATCTTCCTTCAGGAACACCTGTGACACCTTCTCCTTCAAAACCTATTAATCTTCTGATGAGGTTTTCAATAATGGATATTTCCTTGCCCATAACAAACGACAAAATTACCTTAGGGGTAGCAATGGCGTGAATCCAAAATTCTTTAACAAGGTGCGGGAACACAGGCCCAACCAAACGGTCAAAGAATTTGCTCCAACCTTGAAACTCCACCGCCGGAAACAAATCAAACCCATTGTCTCTTAGGTTTTCCAAATCAATCATGAGTTCACATACAACTTCCAAACTATCAATCGAAATCAACATTGTTCTTGCTGGAGTTATGTACTTCATGGATTATTGAGAGTTGTTTGTAACAGGGGTATCTGGGTGAGAGGATGAAGATGAAGCCATTTTTGAGCGTTTGGGGTTTTTGGAAAGAGAGAATAGAACGCAGAAATGCATAAAAGGTTTGAAGTGAATATGAGTGAAAAGAGAAAAAAGAAATTTTGAAGATGTATTTATAGAGAAGGTGCATGCAATTTAAAAGTTAATTTGAAATAAAAAAATATTTCTTTTGAAAAACTAATCATCACAAACATTTAATAGATTCTGACGTTGAGGGATTGCGTGAGATTTTGAAAGAATTTGAACAGTTACCTAGGAACGGTGTCTCAGTAGCTTTCACGCATGTGTGCCCTTTCAGAATTTTTGAGCGCGTGTTCAACTTCTAGGGTTAGCACGTTAAAGTTGTTTTATGTAATGAACTTCTGAACCATATTTTTAGTGAAACATTAGAAAACATTTCAGAACTTTATATATGGTTTCTGATTTAACTTCTCTTCTAACCACGAAGAGTCATAACGAAACATTCATTTAAAACGAGAACTTGACAATATTAATTAAACATAATTTCATTCAGGACAAAATTCCATACTGATATTCTTTAGAATGAATTTAAATCTATCTTCAGAAAGAGGTTTAGTGAAGATATCAGCCTATTGATGGTCTGTGTCTACAAAGCTTAAACTTAAAATACCTTTCTGAATATAGTCCCTTATGAAATGATGTTTAATTTCTATATGTTTTGCCTTAGAATGTAGGATAGAATTTTTTGAAAGAAAAATAGAAGAAGTATTATCATAGTGGATAGGAATAGCTGATAGCAGAGTTTGTTACATAGCACATATCAATACTTGTTTAGTGATAGTTTGCTTGCTGATTCCATGACAATTCGGACTTTTACGTTCTATCTCCAACAAAATCGCATCACAATAACCTACTAAGTTAAAATCTTGCAGGTCCTTAAGTACGCTACTAACAATGAAGTGAGATTCTCTAGGATCTTATTGGAATCTTGCACACAAATAAACAGAATAATATATCTGGTCTAGATGTTGTCGAAAGAAGATCGAGTTTCGATCTACTTTCTTACCTACCTCGTGTTTTTCTAGAATGCATGTAGAATGCATTGGTGTCTTCGCTTCTTTACTTTCTGATAATTGGAATTTCTTCAGAAGTTCTTTAACATACTTTGTTTGATGTATGTAAGTACCTCTGATTTATTTGAATTCCCATAAAGAATTTAAGTTCTCCCATCATGCTCATTTCAAATTCTGCATGCATAGACTTAGCAAATTCTCTTCCAAGAGAGACATTAGAAGTTCCAAAAATAATATCATCTATATATATTTGACAAATTAAAATATCATTTTTAAATTATTTTCGAAATAAGGTTGTGTCCACTTTCCCTCTGGTAAAATTCTTTTCTAAAAGAAAGTTACTCAGACGTTCATACCAAGCTCTGGGAGCTTGTTTCAGACCGTATAGAGATTTTCAGTTTAAAAACATGTTCTGGAGATTTTGAATCTTCAAAACCAGGATTTTGACGGACATACACTTCTTCTTCTTCTTCTTCTTCTTCTATGTAACCATTTAAAAATGCACTCTTAACATTCATTTGGTATAAAGTGATGTTATTTTGAACAACAAAAGAAATTAGTAATCTAATAGATTCTAACCTGGCGACTGGGGAAAAGGTTTCATTATAATCAATTCCTTCATGTTGACTATAGCCTTGTGCAACCAGTCGTGCCTTGTTTCTGACAACTTCTCCTTGTTCATTTAACTTGTTTATGAATACCCATTTTGTTCCAATGATGTTGAATCCTTGAGGTCTTGGAACTAAATCCTACAAATCATTTATGGTAAATTGATTAAGTTCTTCTTGCATATCTATAATCCAATCATTGTCTTGAAGATCTTCATCTATTGAGGTTGGTTCAATCAGAGAAACCAATCCAAACAATGATTCTTCATTGTTTCTGAGAGAGGATCTTGTTCTGATGGGTCATCTTTCTTTCCAATAATCATATCTTCTGGATGTGCTGATGTGATTCTAGGAAATCTTTTCTGTGAGGGTTCCTCAGAAATTCTTAAGTTGTCTAGATCATTTCCAATAGGAGGATTTTCTGAGTTTTCCTTTGCTTCTGACTTTTCAGAGTTTATAAGTTGAACTTCTGTACCTGTAGAATTTTCAATCAGCTTTGGCTTTTGATGGGCAAGCCTATCATCAAATCTGACTTTGGTTGATTCTTCAACAATCAGAGTTTCTGTATTGTATACTCTATAGCCTTTTGAGCTTTCAGAATATCCAAGCAGAATACACTTTTGTGCCTTAGAATCAAACTTGTTCATATGATCTTTAGTATTTGGAATATAGCAAGTACATCCAAAAGGATGGAAATATGAAATGTTGGGTTTTCTGTTCTTCCACAATTCATAAGGAGTCTTTTTAAGAATAGGTCTTATAGAGATTCTATTTTGAATATAACATGCCATGTTCACTGCTTCTGCCCAGAAGTATTTAGCCATATTAGTTTCGTTAATCATGGTTCTGGCCATTTCTTGCAATGTTCTATTCTTCCGTTCTACAACTCCATTATGTTGGGGAGTTCTAGGACAAGAGAAATCATGAGAAATGCCATTTTCCTTAAAAAACTTTTCAAAAAATTGGTTTTCAAATTCTCCTCCATGATCACTTCTAACCTTTATGATCCTAAACTCTTTTTCATTATGAACTTGGTTACAGAAGTCAAAGAACACAGAATGTGACTCATCCTTGTGTTTTAAGAACTTAACCCATGTTCATCCGCTGTAGTCATCAACTATGACCAATCCATACTTCTTGCCTCTAATGGATGCAATTTTCACTAGTCCTAATAGATCAATGTGTAGAAGTTCTAGTGGCCTAGAGGAAGAAACAACATTTTTTGATTTAAAAGAGGGTTTTGAAAATTTTCCTTTTTGACATGCTTCACACAGAGCTTCTAAGTTGAACTTCGAATTAGGAAGTCCTATGACCAGATTGAGTTTGTTAATTTGAGATACCTTTCTCATGCTAACATGTCCCAATCTTGTGTGCCAGACCCATTGCTCATTGTTAACAGACAAAAGGCATTTTACATTCTGAGTTTTAAGGTCAGAAAGATCAATTTTATAGATGTTGTTCTTTCTCTTGCCAGTAAAAAGGATTGTCCCATCTTTTTGACTAACAACTCTACAAGACTTTTGATTAAAGATTATGTCATAACCATTGTCACTTAATTGACTTATGGACAACAAGTTATGTGCTAATCCTTCTACTAAAAGAACATTAGATATAGAAGGGAGGTTACCGTTTCCAATGGTTCCAGAACCAATAATCTTTCCTTTTTGGTTACCTCTAAATTTGACATCTCCTCCAGATTTAAGTTCCAGGCTTTGGAACATAGACTAACTTCCCGTCATGTGTCGTGAGCATCCAGAGTCCAGGTACCATGACTGGTGTTTCAACTTTGCTGTGAAGGACATCTGTGACATATATTATTTTCTCCTTAGGTACCCATATCTTTTTTGGGTCCTTTTTGGTTAGAGCTTCTAAAGTTCTGTTTGAACTTTGGTTTAGCATGAAATTTTTCAGAGTAAGATGTATATTTGATATCATGTGTGTGACCAAAACTAAATTATTTGTACAGTGGTTTATATGTGATAACCATTTCAGAAACATGTTTAGGTTGATATGTTTATTTCCCTTTGGGAGTTTCATATTCAATTCATCTTCTGTTGTTTCCACTAACACCATAGATCATTGAAGCCATTTTGCTTTTATCTATGCTTTTAGAAAGACATTTTTGAAAACTAGAGTCATATTCTTTAAGAATATCTTTCAAACTCGAAGCAGTATCTCAACTAGAAACTTTTTGATTTTTTTTGAGATTCCTCTTTGAGTTTAACATTATTTTCTTTTAGTTCAGAGTATTCTGCTTTAAGTTGCTCAATTTCAGATGCAAGACTCTTTTTGAGTTTCTTGTATTTGATTTTGAGTTGACCGTGGTTTTCAAGAAGTTCTGATAAACTATCTACAAGTTCATCTCTAGTAAATTCAGAGAATGCCTCTTCAGATTCTAATTCAGAGCTAGAGTCATCTGTTGTGGTAGCCATGAAGGCTAAGTTAGCGTGTTCATCTTCTGAGTTAGATTCAGCTTTAGAGGATTCTGAATCATCCCAGGTGGCCATCATACCTTTCTTCCTTCCAAACTTATTCTTTGGACTTTCTCTTGCAGTTTAGGACAATCACTTATGTAGTGTCCTAATTCTTTACATTCATAGCAGACAATATCTCTTTTTCTAGACTTATTATGACCAGAAGGTTCTGCTTTATCTTCTGATCTCTTGTAGTTTCTGAACTTCTTTTGTCTATGCTTCCACATCTGGTTGGTCCTTCTGGAAAGAAGAGATAACTCATCTTCTTCTAATGCATAGTCATTAGAGCTTCCTTCTTCATCCTGAAAAGCGTTAGTTTCATATTTTCTAGTAGATTTAAGGGCAACAGACCTACCTTTCTTTTGGGGCTCATATTCATCAAGTTCTATCTTGTGAATTCTTAGTGCACTGATAAGTTCTTCTATTGGTACATTATTAAAATCTTTTGAGATTTTGAATGTAGTAACCATTGGTGCCCATCTTCTGGGTAAACTTCTGATGATCTTCTTGACATGGTCTGCTTTGGTGTATCCTTTGTACAGAATTTTCAGGCCAACAGTCAGAGTTTGAAATCTTGAGAACATTGTTTCAATGGACTAATTTTCTTCCATTCTAAAGGCTTCATACTTCTGGATGAGAGCCAAAACTTTTGTCTCTTTTACTTGAGCATTGCCTTCATGAGTCATTTTGAGAGACTAAAAAAATGTCATGTGCAGTATCTCTATTGGTGATTTTCTCATACTCCATTTTTGAGATAACATTCAACAGGATATTTCTGGCTTTGTGGTGATTTTTGAAATCTGTTTTCTGTTGCTTATCCATTGTGTGTAGCCATATAAGGCCATATCCCATAGGCCAGCATCATAACCTAGAAAGAAACTTTCTAGTCTATCTTTCCAGTAGTGAAAATCTTCTCCATCAAACATTTGAGGTTTTGTGTTATTGTTGTTGTTCTGATCAGTTGCCATAGTGTTTTTCTTCTAGATCTTTTTCTAACACGGTTAAGTGTTTGCACCCAGAACCAAGAGCTCTGATGCCAATTAAAGGTTTAGAAAACACTTAGAAGGGGGGGGGGATTGAATAGGTTTATCCTTTTCTTTTCCTTTAATGTAACAATAATATAAAACACAAGTATTTTTTATCCTGGTTCGTTTGAAACTCAAACTACTCTAGTCCACCCGCCCAGGTGATTTTGCCTCTCTCAACGAGGACTTAATTCACTATAATCAAAAAATGATTACAAATGCACAACCAACTGTCGTGACTAACAATACAATGCACAAACCAACTGCACATGACTAACACTTCTAAGACTCTCTAGTCCTAGTCCTCTTGAGAAATCTGACCCAACTGGTCTCTCAAGGAACAATTACAAAAGTGACTTCTAACAATAGTGTATCAGTTTGCTTCTAGTAAGCTTTATCACAACCGTGATTTTTCACTAAGTTTTAAGCTCAATACAATGATAAACTCAATACTCAAGGTTTTCTTGTTTTCTTAAGTTCAGTGTGAGTTTTCTAGTAGGATAGCGCACGCTTTATTCTTTGAATACTTTGATCTTATATATAGCTTTAGGAATTTGTCCGTTGCTATCTTGAACAATGACAATGCATTTAATGTTTGCTTGTCAGCGTGTACTTTGTGTTTTCAATGAATCTCGAACTTTGTTCCACTTGAGTGCTTCAGCCGTTTTAGCTTTAAATGACTAACGGTACTGTAGCAGAACTTGTCTCAGAACTTGAAGACTTGACTCTTCATTTCTCTTTATATTTTGTTCAAACTTTGTTAGCTTATCTATTATTAGAGTTTTCTTTAGCATGCTTCTATCAGAGTTTGCTTCAACGTGCGTATTTAGAAGTTGCATTCATCTTTAGAACTTCTAATTCTTTATCTGCTCAGTGTAAGTTAATATTTCACTTTCTAGAGTGCTTAAGTCAGAACATCATTTGAAATGAAAAACATACTTATCAGAGTATCAGATGCAAACATATTCATTAGAGTATCAAATTTACTATACAAAATTTATTTCATTTATTATCATCAAAACTCTAAGATGTGATTAGACCCAAACTATGTTCTAACAGAAGTAGGTTGTTGCTGGAACATAAGATGTGTCGAAATAACTTATTTTTTTGAGTTGTATAGTTATCAAAGTGTCGAAGCAGGTTGCTTCACACATGATTTCGATTTAGATTCATTATAGATATTTTGGACTTTTATAATTTTGGATCTTTTGGATTAGGGAGAAAGCCAACTAAATAGAGACAGTAACCCCTATTTTTGTAATCAAATCATTGAATATTCACAGAATTTTCAGTTTCAAGTGAATAAAAATTTCCACACATTGATTATCAAATGAAACATGACAAACAAATGAAATTTATATTCTATTTCAAGGTCTTTGGGATCTTGTGAAACATGGATTATAATCACTTGAATAAGACATTTCAGAAGAAGAAGAAGAGGCGAAATACAAAGAATTGAAGAATAAGAATTATAAAGCTCTCTTTATAATTCATCAATGTCTAAGTCTAGACAATTTCAAAAAGGTTAGTGATGTAGAATCGTCCAAAGAAGCTTGGGAAATTAAGAAGAAATCGTTTGGGGGTGCAGGAAAGGTGAAAGAGGTGAGGTTACAAACTCACAAAAGAACATATGAATTACTTCAAATGGAAGATACCAATAATATGTCTGATTTCTTCACTAGGGTTACTAAACTATTGAATCAAATCAAGGTTTGTGGAGAGACGTTAACAACAAGAGCTATTATTTCAAGATCTTTGGCTCCGATGTTTGACCATGTGGTAGTTTCCATAGAAGATTCAAATGACATGTCAACTTTTTCAAAGGAAGAGCTTCAAGGGATGCTTGAATCTTATGAACAAACAATGGTTGAAAGAGCTGCAGGAAATTCAAAGAGTGATATGGCTTTGAATAAACATTCAACGAAAGAAAGTAAAGGCAAAGAAAAGTGATTCGACAAAGGTAGAGGCAGCTACAACAATTCGAATGGTAGAGGAAACCAACAAGAAGGAATTGTGTCGAATCAAAGAAGACCTCAATACCAAGGTAACTAAAGAGGTGGTGCTGGAGGTAGAGGAATATGTGGTGGTTGAAAACTTGACAAGAGTCACATTCAATGTTACAATTGTCAGAAGTATGATCACTATTATAGTGATTGTTCAGAAAAGTGAAAGAATAAAAAAACTGATGCAAAGTTAGTATGAAGAAGAATATATGATGTTGATGGTCACAACAAGATATGAAGAGAAATTCAAGGACCAATGGTACTTGGAATCAGGATGCTCATCACATATGTCTGAAAAGAAAGATTGGTTTGTCAACCTAAAATCCTCAATGAAGAACATGGTAAAATTTGTAAATGAAAAATACTCTAGCAACTGAAGGTATTGGAGATGTTCTGATTATGATGAAAGATGGAAAAAGGTCAATAGTTTCCAACGTGCTGTACATACCAGGCATGAAAAACAACTTGCTCACCATAGGACAATTAGTAAAAAAGAATTAAAAAGCGTTGATCGAAGACACGATGATGAGAGTCGTTGAAGCCAGAGGAAGATTAATCTCGAAGGCTCTTATGTCTCAGAATAGAACCTTCAAGATTGAGCTTAATTTGATGGAGCAAAAGTTCCTTTCGACTGCATCTAAAAGAGACGGGTGGATATGGCACTATCGACTCGGCTATCTCAACTTCAGAGACATCAAAGATTTGAAGAGAATAAATATGGTTTCAGGATTACCAGAAATTAACATTCCAAACGAGGTGTGTGAGGAATGTGTGCAGACGAAGCAATACAAGAATAACTTTAGAAGACACCTAGTTCGAAGTTAAAATATGAAGACATTATCATGAAGATTTCGATGGGCTAAGGTTAGTGAGAACCTTATTTCTCCAAGTATTGTTAAGAAATTCCTTGGTTTGAATTTAATTTTTATTTGAAGTATTGTTGAAAGGAACTTTGACTGTCACGTGAATGTTGGGCGCTTTGAAGACAAAGGTTTCAAATCTGTAAGTTTAATCTTATCCAAAAGGACATGTTGAAACCTGAAGAGAATCGAAGAGCATGCAACAGCGAATGTGGCATTATTTCGTTATTTGACCGTTAGGGTCGAAGTAGTATAAATTAGAATCTTTGTGTTAGGATTCAGTGTGTGAACATCTTTGTACAAATTACTCTAAAAATACTCAAAGTACCTGTGTCTGAGAAACGAGTTTCTGTGAAATGTACGTATGATGCACCAATTTTTGTTTATTGTCATTTACATTAAATCAAAGCATTTTACATTTCTTTTGAGTTTAATTGAAGAAACCTTTTACTTTAGTTTACTTTTTAAAAGAATTATAATATTCCCTTTGGAACTTTAGTTTCATCGAAGAATTTAACATACAAAAGATAAAGAAATAAAAAACTAAACACATGTCCTTAGGATCTATCTGGTTGGTCCTGCAAGTAACCAAAATATATTTCGATTTGGAGGACCAGCGGTTGTTTACCAAATCCCAAGGTAAACAAATTGGCACGCCCAATGGGACCCGTGTCTAGATTTTGTTAAGAATTTCTTTTATTTTTCATCTTTAAATTCAGTCATTTGTTGTTAACATTGTTGCATGAGATTAAGGAGTGGAAAACTAGCCAATAATAACGAACCTATACCAAAAAGGAATTTTAGCAGGAGAATGGTTAACCCACCCAGTAGCAATGAAGAATAAGTTCCTTCTTTGATAGGAGGAGGCACAACTATTTCTGGTACGATTGAATCTATACCATCAAGTCAAGGAACATTGGTTGTTCCTTCGAATGTAAATTCGACGACCATACCATCAAACTCACAAAGTATACCAACTTTAATCTCTTTGGCCATTCAGGGTCAGCCTATGACCCTAAGACATTTGAGAGTAATGGGCCTAGAACATATTTACCCAGTTTTTCTATCCCATCTACATACCCACAATATGGTATGCCAACACCTTTTATGGCAGAATTACACAATAGTACATCCACATACTCAAATCTTCTAACATTCACTTTTTCACCATTACAAAGGTCTGGTTCAGATGTTAATAATGTAATTTGAACCACTCAATCACCAAGATTTGTTAACCAATTTCCCCCTTACTACAAATTCATAGGCAGTATGGAGGTAACATATGGATGATAGTAACCATGAAATGGTGGGGGTACTAGCTCGTGAAATGAGTATAATTTTCAATCCCTTAATCCAAAGTGCCCCCCATACAAACTTACAAAATTCTCAGGCGAGCCAACAAATGGTGGCGCATATGGGAAGAATAATAGATTTCCTTGGAGCTCCAAGGGAACTAGTTCGACAACCCTAGAACAAATGGATAAGTGAAAACCAAGGAAGAACCCATAATTAACCAAGCCCAGCCAGTTATGCAAAATGATGGCAAAGTTAACCAGGGGGTACACATCGAACAACCAAGAGTCTAACAAGCAATCTCTAGGGAGGAATCACGAAGGGTCGTAATGGTAAATATAAACTAGGATGATGAAGAAGTACTCCAAGGGATTTGACGTGATACCATGGTTGGAAATGACAATTTGGATGCTATGGTCGAAAGAATCATGACACAAAATGGGGTAAATGTTGGCCTTCGAATGCCAAATTATACTTCTCCTCTATCTGAATATATTTTGTAGGCTGAATTGCCTAGGGGTTAGAAAGTCCCAAAGTTCATAAAGTTCTCTGGTGACACCAGCGAATGCATAGTTGAACATATAGCCAGGTATCTTACTGAGGCTGGGGATATAACAAACAATGAAAATTTAAGAATAAATACTTCCCTAGTTCGCTTACCAAAAACGCTTTTACTTGGTTCACTACCCTTGCAGCGAATTCAATCCAAGATTAGATGCATTTAGAAAGGCTATCTCATGAACACGATTCAGGAAACTTCAAGGCCCGATTCTTGTTCTGTTAGCTTCAGTGAGGTTCAAGGAAGAAGAATGAATGGTTAACTTCAAACTAGAATGACTTTGAGAGTGAAAACGAAGTTGCAGAAAATCTGGTTCGAGAGAGAGTTTGGAAGGGGTTTTATGTCTATCAAAGCTTGAGGAAATGACTAAGGAATGATCTTTTATTTATAGGGAAGTGAGTGGTGATGAGAATAAGGAGGAATTGTGAGATTTTGAGCGAAATCGTGCAAGGTGTATGCACGAAGGAAGTGTGACCTCATGTGCATCAAAACTCATCCAAAACTTGCATTTCGAGGTGCTAATTAATTCTGGACAACTTCTAAACATGATTAGTCACGAAATCAAGGCTTAATTTTGACTTAAAATTGATTGGTAGTGTAAAATGCACAAACTGATGGTGTGCTCAAACAGATTTTGGCACAAACTTTGAACTGAGGCCAAATCAAATTCCCTCGAGCGTTTTTCCAATTTTCCTTGAGCCAAATGAAGTATTAAAAGAGTAGAACACAATGCAAAAAGAATCAAATCCAATGTATGCTTGAGTTGAGAGTTATAGCCTTTAGGATTTGTGAAAAAACACTGGTTTTTCTGGCCAGGCCTTGGTCAAGCATGCCAACTTTCTAAAAATGACCTATAATCTTTCCTCTTCAAAAATGTTCTTCCACTCAAAATTTGCTCTTGACTTTCAAAGATGATATAAAGTGGACTTCTCAAGGAACATTTGGAAAAAAGAATCACTCAAAAATTCCAGAAATTGAGAAAGTTATGGCCTTGTGAAGTTGATGAAATTTCATGAAATGACCTATAATCTTTTGATTTCTTCAAGAAACTTCCAAACACTTTCAATCTTTAAAATTTATATGGAGATGAAGTCCACATCCTCAACATTGTTGTGAAAAAATAATGACCTCAGGGTGATAAATGATGATCTAGATATGATCTTTTGAAGTTGATTGACCAACAATTGAGAAATTCATCAAGGACTTGTAATCTTTTGACTTCATAGGAAAATTTCCAAGCACTTTCTTTTCCTACCAATTGAACTAAGTTGTATTAGACATCCTTAGGTTCATTGTGAAAGAAGAATGAGTTCAAGGAGACAAAGGATGACCAAGTTACGATCCTTTGAAGTTATACAAGATAACTGAAGCATCAATATAGAGAGTGGACAATCATAGACTTCTAAAACAATCTTCTCATCAATAAAGCTCCTTGGATCCAAGAATATTCAAATTAGAAGTCCTCTTAAGAATCAAA
This sequence comes from Vicia sativa, assembly GCA_021764765.1. Lineage (NCBI taxonomy): Eukaryota > Viridiplantae > Streptophyta > Magnoliopsida > Fabales > Fabaceae > Vicia > Vicia sativa. The sequence goes on from CM038794.1 coordinate 100,159,867, forward strand.
TGACTTTGAAATCATCCACAAACTTCACACAAACACCAAGATATGATCCTCAGAAGTCCAAAACCCTAGTTCAAGGTAGATGGCCATAGAATGGTGAATTCTTTGAATTTGATGATCTCTTTCAAACATGAAGCATATACTTAAGATGAGAGACCATAGCTGATGACAAGAGAAATATTAAATGGGAGACGATAAATCTTCAATGGGAGACAATACTTTCAAAAATCATGAGAATTAAGGAGAGAAGGCAAGGAAATAAACACATGAACCTATTGAATCCTAGAATAAGAGACTTGTGCACCATTCACCTAAAACATTTAGAGGGTTAAGTATACACACATTATTGTTAGTCAAATATCAATCATCACATACCTTCAATGGTGCTTGGTGATCTCCCAAAGGCAAACCTGAAGATAAGAGAGAGAGACAGAGAGACCATTTGATCTTTGTGTAATGCAATGGTATGAAGTATGAGTGAGTCTTAGGGACAAAAATTGGGGTACAACAGGACCATCAGATAATGCCAAAACGCGTTACTAACCTGATCCAAAGGACCATACGTGGTGTGCATATCATGGACTATAAGTAATAAAGCACGGAATCAAATTATTTTAAAATTTGTTTGAAAAAACCAGATGGCACGACATCATTGGTTGAAGATGACATGTTGGTCGTCTACAACCTCCTTCCAAGCTCGATTTGCAATTTTTGCAAACGGTAAAATCAAGAGCTCACACCGGTGCCATTATCTTCATCTCTTCAAGACAGTTTCAATGGTACATTCGCAAAAAATTTATTTAAATTGTACAAAGAGAAATTGGGAGAAAACCAGAATAATAGCGAGCACTTGTTCTTTGAAATACCGATTCAATTCTCAATGAAAATAAAAACGGTGAAGACCACGAGGATCAGAGAGATAAGGAGAACAAGTTAGACCTTAGTTTAGATTGATTTGGTTAAGAATTCTACCTGAACAAAGTACATTCTCATAACTCTGAAACTGGAATTGACTAGCACGATTCAGGACATGATTCTTCTTGCTAAGAGTATGGTTAGCTCCAGGGAAGTTCAAGGAAGCTTATAGAACACTCAATTTAGAACTAGAAATGCTCTAATTACGAATTTGAGATTTCAGAAATGTGGAGTGTGGAGAAAGTTTTGCAAGGTGTTTCTGGTTATCAAAGCTTGAGGAAAGTGCACAGAATGATCCTCTATTTATAGGGAAACAAATGGTAATGAGAATTGGGAGAATTAGTGAGATTTGGATTGAGTTCCTGTAAGGTGTGCAAACGAATAAAGTGTAACTTGCTTGGCATCAAAACAGGACCAAAGTTTGCGTTTCAAGGTGCTAATTACTTATGGGAAGTTGCTAAACATGCTTAGACATGAAAACAAGTCTTAAGTTATAAAGTTATGAAGAAATTACAAAGAGTTGTTTGATTGATTCTCTCGACTTTTGTGACTTCGATTTACGCTTTTGATTTGTTTATAAAGATGTCATGAGCATCAAGCTTTATTATTTTCAACACAAGAAATGATGATTATGAAAAGGGAAAGCGCAATACCCTCGATTGATATGATATGCATTACGACTAGCGCAAACTAGACGCAACGCATTGGGGAGATTCCGGTAAGGGGTTTGTTATATAAAGGGAATAGATGGAGCACCCTAAATATATATGGTTATCCATAGCTTTATATATGAATATGTTTGATATGTTTGTGTGTTTTAATTGCTATTTCTATGATTGGGAAAGTTTCTCCTTTGGGATTTTAAGAAGGATAGATTATGTGGGATCCTAGTGTTTGTTATTATTGTGCTCAAAAGATCATTGGGATCTTCGATACATATCCTTAATGGGAATCAGAGCATTTGTAGCTCGGATCTAAAGGGATCTATGGTTTATTTGGTTTGAGAGAGAAATAAATTTGCTCGGCAAGGATGAGACCTTGTGCCTACGTATTCTCAAAGGGATGTTGAGAAAGTCAGAGCAATCGTAGTTCTCACTTATGCTAGTGGAAGCAACGGGATGTGTAAGAGACACAGACAAATGTCATCTTAATGAAAAATGTATCTAATCTATTTCATCACATACATTTTGAAAATTTTGAATCTTTCGTCGTAAGTTATAGGTGTTTTGCTTGAGTGTACAAGCATTACCACTTACATGTTTAAGAAAGACGTTTGAAAAATGATTGAATCTTTTAATCGTAAGCATTGGGTGTCTTGCTTGAGTGTACAAGCGTTACCACTTACGATTAAGAGATGTTTTTGTTTGAAAAGAGTTTGAAAAGTTTTTTTATTGTATGTGATGTGATAGATGAGATACTTCTTCCATAGAGATGATAAACGTCTAAATCTAGAGGAGAAATTGATTGGATTGGGGATGCTTTTAAGAAGCCCATGGGTCCTTGTGCTGTAAGCCCAAGAGGAGGCATTCCGAGGGTCATCGAGGGTCATCGAGGGTCCTTGTATGAAGCTGAGGAAGCTATAGGGTATGGCTTTGGCTTTAAAAGGATTTCACCGGAAACCATCCTTTTAGGATCAAGAGCAATTTCACTGGGAAATTATACTCTCTGGGTTCTATCCTAGCGCGGGTGGTTCTTTGTATTGGAAGCCCAATAGGAGGCTGTTAAGAGATTTCCTGGTCTCTTTCTTGTTTGATGCCCAAGAGAAGGCTAAACTCAATGAGGAGTTCTTTTGAACGAAGCCCAAGAGGAGGCTGACTCAGCAGGGGAGTGTTGTCTTATATGAAGCCTAAGCGGAGGCTAAACTCAGATGAATGAGTTTCCTATATGAAGCCTAAGAGGAGGCTGAACTTAGATGAAATGAGTTTCCTTGTACAAAGCCCAAGATGAGGCTATCTTTGTGGGGAGCCTATTGGTTAGACTAGTTGTTATGTTATAACTAGACAGTTGTATAAACAAGTGTGTCTGTGATATGTATTCACAGGAGTTTATGAAGGAAATATAAACAAATGCATGATGTTTATTTACAAGAATTTATGAAGGAAATATAAACAAGTGTCTGTAAAACGAACGTTTGAAACGAGCGCCACTTGATTATTTACAAGCTTGAATTGTGTACAAGGAAGTAAGTATGTACACGAACAAGTATTTATGTACGAGAGGATGTGTATGTACATAGGAGGGTTAGGACTTACACCGTAAGGGAGGCCCATTGGTTTAAAAGCAGTTTCACCGGGAATAATGCTCCTTTTAATACCAATGGTATTCAGCGTATACGAAAACAAACGGACGAAGTTTGTCTATACTTGAGTATTTACAGAAGTATCTGTATTATGTACAGGTAAAATTGTTTTGTACATAAAAGAAATGGATATGTACAAAGAAATAATTATGTACATAAAAGAATGTTTTGGGACTTACACCGTAAGGGAGGCCCATGATCGGTTAAAAAGTTCGAGAGAAAACGAATTCAGTTTTACCGTTTAAATCGTACCGATCATGGAAAAAAAGGATGTAAGTTTGATGAAAAGTTTTGAAAAATGATCTCGAAAGTGTTTGGGAAAATTGAAATTTACTTACAAGAAGTTTTGAAAAGAATCGGGCTTCAAAAGTTTGAAAAAATCACCTTTAAAGGTGCTTTGAAAAGTACCGTTTTCGGCTCGATAAAAATATAATCGGATGAAAGTTTTTCTGAAAATTTTGACACTATCTTAAAATAGATACATTAATTGACAAGTGTACAAAAATCACCTCAAAATGAGGAGTTTTGATTGGGTTTTGAAAAGTCAAAGTTTTTAAAGAATATGAAAAAATTACAAAGTTTGGTAAAAATGGTCCCAAGGCTACTCGAACCGGGACCTCAAGGCAAGGCAAGGTATAAATGACTTAAGAGTGAGCTGGTAACATTGGCAATAATACATCTGTGTATTGAAGTTAAACCAACTAATTATATTTTAAAACAGATATTTGAATTTGAAAAAGCGTGTTCATCTTCTTCCTCCAATCTTCAATCAATCCTAAATCCTTCGTTTCTTGATGAAATTGAGCAAGTAAACATCAAACTTGATCGTTTTGAGCCCAGGAACATGATTATGTTGTTTAATTTCATTTATTTTCAGTTTAACATGATTGAATTTCGCAAGAACACGAAGAACCCTAAAACTGAAAATCCTAATTGAAATCGTGTATGGTGAATGAATTTATCAATTGATTGAGGGTTATTGATCGTTGATAGTGCAGAAACAAAATGGCCAAGAGTTTTTTGGACTGGAATCAAAGAATCATAGAGTTTGAAGTTCGTGTTCTTACCTGTTCAAGATGAGATCGAAAACTGCTTTAGAGTGTTTCCAGCTGTGATTTTATGATTCCTATAGCACCAACGGTTCTTATGGAAGGTGTGAGGATGGTCTGCACATCATGAATTTGCCTGGATCATTCTACCCAAGTCGACCTGCAGCTTGCTCAAAGTGAAACTTGAAGTCGTGGTTAATGGAGTTCTGAGATCAAAGATGATGGTTTGGATCATTCATATGAAGTATATTGATGATGTTTGGATGATCAAAACATAACTAGCTCGAGCCAAACTATAAGTTTGAAGTTTAAGGCAGTTTTGGCAATTTTGAAACATGAAATGCAAAATCTGATTTTTATCTTTGCTTGTGTTGATTTTAAGTTTCAAACAAGTTCTATATTGATATTAAAACATGTTAGACACCAAATTACTCATGGTTTTTCACTAGTTTTCAAAAATGCAAAATCTCTCAATTTGAACTATGTTTCTTGAATTTTAAGAAAGAAGAAAGAAAGCATGATATTGCATAGATTTGGTGTGGTTTGAATTGGCCAACATGATCTCTATTTATAGGTCACAAGTTCTGAAAGATAAGGGAAAGAGAAAATGGCTTTGGTATTTACAAGTTGCCTTAGAGGGCAAGGAAGTCATTTTTGCATTAAATGCAAAAGGAAGCTTCCTTTTAACCATGGTTAATTTTTCAACTTGATCTTATCCCATCATAATTACTCTCCATCTGATTTTTTATCAGCTCTAACTCACTTTGCAAGGTGGCATGGCTTCTAGAAGAAGAAACTCAAAAATGACCTATAATCTTGAACTTTGTACTTGAAAATCAAGGATTTTGGAGCTCTATGTTTCAAAATAAAAAGTATATCTAGACTCCATGTATTTGAGAGTTATTTGACATTTTGGAAAGCTTGTTTCAAGGGCTACAACTTTCATGTTTTGAGTTTTTTCCAATTCAAAGTGGAACTATGTGAAAAAATGCCATGAAGTTTGGAAAAAGTGTGAAATTTTAACACTTGAAAATTTTTCTAAGTGTTGAAAATTTTGACTTTTTGTTGACTTTTCCAAATTTCTTGATTTTTTATGATCATGATGGATCATTTGAAGTATTTTGATGATGGAAAAAGTTTTATCTTGAAAAAGTTGACCAAAAGTCAAAGTTTGACTTTTCAGTGCAGATGAAATTTCATCAGATGATTCAAAAATGGACTGATGAATTCTATGAACTTCTGTGATGTTTTGAATCCAGAAATTAGGTCAACATGTTGTATCTAAGATATGAAGATCAATCTCCAATCAAAAAAGTCATTCATTGATCAGAAAATCAGAGATTACTCATCCTCGACAAAAACCCTAATTGGTCGATCCTCGATAGATCATGAGGAAAATTTTGATATCTGAAGATCAGAGGTTGATGGTTTGATCAAGATAGATCAAATGAAGTGAATGAAACTCAAACCCTAATTGGTTGCCTCTTGAATCGAGATGAAAATTGATGAAACCCTAATTCGACTGTAGAAGCTACACCGATTAATTACATTACGAATTTAGTGATGCAATGATGCAAATGTAAGGTGGTATATTAGGTCAAAATTGGGGTATGAGATGCCCTATTTAAGTTTCTTTAACTCGAGATATGAAGATGAATATCTTCGTTTTGATAGGTGTAAAGAGACTTAAATATCGAATCTTAAATTTTGGACCTAAGATACCAAAAGATGCGAGTGATGCAAAATGATTGTAAAACGTTTCACCCAGATATGTCAAAGATGGATATGATGGGGAAAAATTGTGAGGATGACTCAATCTGTCTAGGAAGAGGATCTGTTTGTTGGGAAACAAGCAATATGTCTCATTGGGGAAAAGAGATTCACAAAACATGTGAATATCATTTCGCTTTAAACGAAGAGATTACCTTCATCGACCTTGTGACAATGTTTAAGGTAAATGAAAATGATATTACCAATTATCAGCCTTGTGATAGTTTATGGTAATGAGTTCTGAAAATATTACCAATTATCAGCGAAGTGATAACTATAACAAGGTAATTCTTGAGACATTTTCTTACCGAGTATTCAGCCTTGTGAATAACGATCCATGATGGAAACAGATCTCAAACGAGTTTCTATTTTCACAGTTACAATCTTGCCGGGGATCTCTTTGAGAAGATGCAGGCATTTTGATTGAAAAGACACAGGTTTTCTTTTTAGACAGAAAGACAACTGTGGAGATTTCTTGAACTTTCATGATTTGATCTTACTGAGAAGAACAATCGCTTTATGACAAGTTTCAAGATGAAAAGGAAATAAGCAGCTCATATGATGAGGCTATTGCTTATTGTTTGCAGGTAGATTTTTCTGTGAAATCTAATCCTGAAATGATTAGAGACAAGGTTCTATCCAGGAATGAACTGGAAAGAAACAGTCAATCAAGACTTCGTTCCCAATGAGGAATGATCTCAACTGGGGAATAAGAGAGAAAACTGTATTTTTCTGCTTTGGGATAATCTACTGGAGAGATGACATACCCATATGAGTACATGTAACCTAAACCAGTGATATAGAAGCAAACATCTGAGAAATGCAGAAATGCATTAATGATGCTATTATGTATGAATGATGAATGTTATGAATGTCATATGCATGTTGATGATACTTGACAAAGACAACAAAAGGGTATTTGGGAAAAGGACTACGTCACAGTTCAAACAAATACTCAGCAAAATCTACAGCAATGGCGTAGACGTTACTGATGATAAACATGAGTTGCATTCTTTAAACTTTCCGAAAAAAGCATTTCATTGGCAACCTTGTTGGGAATTCTTTTTGGATAAGAACACCGTCCCTTGATGATCTCTGCTGAGGAGAAGAAGACTTCTGTATCAGTTGTTCTATCTTTCAGAGATCGAAACACTTATGGATAAAACCGTTGAAGTTCCTTCTGTGTTCATAGTTCAAAGGAAAATTTTGCTTTTATTTAAAAAATTTGAAGTAAAAATTCATTTAAAACCTTTTTAGTTTCAAAAAGTGATTTTCACAATAAAAGCGTTATTTAGCAAAACAGAATAAAGTAAGAATCGCAAATAAACGGGCACAAGGCTCAAATTTTATTGATAGAATGGTAATCAGCCAAAAGTGTGATTCCCTGAACTATTTACAAAATTTGGAAATGATAATTTATTGGGAAAAGGCTACATTGAAAGTAATAACCACTATTATCCCTAACAACTTTGAATTCCAACTCTGCTTGTTGCTTCAGAAGATTTGATTGAAGATCCGTTGATGGAAGTTTCTTCAATTTTGACGAAGTGCGGTTTGATTGCAGTTACTTTGTCATTTTTTGTATCCTTATTTTTTGCATAGATTGCCTTTTCAGGTATTCAATCTATCAGGATAATTTATGTTTATTGTCTCTAATTTTTGTCTGGACCGCCTTTTCAGGTTTTCAATCCACCGAGACGCTCATTTTTGCCTAAGCCACCCTTTTCGGGTTTTCGACTTACCGAGCTGTTCTTTTGTTTTCTAGACAAAGTATTTCTTGACTGCATCAACATTCACAGGATGCGGGAGTTCATCACCGTCCATGGTTGTGAGAGTCATAGCACCGCCAGAAAAGCTTCTTTTGACGATGTATGGGCCTTCGTAATTAGGAGTCCATTTGCCCCCTAGAATCAGGTTGAAAAGACAGAATCTTTTTAAGCACGAGGTCACCTTCTCGGAATTCACGAGGTCAGACCTTTTTGTCGAAAGCTTTCTTCATTCTTCTTTGATATAGCTGTCCATGACACAAAGCGGTCAGACGCTTTTCTTCGATTAAGTTCAACTGGTCGTACCTGTTTTGACACCATTCAACCTCAGATAACTTAGTTTCCATGAGAACTCTCATTGACGGAATCTCAACTTCTACGGGGAGCACTGCTTCCATGCCGTATACTAGAGAAAAAGGAGTTGCCCCTATTGAAGTGCGTACTCAAGTACGATACCCATGCAGAGCAAATGGCAGCATTTCGTGCCAGTCTTTGTAAGTGATGTCCATCTTCTGGACAATCTTCTTGATGTTCGTGTTGGCAGCTTCAACGGTGCCGTTCATCTTTGGCTGGTAAGGAGATGAATTATGATGCTCGATCTTAAATTCCTCACACAGTTCTTTCATCATTTTGTTGTTCAAGTTCGATCCATTGTCTGTAATGATCTTGCTCGGAACTCTATATCGGCAAATGAGGTTGTACTTGATGAACCTCACAACCACTTGTCTTGTGACGTTGGCGTAAGATGCTGCTTCGACCCATTTGGTGAAGTAATCAATAGCCACTAGAATGAAACGATGTCCGTTGGATGCTTTTGGTTCGATCATCCCAATCATGTCGATGCCCCACATGGAGAAAGGCCATGGAGAAGAGAGAACGTTGAGTAGAGTCGGAGGCACATGGATCTTATCTGCATAGATCTGGCACTTGTGACATCTCTTGACGTGTTTACAACAATCAGATTCCATCGTTATCCAATAGTATCCTTCTCTTAAGATTTTTCTGGACATTGCATGCCCATTTGAATGGGTTCCAAAGGACCCTTCATGCACTTCATGGACTATCGTGCGCTTCTTGTCATTGGCCGTCGAAAGCGGACCATATCGAAATTTCTTTTGTATAGCACATCTTTATTCAGGAAGAAATTTCTAGAAAGCCTCCTTAGAGTTTTCCTATCTTTGTACGATGCCCCGAGTGGGTACTCTTGAGTTTGAAGGAAGCGTTTGATGTCGTGCAACCACGGTTTATCATCGAAGACTGCTTCAGTTGCAAATACATATGCAGGTCTTTCAAGGCGTCTGATACGGATCTTAGGCATATCGTTCCAATGGTTGACTTTGAACATGGAAGATAGAGTAGCTAAGGCGCCATTCGATTCGATCTCGAGGATATGATGCGCTTCTACTTTGTTGAAGAAAGTCAACAAACGTCTTGCATAATCTCTGTAAGGAATCAGACCAAGATGATGAGTTTCATACTTATCTTTGATTTGGTTGATCACAAGGGCTGAATCTCCATATATATCAAGGGTCTTAATCCTCAAGTCGATGGCTTCTTCAATACCCATGATACAAGCTTCATATTCTGCGATGTTGTTAGTGCAATCAAATAGCAATCTGGCGGAAAACGGGATATGAGAACCCTCGGGAGTGATGATGACCGCCCTAATTCCATTGCCAAAGACATTAACTGCTCCATCAAAAATTAAGCCCCATCTAGATTCTGGATCTGGACCTTCTCCGGGCAGCGGTTCGTCACAATCTTTCATCTTCAAGTACATCACATCCTCGTCGGGGAAGTCGAACTTGAGAGATTGGTATTCGTTGATCGGTTGATAAGCCAAGTGATCGGCAAGAATGCTTCCTTTGACCGCTTTTTGAGCACGGTACTGGATGTCATATTCAGATAATAGCATTTGCCATCGAGCAATTCTTCCCGTTAGGCGGGCTTTTCAAAGGCGTTTGATTGGATCCATTTTGGAGATTAACCAAGTCGTGTGATTGATCATGTACTGGCGGAGACGTTTTGAAGCCCATACCAGAGCACAACGTGTTTTCTTGAGCATGGAGTAACGAGTTTCACAGTCTGTGAACTTTTTACTCAAGTAGTAAATGGCATGCTCCTTCTTATCGGTTTCATCTTGCTGTCCAAGCACGCAGCCCATGGAATCTTCTAGCACGGTAAGGTACATGATTAGTGGTCTTCCTTCGACTGGAGGAATCAATATTGGTGGTTCGGCGGTATTCCTTCTTATCAAACTCTTTTGGAAATCTTCTGTCACACAACCTCTTGATTTTTGCAGAAGCTTGAATATCGGCCCAGGTAGCAGTCATTTGAGAGATAAATCTGGAGATGTAATTTAACCGTCCAAGAAATCCTCTTACTTGCTTTTTGTATGTGGCGTAGGCATTTCTTGAATAGCCTTGACTTTGTCGTGGTCAACTTCAATACCTCTTTGACCGACGATGAAACCTAGGAGTTTTCGGATCTTACCCCAAAGGTGCATTTGTTAGGATTCGAGGTGAAATTTCCTTAGTCAAAACAACTTCAAGAGATATTCTACATGCTCTTCTTGATTCGACTTTGCTATCATATCATCCACGTAGACTTGATCTCTTTGTGCATCATGTCATGAAAGAGAGTAGTCATTGCCCTTGGTAAGTTCAGGCATTCTTTAATCCAAACGACATTACTTTGTAGCAAAAGTGCCCCATGGCGTGATGAAGGATGTCTTCTCCATGTCTTCGAGAGCCATTCGATCGATTGTAACCGAGAAACCGTCCATGAAGGAAAAGACGTTGAATTTTGCGTACTATCCACTAGCATGTCGATATGCGGTAGTGGAAATCGTCTTTGGACTTACTTTGTTCAAGTCCCGAGTCAACACACATTCGACCTTTCCGTCTTTCTTGGAGACAGACACTATGTTGGCTAGCCATTGAGGATATTCGAAGTGACGAGGAAACTGCGTCGGTGCTTTTGAACTTCCTTTTTGATTTTGTCGGCCATTTCGGGTGAACTCTTCTCGGTTTATTTAATCGGGACACTCGTCTTAATGGAAAGTGATGCTCTACGATCTGGTATCTAAACCGCATGTCTTGGTAGGACCAAGCGAACACATCAACATATTCTTTGAGAAGATCTATCGCTTGCTCTTGACGTTCCGGCGAAGCTCGATGTTTACTTCTTTTTGTCTTCCTCGAACCCAAGTTAACTGCTTCCAAAGGCTCTTTGTGAGGTTGAATGATTCTTTCCTCGTGCTTAAGTAGTCGAGAAATCTCATCCGGGATCTCTTCTTCAACTTCTTCCTCGGCGACTTCACTGGGGATTTCAAAGTTGGGAGAGAGCATAGAGTTATTGCTTTCAATGGATTTGTCCATCTGTTAATCTGCATATTTGATTTATGTTTGATTAATTAACTTTTTTTTTCATTTTTTTTTTGGAAAAGTTAATGTGAAAGTGTATGCAGATTATATATTTATTTATTTTTATTTTTTTTATTTTTGTGTTTTTTAGGATTATCATTTCCAAGAAAGGGTAAAAATAAAAAACAAACACAAAGTGTGGAATCAAAACAACGCGTTTTATTTATGATTCACAATATGAAACAGGGCCCTAAAATACAAACTCATTCGTCTTGGGAAAGACAAAGAGAAATTATTTAAAAGCTAAACCCTATAAAACATCTCTTCGCTTTGGGCGAAGCGAGAGTTCAAAACAAAAGCAAAGATAAACTACTTAGAACTATGAACATTAGTCCGAACTTTAACAGGTTTCCAGTAGTGGCGGACTCCTTGGAAGTCGAGGTACTCAGGTAACTTTCCACTTGGCTTAATCCTTGAGTAGACTTTGGTCGTTGGTTGTGCAGGCTTTGAAGACTCTGGACGACAGACCTTGCCTTTTGAGCTGCTAAAGCGATCTTCTTCTGCTTGATGAACATATCGGGAAGCATGGGATACAACATATGTACTTTCTATCGACATTTGCGTTGAATTCTGGGGATGTACCCTCCAATCTTCTGAGTGAAGAGACTCATTGTCGGCGACACTTTCCAATTCGTATCCCGAATCGTATCCCTAATCTTCGGTAATTACGTTGATGTAGTGATAGTCAAAATCTGGTTTAACAACTTCCACGGGCGCGTTAAAACAGAGATCTTCATTTGGAACCTCAATCGGTTGATGGGATCGGGAAGGTGTGTACACCTCTTCGGTTGACTAGGATACTCAAAAGAATCACCCCATCCAGTGGGCTGGATGTCTTCAATTCTGATTTTTGAGCTTTCTGGCGCAGTGTATTTCACCATGTAGTCAAACTTTCCACTTGGTTCTCCCAAGGTATCCCAAACTTCAGAAGGGATAGGCGGATATTTATTCTTTTGTAGGGACATGTCTTTGAATTGATCAGTCGGAGGATAGTACGGCGCGTACGATTCTTCCTGAGACACATATTCGAGTTGTTTAGATAAGTGCTCCACACTGGATCAGAGATCGTCTTCATCACCTCCATTGGTAAAACGTTAACTTCTTGGAGAACAGGGTTTAAGAAACCCCACCGTGAATACTTCTGATTGGGAAGTACTTCATCCCTTTGCTTGTCCTTAGAAATCTTGGAGCAAACCGAGTCCGCTTTTGTCTCGTTGTTGATTTGATTACTTGCCCCAACCCGCACATTACCATCTTTCACTATCTCTGCTTCTTTGTAAGAAGAAATAGATGATCGCTTTTAGTAGATCCATCTTCTAACGGATGCTCGTGGGACGTGTCCTTCAACGCCGTTAGTTGTGATGAAAGAAAAAGCGGATAAATGGCTTATCGATGGCTTGTTCACCGATGATGGTCACTAGCTTCCCATTTACTGTAAACTTTAGCTTCTGGTGGAGAGTGGAAGTCACTGCTCATGCTTCGTGGATCCATGGTCTTCCTAGCAAACAACTGTAAGCAGCTGGCACATCCATGACCTGGAAAGTGATTTGGAAGGTATGTGGAACGATCGTCATCGGGAGATCGACTTCCCCAATAACTGACTTCCTTGACCCGTCAAAGGCTCTTACCACTATGTCATTGAACTTCATCGGTGTTCCTTTGTAAGCTAAACGAGCAAGAGTCGTTTTTGGCATTACGTTTAAAGATGAACCGGTATCTACTAGTACGTTGGACAAAGAGTCTGATTGGCAAATCATTGAGATATGCAGGGCCAAATTATGACCCTTCCCTTCTTCTGGAAGTTCTTCATCGCTAAAGCTTAAGTTATTGCAAGCTGTTATGTTGCCCACAATTCCTCCAAACTGGTCTGTAGTCACGTCATGATCTACATAAGCTTGATCTAGTACTTTCATCAAAGCTTCTCGGTGAGCTTCGGAGTTCAAGAGTAAAGATAGTATCGAAATCTTGGAGAGTGCCATTGATCCACGACTCTGTACTCGCTTTTCTTGATTAGTTTCAAAATCTCATCGAAATATGAGTTAACGTCGGTTATCAGCGGACCAACATCGTGTTGGATTAACAACAGAATCTTTGTGGATTCTCGAGATATGTTAACCGTTTTGTCTAACAAGAACAACAGGCGGTCTTGGTAGCAAGTATGTACTCGTCCACTTCGTTACTCGTCGATCTCGATTATGTTGACATTGGCTGAAAGAGTTGGCATGGGTTCCTCCTTCCCATCTTCTATCATAGTCGCATTGTATTGATAGGGAATTGCTTTGTTAGAACTGTATGGAACAGACCGGTGGCAAATCACCAAAGGAGACTCGGAACATTTGAACGTTATATTCAATCTCCACATGCTTGGGCACATTGAAGCAGGGGATAATAACGTTTACTTGGATTTTCGAGTTGATATCCGAGACTAAAAGCTCATGCGAAAAATGCCCTACGGTATTCACGTCATAGTCATTTACATTTCGTAGATCCATGTCACCGATGTCTAGTAATCGTTGAATGTACGCTCTTATGGTTGGACATCCTCGAAGATCCTCGGCAGAGATCTTGAGTGCATAATCGTGTTTAGTGAAAACACCCATTGTCTTGTATGTATCATGGAGTGTACCAAGTTTCCTCGATCGATTCACATCGTGACGAGATACCGATCCGTATTTCTTAGTATCAAATTCACGGTATGTCCACTATGTGGGAAGTGGATTTGCTTGCACGTTTGGTTTGTATTTCTAAAGGAGAAAGATTAGACCTTACTAACCTTTGTACTTTTTTAGGGCTATGCAATGCTCAAGATCATGACCGGTGCCCTTGATGAAAAGGGCAAGATATCCTTTGTACCACCATGACAATTTATGCGTACGGAGGTGGTGACCTCGTCGCACAAGATTCCTCTCTATTAATGGATATAGTTCGTACGCCATTGGAATTGGGTCAAATTGCGAGACCCGAGGCGCACGGTTTTGATTGTTAAACTGAGCTTTGTGTCGAGGTGTTGAGTTTGTTGGAATTGAGCAATTCGTATTGGACTTGTATTAACGTGGTGCTATGGCAACATCGTTGTTGATGACATTCTTTCGCGGTTTCGGGATACCATCCCTATGTCATGTTCCTTTTCTTTGGGAACGGTTCCAATCTTCTTAGTTCCACTAGAAGTCCCTATCTCTCGTCGTGGGTTGAACTCCTTCCTCTAGCCGCATTCCCATGCTTACCATCTCGGTGAAATCTCGGAGGCTGGCGATCATTCGTTAGTAAAATGGGCCAAGAGTGTTTAAGAATACCTTGGTCATTTCTTCTCTTCTAACGGTGGGTTGACTTGGGCAATTTCCTCCATCGTTGAGCATATTCTTTGAATGTCTCTCTTTCTTTGGGACATGGAGCGGAGTTGATCCCGATCCGGAGCCATGTCCGGTTGAATTTATATTGTTGTACGAAGGCTTCACCTAAGTCATTGAATGTCTGGATATTCGCGTTGTCTAGTCCCATGTACCACTTGCGGCGCTGTGAGACTGTCTTGGAAGTAGTGGATTAACAACTGGTGATTGTCGTTGTACGTAGACATTTTCCTGGCATACATCGTAAGATGACTTTGTGGACAGGAATTTCCTTTATACTTTTCAAAATCAGGGACTTTGAATTTTGCAGGTATTCTTACGCGAGGAACTAAGCACAGATCATGGGCGTTCTTCCCAAACAATTCCTTCCTCGAATCGTTTTAATCTCGTTGCATTTTGAGGAGCTGTTCTGGAGAGTCTCCATCGGACCACGAGGATTCGTGTTATCGCTGGATTATGGTGAACTTCTTCGCTGCGTAGTGTGAACTACAGTGAGTTTGTCATGATCGGTTGAGAAACCGCATAGTGACTTGGAAAAGTTACTCCTTTGTGGAGTAAGTGTTGAGTTTTGCAAAGTAGGTACTTCAAGCGTGGTTGTTTGTACCGAGAAGTCGGTTGACGAAATCCGATGCCGAAATTGAAAGGCATGCCCATGGATAACCTTCGGCATCTTGAAGGGTGAACTAGCAATTGAAATCGGAGTAGTAGTGACCTCAAATCGCCACTTGATTTTGACTGCTCGATGTTGCTTGCTGACTTTGCGCTTCTGCCAATGAATTGACCAAAGAAGTGAGTCTATCCACCTCATCTTGCAGTGTTGTCACTGTGCTACGAAGCTCAACATTTTCTTGCTCAAATCCTTCCATTACTTTTCTCCTTTTTGAACGTGTATTGTATGTTCGAGTTGGCTGTGGACGCGGTCGAGAAACTCTAAGACGCGACAGCTTGGCGATCTTTTCCTTTCTGGAAAGAATTCCAAAAGATCAGACTCTAGACAATAGACTCAATATGCAAATGATGCATGGTTATAAATGCAAAGAGAAAGGAATTTCCAAAGAATTTACGCTAAACAGAAATTTCTGGCAAATATTTAGATGGAAAACACATATTTTATTAATTATTGAAAGAAGATTACAACAATTCTGTTTTTGAGCATTGCTCACACAAATGATAAAATAAATGATAAAAATTACAATCTAAATTAATTAATCGTCCTCGTCGGATGAAGATCCAAAGGCTTGATGTAGCTTCAGCTTCAGGATTTCCTTCCCATAGTGAGCTTTTAGCTCAGCTTTCTCGGCTTTCAACTTGCTAATGACTTTCTTCCACTCGCCGGGAGCAGGATCGCTGGTTGTCATTTCCTCAAGCTTTCTTTTCCTTTCTTTGATGTATCTTTTGATCGCGTTATCCTTCTGACGAATCTTCTCATCTTTCTCCATGAGCCATTCATCCTGGAAGTAAAGCGTCTTTTCATGATCTTTGACCTGCTTCTTGAGCTTCTCATTCTCGAGATTAGTCTTAAGGAACTTGTTTTCCAAAGCTTCTTTCTCAAGCCTCATCTTGGCCAAAGCTTCTTGGTATTCTCCCATAGTCTCGACGGGAAAAATTGTTGATTTGGAAGCTGTTGAGAACATAGGTTCTTCATAAGCATAAGGTATTCGGAATTCCTTTGCTCTTTTCTTCACCCAAGAAGTGTAGATTTCCATGGCTACACAATTCCTTGCTTTGCCTTTTTCCTTCCTTCGGATGTGATGCCAAGCTCTGATCATTCTGGCTTTCAAACCTTGGGAGTCCTCCCCTTCATGATAGAAGTAGCTCTCTACTGTAAAACCAAGAGGTTTACTAGAGTTTGCATACCCGAGTTGACGTCTCGCCAAGAATGGGTTGTAGTTGATTCCTCCTTTTGTACCAATGAGAGGTACGTTGGCAAATTATCCATAGCTTTCAATGATTTCCATCTCATTGTCTGCCAAGGTATACCAATGGATATCGTCGTTTGTAAGAGACATGAGTCTTCGAGACCAATGCCAATCGTCTTTGTTTTCGCGGAAGATAGGAGATTTAGGCAGGTGTGAGACAATCCATTTGAAAAACAGAGGTACACAACACACGATATTTCCATCTCCTTGACGATTCCTATGATGAATGGAGAAATACGTGTCACCAAGCAAAGTGGGAACGGGATTTCCAATCAGAAAGATCCTTATGGCGTTGATATCAACGAAACTTGGGACGTTGGGAAACAACACCAATCCATAGATGAGCAAAGCTAAAATAGCTTCAAAGGCTACCATACTACCGGCTTCAGAGAATTTAAGAGCCTTCTCCATTAGGAACTTTGAAGTCAGTCCTAAGAGTTTTCCTTTGGTAGTTAGGTTTTTGTCTATCTCAGATTTCTTTAAGTGAGTCATCGTTGCAATGATGGTGACTTAGGAATGGCTTCCAAACCATTGAAAGGCACTTTGTCGACATCGAGATACCTAGTATGTGTGCGTACTCTTCCAAAGTAGGCATCAACTGATAGTCAGGGAAAGTGAAACAGCGATAAACTGGATCGTAAAACTGAACGAAAGTTTTGAGAAGTCCTTCATCAACGTTAGTGTTCAAAATAGTTAAAAGAGTTCCATAGCGTTTTAAAATCCGAGGATCTTCTACCAAGGATGCTAACTCTTTCAATTTTCCTACATCGAAATTCTAAAATATCTCTTGGTGAATCTTCCTCGGCGTCCATCACTCTAACCTAAAATATTTACAAAGAAAAATCTCTAAATTCTTTGGAAATGGGAAGAGAAATGAAGTTTTTGAATGAATGCATGAATGCTACAAACATGGTTAGTAGTTATACACACGGTCAAGTGTTCAAGTCACGAGCATGAGGCCAACGATAAGAATCAAACGTGGGTAAGTTCTAAGGGCTTATTCATCCGTGAAACGGGTTCTACGATAATACTGTGCTCAACGCTTCTCTTTGAAATATTATCGATTTGT
Source organism: Vicia sativa (assembly GCA_021764765.1). Lineage (NCBI taxonomy): Eukaryota > Viridiplantae > Streptophyta > Magnoliopsida > Fabales > Fabaceae > Vicia > Vicia sativa. The sequence goes on from CM038794.1 coordinate 100,177,423, forward strand.
TGAATACTCAAGTCCAATAATATTTTTCAAGAAAACTCGCTAATCGTAGTCTCGCATGACACTATTCTAGGCTTACGCGAATAATTTCACTACATCCTAAATGGCCAGGATGGGTTATGTGTTCTGACCACTCACCGCAAGTTCTCTTGAAAGCAAAATGTCTTCGCAAATACTTGCTAAACACAAATACTCCCAAGACAACCTCCACCGAGAGAGGATCTCAAATTAACTCCGTAAGTCGAGACTTCTCACAAGTTAATAGGACTATACCCCACCTAGATCTTAAAATGTTTCTTAAATCCGGGTTAGGATTTCATTCCATCGATGAAATCGCGAAACACACAATAAAGAAAAACAAACATATGCACATATGAAAGCTTAACCCCTTTTTTCGTTTTGAAAACAAAAAAGCTTGGTGCTCTTGAGCAGAGTCACAATTTTTTTGAAAATCAAAGTTTAGCGTACTCCCCAGCAGAGTCGCCATTTTTCCTGTTCGCGTTAACAAGTGACGCGCGAGGGAATCGAATCTGAATTCGGATTCTCTGGCTCGAAACGATTTACTCTTTTGATTTGTTTATAAAGATGCTGCGAGCATTAAGCTTTATTATTTTCAACACAAGAAATGATGATTATGAAAAAGGGGAAAGCTACAATACCCTCAATTGATATGATATGCATTACGACTAGCGCAAACTAGACGCAACGCATTGGGGAGATTCCGGGTAAGGGGGTTTGTTATATAAAGGGAATAGATGGAGCACCCTAAATATATATGGTTATCCATAGCTTTATATATGAATATGTTTGATATGTTTGTGTGTTTTAATTGCTATTTCTATGATTGAGAAAGTTTCTCCTTTGGGATTTTAAGAAGGATAGATTATGTGGGATCCTAGTGTTTGTTATTATTGTGCTCGCAAAGATCATTGGGATCTTCTGCATACATATCCCTTAATGGGAATCAGAGCATTTGTAGCTCGGATCTAAAGGGATCTATGGTTTGTTTGGTTTGAGAGAGAAACAAATTTGCTCGGCAAGGATGAGACCTTGTGCCTACGTATTCTCAAAGGGATGTTGAGAAAGTCAGAGCAATTGTAGTTCCCACTTATGCTAGTGGAAGCAACGGGATGTTAGTAAGAGACACAGACAAATGCCATCTTAATGAAAAATGTATCTAATCTATTTCATCACATACATTTTGAAAAGTTTGAATCTTTCGTCGTAAGTTATAGGTGTTTTGCTTGAGTGTACAAGCGTTACCACTTACATGTTTAAGAAAGACGTTTGAAAAATGATTGAATCTTTTAATCGTAAGCATTGGGTGTCTTGCTTGAGTGTACAAGCGTTACCACTTACGATTAAGAGATGTTTTTGTTTAAAAAGAGTTTGAAAAGTTTTTTGATTGTATGTGATGTGATAGATGAGATACTTCTTCCATAGAGATGATAAACGTCTAAATCTCAAGGAGAAATTCATTGGATTGGGGATGCTTTTAAGAAGCACATGGGTCCTTGTGTTGTAAGCCCAAGAGGAGGCATTCCGAGGGTCATCGAGGGTCCTTGTATGAAGCTCAAGAGGAAGCTATAGGGTATGGCTGGCTTTGGCTTTAAAAGGGATTTCACCGGGAAACCATCTTTTTGGGATCAAGAGCAATTTCACCGGGAAATTAAACTCTCTGGGTTCTATCCTAGCGCGGGTGATTCTTTGTATTGGAAGCCCAATAGGAGGCTGTTAAGAGATTTCCTAGTCTCTTTCTTGTTTGATGCCCAAGAGAAGGCTAAACTCAATGAGGAGTTCTTTTGATTGAAGCCCAAGAGGAGGCTGACTCAGCAGGGGAGTGTTGTCTTATATGAAGCCTAAGCGGAGGCTAAACTCAGATGAATGAGTTTTCTTATATGAAGCCTAAGAGGAGGCTGAACTCAGATGAAATGAGTTTCCTTGTACAAAGCCCAAGAGGAGGCTATCTTTGTGGGGAGCCTATTGGTTAGACTAGTTGTTATGTTATAACTAGACAGTTGTATAAACAAGTGTGTGTGTGATATGTATTCACAGGAGTTTATGAAGGAAATATAAACAAATGCATGATGTTTATTTACAAGAATTTATGAAGGAAATATAAACAAGTGTCTGTAAAACGAACGTTTGAAACGAGCGCCACTTGATTATTTACAAGCTTGAATTGTGTACAAGGAAGTAAGTATGTACACGAACAAGTATTTATGTACGAGAGGATGTGTATGTACATAGGAGGGTTAGGACTTACACCGTAAGGGAGGCCCATTGGTTTAAAAGCAGTTTCACCGGGAATAATGCTCCTTTTAATACCAATGGTATTCAGCGTATACGAAAACAAACGGACGAAGTTTGTCTGTGCTTGAGTATTTACAGAAGTATTTGTATTATGTACAGGTAAAATTGTTGTGTACATAAAAGAAATGGATATGTACAAAGAAATAATTATGTACATAAAAGAATGTTTTGGGACTTACACCGTAAGGGAGGCCCATGATCGGTTAAAAAGTTCGAGAGAAAACGAATTCAGTTTTACCGTTTAAATCGGACCGATCATGGAAAAAAAGGATGTAAGTTTGATTAAAAGTTTTGAAAAATGATCTTGAAAGTGTTTGGGAAAAGTGAAATTTACTTACAAGAAGTTTTGAAAAGAATCGGGCTTCAAAAGTTTGAAAAAATCACCTTTAAAGGTGCTTTGAAAAGTACTCAAAAGTACCGTTTTCGGCTCGATAAAAATATAATCGGATGAAAGTTTTTCTGAAAATTTTTGACACTATCTTAAAATAGATACATTAATTGACAAGTGTACAAAAAATCACCTCAAAATGAGGAGTTTTGATTGGGTTTTGAAAAAGTCAAAGTTTGTAAAAAAAATATGAAAAAAATTACAAAGTTTGGTAAAAAATGGTCCCAAGGCTACTCGAACCCGGGACCTCAAGGCAAGGCAAGGTATAAATGACTTAAGAGTGAGCTGGCAACCGTTGGGGCGGCAATACATCTGTGTATTGAAGTTAAACCAACTAATTATATTTTAAAACAGATATTTGAATTTGAAAAAACGCGCGCAGTGTTCATCTTCTTCCTCCAATCTTCAATCAATCCTAAATCCTTCGTTTCTTGATGAAATTGAACGAAGTAAACATCAAACTTGATCGTTTTGAGCCCAGGAACATGATTATGTTGTTTAATTTCATTTATTTTCAGTTTAACATGATTGAATTTCGCAAGAACACGAAGAACCCTAAAACTGAAAATCCTAATTGAAATCGTGTATGGTGAATGAATTTATCAATTGATTGAGTGTTATTGATCGTTGATAGTGCAGAAAAAAAATGGCCAAGAGTTTTTTGGACTGGAATCAAAGAATCACAGAGTTTGAAGTTCGTGTTCTTACCTGTTCAAGCTGAGATCGAAAACTGCTTTAGAGTGTTTCCAGCTGTGATTTTATGATTCCTATAGCACCAACGGCTCTTATGGAAGGTGTGAGGATGGTCTGCACATCATGAATTTGCCTGGATCATTCTACCCAAGTCGACCTGCAGCTTGCTCAAAGTGAAACTTGAATTCATGGTTAATGGAGTTACAGATCAAAGATGATGGTTTGGATCATTCATATGAAGTATATTGATGATGTTTGGATGATCAAAACATAACTAGCTCGAGCCAAACTATAAGTTTGAAGTTTAAGGCAGTTTTGGCAATTTTGAAACATGAAATGCAAAATCTGATTTTTATCTTTGCTTGTGTTGATTTTAAGTTTCAAACAAGTTCTATATTGATATTAAAACATGTTAGACACCAAATTACTCATGGTTTTTCACTAGTTTTCAAAAATGCAAAATCTCTCAATTTGAACTATGTTTCTTGAATTTTAAGAAAGAAGAAAGAAAGCATGATATTGCATAGATTTGGTGTGGTTTGAATTGGCCAACATGATCTCTATTTATAGGTCACAAGTTCTGAAAGATAAGGGAAAGAAAATGGCTTTGGTATTTACAAGTTGCCTTAGAGGGCAAGGAAGTCATTTTTGCATTAAATGCAAAAGGAAGCTTCCTTTTAACCATGGTTAATTTTTCAACTTGATCTTATCCCATCATAATTACTCTCCATCTGATTTTTTATCAGCTCTAACTCACTTTGCAAGGTGGCATGGCTTCTAGAAGAAGAAACTCAAAAATGACCTATAATCTTGAACTTTGTACTTGAAAATCAAGGATTTTGGAGCTCTATGTTTCAAAATCAAAAGTATAGCTAGACTCCATGGATTTGAGAGTTCTTGGACATTTTGGAAAGCTTGTTTCAAGTTCTACAACTTTCATGTTTTGAGTTTTTTCCAATTCAAAGTGGAACTATGTGAAAAAATGCCATGAAGTTTGGAAAAAGTGTGAAATTTTAACACTTGAAAATTTTTCTAAGTGTTGAAAATTTTGACTTTTTGTTGACTTTTCCAAATTTCTTGATTTTTTATGATCATGATGGATCATTTGAAGTATTTTGATGATGGAAAAAGTTTTATCTTGAAAAAGTTGACCAAAAGTCAAAGTTTGACTTTTCAGTGCAGATGAAATTTCATCAGATGATTCAGAAATTGACTGATGAATTCTATGAACTTCTGTGATGTTTTGAATCCAGAAATTAGGTCAACATGTTGTATCTAAGATATGAAGATCAATCTCTAATCAAAAAAGTCATTCATTGATCATAAAATCAGAGATTACTCATCCTCGACAAAAACCCTAATTGGTCGATCCTCGATAGATCATGAGGAAAATTTTGATATCTGAAGATCAGAGGTTGATGGTTTGATCAAGATAGGTCAAATGAAGTGAATGAAACTCAAACCCTAATTGGTTGCCTCTTGAATCAGATGAAAAATTGATGAAACCCTAATTCTGACCTATAGAAGCTATACCCGATTAATTCTGTTCTGAACTGTTAGTGATGCAATGATGCAAATGTAAGGTGGTATATTAGGTCAAAATTTGGGGTATGACAGTCACCACCACGCTTTTATTTTATCCAAAGGACTAGGAAAAAGATCGAATAAAATCCTAAAAGAAAATGAGATCAAGGTACGAGGGTTAATTATGAAAAGTGAAGGTATTAGGCACCTTAAGAATCTATGGTACTCCGCAGGAACCTCTTTGAAAATATGTCTATGTGCTAAAAAAGGATATGTACAATATGGATTGTGGAGGTGAGAAAAGAAGTATTTTTACAATTTTTGATTTGATAGAACTTCCAATGAGTTCTAGGCCTACATACCAACAATGTGCAATGTTGAAATCAAAACTCATATAGTTTGGGTAAAAAAGATCTAAATTTGTGTGTTGGTTAATTTTAAGAAGAATAGACATCATCGTCATATCCGAGTAGTAAACATGCCTACTACCCACGATTATGATAAAGGAGCGTTTCATCAACTCAAAGCGGAGATTTTAAGCTCGGATTTTCATCAACAAGCATCCTCAACACCAAGTCGAAAAATGTATCACTTCACTATATATCGTGGAATTATAGCAGTCCGCATCACTACAAAGAATTGACAAGAGTCTAATCTTTAAAGAAAACGATTTTAACGACGAAAATCCACTAAGGGCTCAAAAAGTTTGAATGAGGTTAATTGACTTATAGTCTAAAACAATGTCAAAGTGTTGTTAAATTTGTTAATGGTTTATTAAGAAAATAATATTGAAAATGCATGGACCTGAGTCCAAGTTTATTGTGAAAACAGTTCGAGTTTAGAAAACAATAATCCTTTGAAAAAGAGACGGGATTTTGAAATAAAGAATATGGGAGGAGATGAAGAGGCTAACCTATCTACAAAAATTAAAGGTAAGGGTAAATAAATATCTAACCAGGTGAGAAATCAGTTCTTGACATCAAGAAGCCAATACCATATTCCCATCCTTTGGATTCATAAAGCCAAAAAACGATAATCGGACCAAAATACCAAGCCTCGGATAAATCTATGCCAAGATGAAAATCATGTCTTCAAAAAACGGGTAGAGTAACAACTGTATTTAGAGGAAACCCACTCGTATACGAGTACAAACAGAATAACCTGCATACATAAAAAAATAACCCAAGCACAGACAGAATAACACCAAAATCACAAAATCTTCAAGCTAAGGTCAAAGTCTTAATCCTAAGTCCAAAGTAAAACTCCAAGCATAGGAATAGTAACCAAGTCCAATAAAAAGACTTAAAAGCTTTTTATTGTTTAAGTTGGATTATTAAGTGTTTTCAAAAAGGAAAATAAAGCTCAACTGAGCAAATTCAAAATGATGAGAAAATAAAATGCTCAAGTGAGCAAATGAAAAATGACATGAAATGTAAATGCTAAAATAAAATGCAAAAAGTAAAGGGCATAAAAATAAAGGCAGAAAGTAAAAGCATAAAAATAAATTCAATTGTTAGTAATTAGTAAGGTTAGTTGAATGATCATCTTGAAGCTTGCGCGTGAAGACTTGCTAGAAGCTTGATAGAATCATAGCAACCACAGGACAAGTTTCAATTGCTTTTTGTCAAGTATATCATCCATTTTGGAACAATCAGAGATCTCAACATTTGATCAAAGATGATTGAGAATTTCAATTGGACAAATTTAGTGAAAACTTATCAGAAGCTTGATAGAATCATAGAGACTACACAATAAGTTTCACAAGTGTTAAACAAAAATCAAAGCTCAAACAATCTTTTGGTGCTTTGTAAAACATGAAGTTTATGCCTCCAATTGATCATTTTCCGATTCGGGACAAAATGTAGAGCTATGTTAAGTAATCGCAAAGTAACCTATATAGAGGTCACCCTACAACGAGGCCGGTCAAGCATGATTTATGGGTTGAAAAAGCAAACAAGATGAGTGATATGTAGATCATCCTCTAATATTTGTAAACACGTGTAAAAAAAGAATGGGATAAGATGGAGAGGGAGGAGACAAGTCACAAAATCATTAATGCGTCAGATGAATTCATCCGGTCTAACTTCGTCAAAATCATTTAACTATCATGGTGGATTTGATCATGAGACCTATCAACACTCAAGTTCCATTGATGTTGAGGAAATTTATGACTCCAAATAAATCAAAAATCATAAACAAATATTTAATAATAAAAATTCTAATTAAAATGGTTTGAAAATGGATTATTTAATTGGATTTTATTGATAAAATACATAGTGGTATCCATACATCAAAATAAAATTCCAAGAAAATTGCCCAAGGTCAAACAAGGGTCAACTATTTAAAAGTTAGAAACTATTTAAAAATAAAAGAAAATAGTAAAAAAACAAAATTTGGCAAAAATAGTAAAATCAGAAATAAAAATAAAATGAGGTCACCAATATTTGTTAAATGACCATTGCATCCTTCCATAATTTTTTCAGAATTTGAAAATATCAAGAAATATTTTTAAACATTTCAATAACTCAAATAAAAGAGAAAAATCATAAAAAATATCAAATCTGAAAATAAAATTATGAAAAAAAAAAAAAAGAAAAATCAGAAAGAGAATAATTGAAGAAAAAAAATTGTGAACTTTTTCATAATTTTTGAGCCAAAAATGAATTTTCTATGATTTTTTTAAGTTTAAAACATATAAATATAAAAATCAGAAAATAAAATAAAATCTAAAGGACATAATGTGGACCATTGGATAAATAAAACGAAATATGGACCTCACTGAAAACCACATCGGATCAGCTTTTTAAAATTAAATAAAACGAAATAATGTGGACCATTGGATAATGTCAAAATGCGTTAGTAATCACATCCAAAGGACATGGCACATTGGGCATATCATGGACTCTATGGAATAAAACACGGAATCAAAATATTTTAAAAGTCTGTTTGGAAAAACAGATGGCATGACATCATTAGTTGAAGATGACACGTTGGTCGTCTTCAACCTCTGTCCAAGCTCGATTTGCAAATGGTAAAACCAAGAGCTCAGACCACTGTCATTCTCTTTGGCTCTTTAAGACGGTTTCAATGGTACCTTCACGAAAAATTTATTTAAACTGTACAGAAAGGAATTTGAAGAAAGTTAGAATTCTTAATGAAAATAGGAGAAGACCACGAGGATCGGGGAGATGAGGAGAAAAAGTTAGACATTCATTTGGATTGATTTGGTTAAGAATTCTACCTGAACAAAATTCAATTTCAGAGCTCTGAAACTTGACTTAGATAGCAGGATTCAGGACACCTCAAGGCACGATTTTTGTTCTGTTAGCTTCAGTGAAGCTCAAGGAAGCTTAAGAAGTGATCAATTTTGAATTAGAAGTGCTTTAAGTGAGAATTCGAATTTGCAGAAAATGTGGTTACGGAGAGAGTTTGGCAGCGATTTTTTGGCTATCCAAGCTTGAGGAAATGAGTGCAATGTGTCTCTTATTTATAGGAGAAGCAAATGGAATCAAAATGAGGGGTGAATGATGACATTTGAGTGGAAATCATGCACACCCGTGTTCATGAAGAAAGTATGACTTCATGTACTCAAAACTTAACCATTCCTTGCATTTTGATGTGCTAATTAATCCTGGGAAGTTTATAAACATGATTAGTCACAATAACAAGGCTTAAGTTATCTCTTATAGCGAATTACAAAGGAATTGCAAAACGCGTAGTGAGCTTAAAAACATATTTTGGCACGATGTTTACATTGAGGCCAAATCCAATGCCCTCGTGCATTTTCAATTATTTCTTGATCCAAATGGAGTCCTCAAAGATTATAACACATTGCAAAAAGAATCAGATTCAATGGATGCTTGATGTAAAAGATATAGCCATTAGGATTTGAGAAAAAACACTGAAAATTAGGCCAGGCCTTGGTCAAACATAATGTTTTGTCTTTAAAAATGGTTTTCAACTCACAATTTGCTCTTGACCAAGAAATATGGTATGAAATAGACCTCTTGAATGGCATTTTGAAAAAAGAACCACTCAAAATCTCCAAAATTTGAGAATGTTATGGCCTTGTGAAATTGATGAAAAATCATGAAATGACCTATAATCTTTTGACTTCTTCAAGCATTTTCCAAACATCTTCAAACCTTGGAACACAGATGGAGATAAAGTTCACATCCTCGAGATTATTGTGAAAAAATAATGGCCTCAAGGTGATAAACCATGATTAAGTTATGATCCTTTGAAGTTGATGTTCAACAAATGGAGAAATTCACCAAAGACTTGTAATTTTCCAAGAATTTTCTATTCTTGCCAATTAAACTAAGTTGTATTAAACATCCTTAGATACATTGTGAAAAAATAATGAGCTCAAGGAGATAAAAGATGACCAAGTTATGATCTTTTGAAGTCCAAAACCTTAATTCCAAGAGCATTGGCCGTGACATGGAGAACTTTTCAACTTTGATGATCTCACTTACACATAAGGCACATCCACATGATGAGAGATTTTTGTAGATGATAATAGGAAATCATGTAAAGGAGAACCATTTCAAATTATTGAGAAGTGATGAAAATATGCACTTGCGATCCACAACTCAAATTAGGTCAACCATTTGAACCAACTCGGCATCTTTGAGCTTCTCTTGCAAGATAAAACATGATGAACTTCAATAGACTTTTTTAATGATGATAGCTTGAGATAAACCATAAAATAGAACTTGGAAATTCCTTGAGATTTGGTGGAGAAGGCATGGAAATAAACACATGAACCTATACACTTCTTGAAAGAGGGACTTTGGTATCATCCACCTACAACATAACATATAAAAAGCAAATGGTGTATACGTTTTATGTTTAGACAAACATCAATCATCATGTACAAAACATATACAAACTAGGTGCTTGGTGATCTCCATAAGAGAAAACTTAGAGATGAGAGAGGGAGAGAGAGAGAGAGAGGGAGCCCTTAGCTTGTGACTTTTGTGTAATGAAATGGTATGAGATGATAGAGAATCTTAGGGGGGGAAATTAGGGTACAACAAGGCCAAATCCAATTACCTCATGCGTTTTCATTTATTTCCCGAGCCATATGAAGTCCTCAAAGAGCAGAACACAATGCAAAAATAATCAGCTTCAATGGATGCTTGAGCTAGGAGATATAGCCATTAGGATTTGAGGAAACTCATTGAAAACTAGGCCAGGCCTTTAATCAAGCATGTCATGCCTTCTTGAAAGCTTAAAGTGACCTATAATGTTTTGCATTCAAAAATGATTTTCCACTCAAAATATGCTCTTGACCAAATAAGATGGCATGAAGTATACCTATTAAATGGTATTGTGGAAAAAGAACCACTCAAAAACTCCAAAAACTGAGAAATTTATGGCCTTGTGAAGTTGATGGAAATTCATGAAATGACCTATAATCTCTTGATCTCTTCAAGCATTCTCCAAAAATCTTCAATCCTTGAAACAAAAATGATTTAAATTTCACATCCTTAAGATTATTGAAGAAAAATAATGACCTCATGGTGATATACCATGATCAAGTTATGATTCCTTGAAGTTGATGATCAAAAAATGGAGAAATTTACCAAGTACTTGTAATCTTTTGACTTCCCAAGTGATTTTCCATTCTTTCCAATTGAACTAAGTTGAAGTAGACATCCTTAGATCCATTGTGAAAAATTAATAAGCTCAAGGAGATAAAAGATGACCGAGTTATGATCTCTTGAAGTTACACAAGAAAGGTGAAGAACCAATCTCGAGAGATTGCAATCCTTGACCCTTAAAACATATTTTAATCAACTAACATTCTTGAACCAATGAAGAGACTTATTAAATATCCTTTTAATAGAATCATGTCTTTGGGATCAATCAAAAATCTCACACAACAACCAAGATATGGTCCTCAGAAGTCCAAAACCCTAGTTCCAAAAGCATTGGCCATGACATGGAAACTTATTCATCTTTGATGATCTCTATTTCACATGGAGTATTGTCACATGAGTAGATATTTTTTAGATGATAATTATAAACCATAGAAAGAACAACCACTTCAAAATATTGAGAATTGAGAAAACTATGCCCTTGTGATCCAAAGCTCCAAATTAGGTCAACCACTTGAATCAACTTGGCATCTTTGAGTTTCTTTTACAAACTAGAACATGATGAGCTCCATGAGACCTTGTCAATGATGATTAATTGATGCACATCACATGTCAAATCTTTGAGATTTGGTGGAGAAGGCATGTAAATAAACACATGGACCTATGGACTTCTTGAAGAAGAACCTTTGTATCACCCACCTACAACACAACATATAAATATCAAATGATATACATATCTTGTGGTTAGGAAAATATCAATCATGATTTACAAAATACAGACAAACAAGGTGCTTGGTGATCCACCCTAAGATAAAACTTAGAGATAGGAGACGGGGTCAACCCTAGCTTGTGACATTTGTGCAATGTGATGGTATGAGATGATAGAGGATCTTAGGGGGGGAAATTGAGGTACAACAGGATATTCAATGCTTTTTAAGACTTCCTAATAGATTAACACCTAATGCCAATCGATTATATATTCAAGATATAATTGATTGTAAGTTCAAAATAGTAAATAAAAGATATATGGTTATTACTCATCATTAAGTTGTTGTCCTAATTACTTTGGACTATATTTTGAACTGAGCCAATTGATTAAGTTAATTTGCCAATCGATTGGCAAAGAAAAAACTTTGCCTTGACCTATTATGATAGCTCCCAATTGATCTGGTACAACTTTAATATATTTTTGAAGATATGTTCTTGATAAAAATCAGTTTGCAAAGATGTTTTACTGTGTGTGTGTGTGTGTTTAGCCATGTACTTTTATGAGAATACCCTTATGTTCACTCATATTATTTAAGGTAGGGATTTCTTGCACTTCAAGAATTTGTTAGATACTTTCTTTTGTAGACAGTTGCTAGAGCACACTTGTGATGGAGCTTGAGCTAAATTACATTTGATTTCCATCATAAGATAGTCAAGTCCATCAAACCTTAATACTTAGGTTTTCATATTTATTCATTTAATAAATTATGTTTGACTTAGACATTAGTTATCAAAACCAAAAGTTTTTGTCCTTATTAAAAGTATATCACCTATAAAATAGGGTTCCACAATTCTCCCCCTTTTTATGATGACAAAACATATTTCAAGGGAGGTGATAAAAGAAAAAAATAAAATATATGTTTAGAATAATAAAACTCCCCCGAGTTAAATAGAGATTATACTCTACCCCCCCCCCCCCTAAGAGTGTACTTATCCCATTTTAGCGAAATCAAAAAGTAGGTAAAGATGTTTTGCGAAAAATAAATATGAAGATATAAACACGCAAGGAATTTAGGAAAGGGAAAATATTGTCTTTATTTAATATAAAATACTTATAATTCAAAGTACAAGAATGGAAATTACTAAATTGAAATTTGTTGAAAGCGGGAAATAACAAGAAATTTAAAACGCATGGGTGAGACTATTTTATGCCATAAGTATCATCATTCTCTTGAGATCAATTTATTCAACTCATTCATGTCTATCACTTTTCTTTGAAAAAATTCCAATACTTGTTTTATATCTATGTCTTTTGTGTCTTCTTCTTCATTAATCCAGATGCGAATTAGTTCCTCATGTTTTACGTTGATCGTCATCTCTCTGATACTGGTATAGAAAATTATATTGTTGGGTGAAATTGATTTTTCCCTAGAGTATCAATTTTGAAAGATCTTAAGATTTTTGTGATCATTGCTACATATGGAAGATTTGCTGATGGTTTTTATTTTGAGTAGGACATATGGTAAAATATTTGATCTACCCAGTTTTTTAAATGTTGTGTGAGAAGCCAAATAGGGATAATGTCATCTTTGATAATATAGTCTATATTGATGTTTCTTGGGAGCAAAATTCTTGTTAAGAGATAGAGAAGGATTCAAACTTTAGGTTTTAAGAGGGTTGTTCTAAAAGGAATTTTTCTTTTCTCCGTGAAGTTGGTAACAAGAGAGTTTAAGGCTACATTTTGTTTGAAGTTTTTGAGTCCTATAGGTCTCTCAGATCTATGGGTGTTCCTATGGAGGGTAATTCAAACAGTCTCTCAAAGTATTCTTTGTGCATTACTACTTTCACACTTTTACTGATGATGTCATGGTTTTTCCAAAAATATTCAGGTTTGTGTAGAATTCTTGGGCCATATCCAGATTTGTCACTTCTCTGCACCCCTATTTATCATTATTTGTATCCCTTTGCTGTAAAACACTAGAATACTCATCTTTTGGGTTAGAGAAATAATTTATTTGGATGCACAAAAATTAAATTAATTATTTTAAGGGATTAATCAATGTTTTCCAATTATTTCAACCTTGAAATAATGTATACCTCTTTTATCAAGAATTATGGATAAATATTTCCCTAAAAGGGAAAACACCAAATATACTATGGTGTATCCTTCTCTACACATCGTTGGATGTGAGAGTTAGTAAAAAACCAAAATCAATAAGTCCATTACAAACATAACCACTCAATTGATCACTAAGGATCATAAGCCTTGAGATATTCTAAGGAACATTTGCTTTGATCCCAACGATTAATGTTTTCCATCATCGGTTATCCTTGGATCATAGACTTCATAAATATTGTATACTTTATAAGTATACATTTGCTTTTCATAGCTTCATTAATTATCACAAGGCTCATAGCTGCAAAGCATACCTGCAAAACATTAAGGTTTCACCTTTGGTGCCCAAATCTTCTTGAGCGCAAGTGCATTAGTTACATAGAATCTAAGGTTGTTACCTTTAGATCATTTGAATTTATCAAAACAAAAATGTTATAAGTTTCCTATTCTGTTGCAGTGTTTGCACTTATATACCAAACACTTCTCTTCCTTATGATATACACCATTCCTAGGTTTTCTATCATTTTTAAAACCTAATTCATTTTTGTTTATGGATAATCTTTGACTAGATAAGATCGAGTCGAGATTCTTTTTCCCTTTGGCGAACTTTCCTAAGTTTTCTCGTAAATCAGCTACTTTTTTATAAGGGAGTCAACGCTTACATTCTTCTCTCGAATTTCTAATCTTAATCATTTCTATCTTGAATGAATCATTTACTTATTTAATATGTCTTGATGATTCTTTAAGACCTAAGATATGTTCTCTCACTTTATCATTTTATTTCACGAACAAATTACTTATTATGAATAATTGTACATAAGATGGTTGATACCTGAAATAATATATGCCTCTAAGGATGCCTTTAAGAATATTTCATCTTCTTTGTTGGAATAAGATTCTTTTATATTTCTCCTTGAGGTTGATGTCTCTCTTCCTCTTTTTCATTGGAGTATTGAAGAATGTTCTTCTTCTTTATCATTCATTAAACAAGAGGGTCCTTCGTTCAATGTTGAATCTTTCGAAGATCGTTCAACTACTGAGTATGTTCTTTAGAAGGATTGCACTGGATTTGTATGATAAAAGTTTGATGAAGATGATGATTCTTTAGTTTTTATTTCTTCATCTTTAAGTAATTGGACTAGTTCGTTCAATTTCTCTACAATTTCCTTCTTTCTTGATTTTTCCTAAAATTCATGAAGAATCCTATCTTTTAATTTAAGAGTTAGATTAAAATTACAATTCTTAGTTATTATATATTTGTCAATGATACTATTTCCAACATAATTTCCAATATTTCTAAATTTTGAAAAACATCTGAGAGTCATATCTTTATCTTTTTCGCCCTCGTGTGTTTATCTACTCTTGTTCGATAATTGGAAAAACTCCATATATCATTTCAAGAGTATCTCACATTTACTTGTAGGTTTTATAATGATCAATCTAATAAAGTTAATTGTCATCCAGAGACATTATTATAAATTTTTTGGTTTTAAGCTCTTTCTCTAAATTTCTCTTTTTCTCTTCGGTTTAAAGGGAATGAGGTTTATATACTACTTCATCATTTACTTGATGAGTAGGGATAAACAGACAGTTTACTATTATTTCCCATAAATCATGATATATAATTTGAAGAAAAATTCTAAACCTAGCTTGCCAAATATAAATTTGACTATTATTGAAAAGTGGTGGTATGTTTAGAAAAGATCTCTTATCAGAAGTCATCTTTCTCCTAAGACGATTAGTCCTTATATAAGAGTTAGGTTATGATGTCACTTGTTGGACATGTGACTTCACACATAATAGGGAGTGAATTATATGGTTTAGAAAAAAATGATTTTGAAAAACTTTGTGAATTAAAAGCAGAGTTTAACAACATTTTAAATCTTAAGCAACGAAAATATAAATTTGCGGAATATGAATTGCAGAAATTAAAGAACCTAGGAAAAAGAGAGAACACCGAGAATTATAAAGGTTCATTAAAAAAAGGAACTACTTATCTCTTCAAGAATTGATCTTGAGAGTATCCAATAAATGTGAGAGCTTTTTGTAGGAAATACTCACGATTCCCCTCATACAAGGAAACTGATTGACTTCCAGCCAAACAATAAGACCAAGAATCTATCCATTGAGTCTTCTCTTCCAAACAGTTGAATGAAAAGGTTAGTATCCTTTCCACACATGAGATCGACATGGTTAGTCTTCTTTCTACCAAAATTTGGAGTGGTTAGTCTTAAAGGTTCTAAAAAATGATTTGCAGGCTTTTATCACGGGCTGAGCTCATGAACCTTAAGCTTTGGTTTTATCATGGGATAACCAATAATTTGGGAGATTTTAATATCGGGCTAATCTCAAATATATCTAGGTTTTTATATCGGGTTGAGCTTGAAACTAATCTTGATTTTAATACGGGACTAACCAAGAACCTAAATATATTTTATAATGGGCTGATCTCGAACCTAAATAAGGGTTTAATCACACAATCTCTAAACCAAAGATTTTTACGGATTTAGCTTACAATCCAAAAATAATCCCTAAATGAGTAATATTAAACCAAGATGTATACAAAATATTCTCATGGTGAATTTTACAATTCTACCCTTCCACAGTTACAATATTTTCTCACTCACAAAAGAACATTCTTGCATAAGCACTATGGCTAAAATATTAGTGAGAGAAAGTAAATGAAAAAGTTTAGAGAGAGAGGGTGTCAAAACACATATCTGGATGATTTGAAATGAGAGAAGGGACCTCTATTTCTAGGCTAGAGGTTTGCTCCAAAAAATTGAATTTAATTCTTTTTAAGACTTCCAATTGATTAACACATAATGCCAATGGGTTAGATATTCAATATATAATCGATTGTAAGTTCAAAATAGGAAAGAGAATATATCTAACCATGACACGCTATTTTGTTGCTTTTTTTAGTGTGTGTGTGTGTGATTTAGCCATGTACTTTTATGAGAATGCTCCTATGCTTTACAAAGTATTCACTCATACAAATTAAGATAGAGCTTTCTTGCACTTCAAGTTTAGTTAGATACTTTCTTTTGTAGACACTTTCTTGAGTTCACTTGAGATGAGGCTTGTAGATACTTTCATTTAATTTCCATCATCAAATAGTCAAGTCCATCAAACCCTAATACTTAAATTTATATATTTATCCGCTTAATCTCGTATGCTTGAGTTAGACATTAGTTGTCATCATCAATTGTCCTTATTAAAATCATATCATTTGTAAAATAAGGTTCCAGAGGGGATGATGAAGAATCACTGATAAAGTTGAACTTGAAAAACTAAAAGAAGAAGGTTTTACTCCGAATATGAAGAAAGCACGAAGCAAAGAACATTTAAGTTTAAATTATTTATAAAGCCAAGTTCCTAGGCCACTTAGAATATCATTTCCCGACAATAGGTTCATGTATACTAGTAATGGGCAAAGCATTTATGACCTTGGATTGAGGCATGTAGTATGATCTAGGGCTCACAATGTTTGCTAATTTCCAATACAAACCTATGACAATGCATTTGGCCCTGTGTAAGGTGTTTATGTGTAAGTTTTATAGTTATCTCCTGTATCACGAGGTTTAATTGGATACTAATATCTTTAAATAAAATGTATTTAAAATCTTATTTATTTAAAAAAGTTATTATTAAAAAAAAACATGAAATTCTATGAATGAGTGATGAGTAGGCAGCTAACCAAACTCTAACGATACCATAGTGTTAAAGAAAAAAGTAAAGCATCAAAAGACTTTGTGGACAAGAAAACATAATTTAGATTTCTTTTAATCACAATGAATTGGATAGATATTGAACTTATCCTTCAAACATAGAGGTGTTATTGCATACAAAAAGGTCACTATCAATGTTCTTCAATGTTCTTGCATCATATTCTCAATAAACAACAGAAGGTGATGATTTCAAGTGCAAAAACTTGTCTAATCTTATTGAGGCATCAACTTTGCTATATGCATTATAATTCATGTCCAAGACAAAATTGAAGAGGACTCAGAAATATAATATCTATGGAGAAACAAAAAGACAATTCCAAAATCAAAAACTTTACATGTCTAACAAATTATATGATATTTCATAAGCACTTGTCAAAAGTGTTTTTAGAATATCTTCACTTGTTGCTGGTTTCCACTTCTCATCATTGCAGAGAATTCGTCAAAATTGATTCTACCATCCTGTGGAACCACAAAACTGAGGATCATTAAAATATTGAAATTGAAGAGAAACATGTAATGATTCAAAAGAAAATAGTCTTACATGATCTGTGTCCACTTCAGATATAATTGTATCAACTTCAGATATGATTTCTTTGATTGTGGCATCATCTCCCATACCATATTCTTTCATGGCAGTTTCCAGTTCATCTCTTGTTATAAACCTACATTAAGATTAATTTAGACTCTTCATCAATATGAATAACTCTTTGGTATGAAACACGAACACCAGACACAACACTAAAATGTTGAATGCAAAATGAAGGACTTACCCGCTGCTGTCTTTATCAAAATATTGGAAAGCCTTGTAAAGATGATCATCTCTTTCTAGCTTGTGTCTGTGCATTGTAGCAGTGATGAATTCAATGCAATCAATTGTGCCATTTCCATCTACATCAGCCTACATTTTACGCCGTCTGTTGAAAATTTTCGAAAAGAAAGAGAGAAAATATAATGGACAAAACTTATGAACTGCTTACAGCTTCCATAAGTTGCTTAACTTCAGCTTCTGATAGCTTTGAGCCAAGTCTTTGCAAGCCTGCTTTAAGTTCTTCATAGGTGATGGTTCCACTATTGTCCGTGTCCATATTCGTAAACATCGATTTCAAACCTCGGATCTCTTCTTCCGACATATTCTCAGCAATGACCTTGAAGAATATTATAAAAGTTTAAGTTAAAACTTAAAAGTGCTTAATTATTATGTTTATCCAAACAGTGCTAAGAGGATTACCTTCAATGCAAGTTTCTTTAGTTTATTCATAGCTCTGAATTGCTTCATTCGAGAAAGAACTGCACTGTCTATTGGCTTATCAGACGCATTTCCATCTTTAATCCATGAATGCTCTAATCATATTCATGCAACATATGAATCAGTTAGTGAAGAAAATAAAATCAACTAACCAAGAAAATTCATATAAGAATGTTACACACCTAGAACCTGCGCGGAAGTGATGCGTTTCTTCGGATCCTGTATAAGCATTTTACGAACAAGATCCTTGGCGCTGTTCGATATTTTAGGCCATGGTTCACTTTCGAAATCAATATGACCTTCCAATATTGCATCAAATATTCCTTTTTCGGTCTCTGCAGAAAAATATGTGATCAAAATGTTAGACAGGCCTGAAAAAACAAGATTTAAGTTTTAAGTTGTTTTATTGTATGAAAATCATAATCATAAAAGTTTACCAGCCCAAAATGGAGGAACACCACTAAGTAAGATATATAGAATTACTCCTGCACTCCATATATCTATTTCCTTTCCGCATCTGCGTCGAAGAACTTCTGGAGCAACGTAGTAAGCACTTCCAACTATATCGCGATATACCTTTCCTGCAAAGCATTAATTTCGAGAAATTTAGTCTCATGGAGTTGCAAAACTAAGTCTGTTGCCTGCAAATCCTATTTCAACTGACGAAAATTGATATTGTTAGGTTGGACACAATACCAGATTCAGAGTTTCTAGTGGTTGTTACTGTTTCGTCTACGTATTAACCAAAAAAAAGTCTGATTAATCCTTCACAAATGCAAGATGGCCCATCTCATGAAAGGGTGTAAGTTTCCATATCCACACTAGTACTAATATAGTTCATTGGTGCTCATAGTTCAAATTGGATATAAAAGATGTCATAATTGCATACACATGGGGAGAACAGAACAATTATATGAAGCTACTGTTAAATTAACTGGCAGAAGTTAATTCCAACTTAAATCCAAACCAGCTTTTGACAAAAACAAAGCTACCAATAACAAATATAGCCAATAAATCTACTAGAACTAATGTATTTCCGCGCAACTCTGCATAGGCTAATCCGTCTTACGTATCGATCAGGGATTCCAAGCCAGGTTCATAAAAAACAAAGCTACCAATAACAAATATAGCCAACAAATCTACAGAACTAAGGTATATCGTGCAACTATATAGGCTAATCCGTCTTACGAATCAGTCAGGGAACGAGCCGTGACCAAATCTTAAGACACCTAAGCATCAATAATTTGTGTCAAATCAAAAATAGACAAATGAATGGATCAAAAACTTTACCTTCTTCAATAAAAACAGACAAACCAAAATCAGTTGCCTTAAGAAGAGCACTCTCATCTTTACTAGACAACAAGAAATTCTCTGGCTTGAGATCCCTGTGCATAACCCCCATAAAATGACAAATATGAACAACATTAACAATCTGTCTAAATATAATAGCAGCAGCTTTTTCACTATAATGTCCTTTAGCAATAATCCTATCAAAAAGTTCCCCACCAGCACAAAGTTCCATAACAACATGAACTGAATTCTTATCCTCATAAGCTCCTTTAAACTCAACAATATTCGGTTGACCACTCAAATGCTGCATAATCTGAATCTCCCTCTTTATATCTTCCCTATCAGATTTACTCACAAGCTTCCTCTTCGAAATCGACTTACACGCGTAAAGAAGCCTAGTTGAATTCTCAGTGCATAGATATGTTACTCCAAATTGCCCTCTCCCTAACTCCTTTCCAAGTGTGTAGAACTCTCTCACATCTTCAAAACCTTTTCCTAGGATTGTGTTTGTGTCTTGCTTGATCAAAGGTTTTGGACTTGGAGCAGAAACTGATGAAGGCTTCAAAGGTATCATCTGAGGAATCACATGAGATGATGCAGCTTGCTTTTGTTTTTCAGGTTGATGTGATTGTGCTGTTCTTGAATGGTTGACTTGTTCATGGCTGTTCCTATGATTGTGTTGACCAGAAGATTCAGCATATCTATAGCCATAACCATTGTTGTGTTCACCTTCTGAATCTTTTTCTTTATCTTTACTTAGTAAACAGCCCATTTTTTTCAGAATCTCAAATTCAACTCTTGGAACTAAAAACAATTTTAAAAAAGTGATTTTTTTTATTCACTTTTTGAGATTTTGATTAAGGCAAAAACATAAGCTTTTGATCATGAATCAATGGAAAAAATGAAAAATGAAATGACCCTGATGAGAATTTTGAAGAAATATGTGCAGGGAATGTGGAAAATGAAAAGAGAAAAGACAAAGTTTGATAGTTTGATGAAGAAATGTTAAAGCTATTAATATTATTATTGTTGTTATTAAAGGTAGAGAGACTTGAATGAAAGAGTGTGAAAGAGTTGAATGAGGATTTTAAAAAATGTGAAGAGTATAGTTGTAAATTTGATGGAGTAATAATTGTGGAACATGAATATTAACACAATAGAAAAAAGTTCAAAAAAATAGCAAAGAAGGTTTTTTATGGAAGTTTTGTATCTTAATTTTTAAGAAACTTTGTGAGTAAGTCATATTTTAATGTGTTTATAAATGTAAAAAAAATATAACATTTTGTTAAAAAAAATTCTTAAAATAAATTTTGTTTTGTTTTTAAAAAATGACATTAATTCTTTTTCTATTAGTAAAATTTTAATTTAATATTCTGAAATTTCAAACACACATGTTTCATATCGACCATCCAGCTTTATTTTGTGATAATTAATTATTCTCATCATTTTAAATGATTAATTTCTTTGTAAGAAAATAGAACAAATTGTTGATTTTTTTAGTTTTTAGTACAATATCAATTATTTATTTTATTTATATTATTTTTCATTAATATTTTTTATATTTTTTATTTTATACATTTCCATTTAAATTTATACTAAAAGTGAATAGAAAAAAATATTTAACTAATTTGATTGTTTATTTTTAAATTTATATAAAATAATATGCTAAAGCATTTTTAAATCTTTAATATACTATTCCTTTTAATTCTACCTACACAAAATATGTGAGATGGTTCAATTGATATGTGCTTTCAATATTTAATTATAAATATGTATGAATACTAAAAAATCTACACACAGATTGATATTGTTTGGATCACTTTGGATCACAAAGATCACAGTAAAAACACTCTTTTATTTATTTATAGTTTTTTAATCTATATAAGGAAAATAAAAGTATAATTATCTTGAATAAAAAAGAGAAGAAAACAAAAAGTGAGTTGGTAATGAAGAACAAGTCAACAAGATCCGTGTATTTTATTTATGGATTTAAAGTCGAAAGTCATTAGATTAATGGTTTTCACAAGAAAAGGAACAAGAGGGACAGTGAAGTGAAGCTTCCTTGACAAAAGGAGGGACAGCTTTCTAATCTCATCAAATCATGACGAAATGGAGTTGAAAGAAGGAATCCAATAAGAATGTGACACGTGTTCTTCTTTTGACTAATAAATTTATATTGGTAAAATGTTTTTAAAATACAAAATAAATTTTTTAAAAACTATTTAAATGGTTGTTTTCTTTTTCTGAAGTTGGATCTTAGTGGCCACTAATCATATTGAAAAAAAAATTATTGGTAATAGTTATTTTTCAGAAATAAGAAAGTGTTTGTTTCAAGTTTAGAAATTACATTTTTAGAAATATATAGGTAAAAAGAGAGGATTAACATATTATGAGGTTAGAAAAAATTAATTTTAGATATAAAAATTCCAAAAAATAAAATAATTTTTTATAATTTTCATTATTCCCATGAAATTATTCTCGTGTTAAAGGATGCAAAGTGCATTCCCATAAAATTTTATATATTTCTTAAAATAAATTAATAAAAATTACAATATTTTTGGAAATACTAAAATTTTTGCCAAACAAATTTTTAGAAGAATGCCCGAAACAAAATTCCCCTAACTGGCAATAATTATTTTTATAAACGAAGTGTCTGTTTTGAATTAAATAATTGTTAGGAAAGATTTTTATTAAATATAGTTGAATAGTTAGTAAGTTGTTTGTAAAAAGTATCTAACCAATACTAGAGAGTAATAATTTATTTTGTTAAATTTTATTAGTTAAGAAAATCTAATTGATTTTAGTAAAAAAAATATTTTACTTAATTTACTCATAATCATTTTAGTAAGAAAAGTGTAGTAAATAAATGTAAGGAATAATATAGTTAATTAGTTAGTAAGTAGTTAACAAATATTAGAAAAGATTTAGAAATTTATTTAATTGATCTTTATTAGGTAGGAAAATGTAACTAGTTTTATGTTTACTAGTAAAATATGGTACTTAATTTAGTCATATTTTTTTCAGTAAGCAGTGTATTTATTTTGGACTAAATAAATGTTAAGAACAATTTTTATGGAATATATTTAAGTAATAAATAAGTATAGTAACAAATATTGGGAAAAAAATTAGTAATTTATTTAGTTTGTGTATTTGTTAAAAATACAATAACTTATAATTTTTTGCGTGAGAATATGAAGTAAGAAAATAGTCTAGAAGAGAGAGAATAGACTAAAATAAAAACTCAATCGATTTTTCAAAATTGTAGTGTCAGTGGTTTTCAGAGTTTGCGTGTGGAAGATTTAGAGCGAAAATATGAGAATTATACTTGTATTGAAATTCAATCACATTAACACTTAATCACTTCACAAATATCAAAGATGATTTAATGATGATACTCAAATGTATATTCAATTGTATACTACACGATATGTATTTATACAACTATTCAATTTCAACAAATTCTAAACTCAACAATTTCTCACAATTTAATCACCACTAAAGCTCGATTAGGCACCAATTCTAATAAAACCTAACCTTATGTAATAAATCACTACCAGCTGAATAAACAATAAACTACTCTAAGATTTGAAAACTTAAGCATGCAATATCCTACAAAAATTAAATGCAACATTAAAAGAGAAAGAAAAGACACCCGAATTTATAGTGCTTCGCGTTCATCCCCGCTTTTCCTACGCGTAATCTTCAATGGTTTCCCATTGAAACCACCATTGTTCCTTTTATTTTAACAAATATTGCAAGAGTTTATACAATCACTTATCCACAATAATGCAGAAATAGAAATCTCTTGTATGAATCTTGACTTGTATACAATGTAATTCTGAACTCTTTTGTGTAATCTTAACTCAATTAACACTACTTGAATCTTCAAATATCAACAATCTGCTCCAAGCTTTCGTGAGCAATGAATCATTTGAATATTTAAGAAGAACCTTGCCTTGTCCTTAGCCTTCCACAGAGGCAATCTAGAGAGAAAAATATCATTCTTTTCACTAGAATTTGTCAACACCAATGACAACAACCTTTATTTTGCAAGGACCTGGAAATCTTTACCCAATTTTTAAGAAAAGTTATTTTTAAGACGATGTCTCCCTCAATAAATTAGAAATCTTTCATTATCAAGATCTGACATCAAAACTAAGGTTGAAGAAGAAAGAAATTTGATTGCAAGGGTTTTGAATATTTTCAAAAGTGAGAGAAAGTTGATTACATAGAAAATCACAATGTTGATTATGAAATTCATTACATGAATAATGATGACAAGATAATTTTATATGTGTTTGAAATTAAGCACCAAAATGGATGGAAAAGTTAGTTAGATTCGAATAAGAACATTTCAAGATTTGAGTCAAATGAGCAAGTAAAGTGGAATAAGAAGGAAAAATATTTTTGACCCATTTTTCGTCGATTCAAATCAAGAATAAAGTCTAATTAGAATTAAATGCCTTATGATTTGAATCGGTTCTATGAGCCAAACGGAAAATCTGAAAACTGCTCATACGAATCAAGTGTGAAGTCTAACTCGAATCAAATCAAGCAAAGGTGACCGAGAAGAGCCGATTTGAATCGTGTAATTCTCATTCAAAACAAAGTGTTTAAAACCTTTTTTTCCTTTTTCAATTTGATTCGATTCGGATGTGTGCTTGATTTGAATCAAACACATAAAATCTCAATTTTCATAGTTTTCAAAATGCTTTGATATTTTTCTTTCCGCATAACTGAATCAATAACACACATGGTTCTTATTCCACTGACTCATACAATTGACTAAGAGCATCATGATCATGCTTGAATATAACTATTGATTTATGCATGGTAAAATTAATAATAAATTGATTCAAGTTTGATTCAAAGATGTGCAATCATGAAGGAGACTCAATAAACGATAATAAATTAAATCAATAAGACAAACAACAAAATAATTGTATTTGGGTGCTCCTCTAAATATATTAGGGACATGAAACTACAAATATCTAGTGAATACGGGTTGTTATAGACTTTTAGAGATTATTAAGTTTTAGATCTAGCTCGCGAGAGTGAGAAGCCATACATGTGGTATTTTCGTAATTAAATTAGATCCCAAGGTTGGGGTATTTATTGAAATACTAGGATTACCTCATACTCCTAGGAAGTAGCAACCACTTCTATGAGTGTCGAAAAGGGGAATTTGATCCCTATTATTAAGGAGAACATGAATAATTTCTCCTTGACTACTGCTTCGCATTGTTGCAGACTGGGACATGTCACCTCTCATGTTCCCACGCTTCAGACGACTCATTCAGGGATTGGGCTATATATTTGAGAAATGAGCATCATGTCAGAATGATGGACGCTCGATCTAGTTAACAACCAATTAGGAGGATGTTGTGGGGGACATGTTACATCATTCACCTTCCACGTTGCCCCCCGTGTGGGCCCTTTGGAAATATACCAAAACATAGATTCTCAAGAACGAAGGCTTTAAGGTCAAATTTATTAATTGATTTTCCTTATTTGTAATTGAACAAGACTCTAAGTGGATTATCCCAGGAGAGAATTTAATTTGAGTCCCTAAGGCAAGACTTTAAGTTTATTTCCTTAGGTGAGACTTTAAATAGAGTCCCTCGGGTGAGACTCTAGTTTAAGTCCTTTATGATAGACTTTAAGTTGAGTCCCTCAGGCGAGGCTTTAAGTTTAGTCCCTCAAATGAGATCTTAAGTTGAGTCCCTATTGCCACAAGACGAGTTAGTAATGCTAGATAGGTCCATTAGAAATAGTCTTTATTTTATACACCCATTTGCATCCTACAAGAGTCTTAACATAAGAAGGATAAATAAGATCCAATGTAAGGGTTTTCTTCAATGCTTGTAATTCTTATTGCATAGCTTTCTGCCAAGAAAAAATAAGGGAAGTTGGTTAAAATGGGGACAACGGTTAAACATATTTCACCTCATGCACGTTTGGGACAAGAAATTGAGATAAGCATGGCACATATTGAGTTAAGTATGTAACAATGTTTTATTTAAGTGAAATAATTATAATATAACATATAAAGACAAGAAAATCATACAAGGTTCTCTGCTCACCAAGAAAAGCTAACATTTTAGAGTTAAGGTATTTCATTGAATTATCTCAGCGAAAAACCTTAATTGTTCTCGAAAAGTGTGTTTTAATCATTTTTGAAAAGTTAGTTTAAATTTGAGGAAGACTATGACGATTTTTCATCATGGATATCCAAGTAAGCGAGAATAATCATCAATAAATAATACAAAATACTGAGATCCTTAGATTATAGGGTGGAACATGACCCCAAATATCATAATGCACAAAATCAAATGCGAAGGTGAAATTGGTGTATTGTTATTAAATGACAAAGTTGGGATGGTGTTGATTCTTATTTTGATTAGGTCGTGGAGGACGAGTGCAAATAATTTTAATAAAGTGTTTGGGTGTCTTATATTATCAGCAAAAGTGTGAAGCAATATGATCCTTATTCTTGCAATTATGACATTCTACAACTGAGACACTCAAAGAAATAATGTCTAGACTTACAATAGCAATGATAAGAACTTGTAGATGTATTTGTAATTGTGAAGGCAAGATCATCTTGGTGACTGATCGTGACTTTGTGTGTCTTAAGAAATCTAGACCGCAAGTATACATTCCTATCGTGCGTAGCTTTAAAGATTATCGAATTCCAAGGGACTAAATATTGAACTATCGCTATCTTAGGTTACTACGTAAATCTAAGGCTAATAATATAATTCATTTGGGGTTTTAGGGAACTTAAGTGAATATAATCTAGTTTAAATTCAAGGAGAGATATCGCTATGTAATGGTCGGACTTCAGGGATTTAGCAATTCATTGACACAATCAGATTATTAAAACAGCTATTAGTAGAAAATATTTGTTTGAAAATCCTTTTCTCACACTTTCGTGTTTATTGATTCAGATCCTATAATTAAACCTAAGTGATCACTCTCACTGTATCATTTAAAGTTTAAAAATAGTTTTTGAAAACAAATAAAACCTAATTAACTTAAAAGCGCTCTCGTTGTATTTTAACTTAATGCACAATTACCACTGTCCAGTTATTATCTCAAACTCTTATTTTATTGATCCTAACTTCTATCTGTATTTTACTCTCGTAATAAAACAGTTGGTTATTAAAATTGGTAATTGAAGCCAGAAAATTATTCATTTAAAAAGAATTGCTCAATTGATATTGCTAAACCCCATCGGCTATATGACCTTACATACCGATAAACTAATTTAGCCTAGCATATTATAAAATTCAATAATAGCGCAACGATAATAAATAACATCAGACAAAATAAACTCAAGCACTGTAGACAATTTTGACAATAATAAATTAAAGCTTTAAAAATAAACCTGAAAACGAAATTGCAAATAAATCCTTAATTGTCATGTGTCTCCCAGTGCGAGAGATCTTGTTGCTCGAAAATAAATTCAAGAAAGAAAATAAAATCTCGGTTTTAACGTAAGGTTAAAATCAGCAAAAGTTCACAGCAATTTTCGATGTGGAAGTTGCTATGAAAAAATAGAAACTGAAACGAGAAAAATAGATGAAATTGGAAATCGGTAAAGGAAAATAAAACTGAAACAAATTCACCGGAAAATTTAATAGAGTAACGACAAAGTTAAGTGAAAACAAGGAGGAGAAAAAATGAAGTATCTCGTTGCCTATTTATAGAGTTAGAGTGTGGCTGGAAAGTAGGAATCGTTACATGAGTTACTCGCTTTTTCCATATTTTTCTGCAAGCGAAATCCTCTCCGTGGCAGTCTCTAGGGTTTGTTGGAGGATATGTGACGACCGTCACTGGCTTGCTTCATGAAGAAGCTTTCCTTCCTAGGTTGTAGCGATCGTTAAGGTTGCATGGAGGGAGTGTGTGACGACCCTAGCACATGCTAGACTAGTGAGAAGCGTGTGTGGTAATGGGTTGGGCTTTGTTTCTTTTTCATTTCTTTTCTTCCATCCTTGCTTTCATACCCCCATTTTGATATCACACCACATGCTTGCATATTTTTCCCTTTTTGTGGATTTTAGGCTCGATTCACTCAACTTTTTGCGACTTTCTTCGTATATGCCTTGTAAACATTAAATACTTTGAAACATAGAAAATACCGGCATAATATGAATAAAGAGTAATTTAGTTTAAATAAAATGAGGGTAAAATTCATGTAAATTAATTTAAATATACGATACATTTTCGGGTTATCAAACTCCCCTACACTTGAACCTTTGCTTATCCTCAAGAAAATAATAGAATAAAAATCGTTCAACGCGCGGTTTCTGACACAATCGCACGATACGACTCGAATCGTACGTGGTTGAGGGGCGTTACATTAGAAAGATGAAATTACGCTTCAACACTAACGATACAGAAATGACACAAAACCATATAATATGATCAAAATCCTCCACCCTATGCAAACCAGTATGAATCATGCTATCATGACTCAACCTAATTCTTTTCATTTGAAATCAACCGCTTTCATTCTAGTGCAATCACATTAAGCCCTTTATCTTTTCCGCACGCACATAGTAGATTAGCCGGTTAGTGATTCTGGTCATTTATGCACGGGGTTGTGGTACACAAGTTGGTAATCCTTTTGCTTTCCTAGATTATAAGTCACAGGGGATCGAACCATAGTCCTCCTTACCAAGTTCAGCACCAGACACCACTAAACCGGCTTACAACGGGTTGTTACATTAATTTTTTGTAGGTTCTGCAACTGTTGGATTATATGACTTCGTGAGGGTCACCTAACTTAATTAGAACATTCCCTATTATAACATGATGCTTCAAAATTTATTAAGACCAATCACTTATATTCATCGGCTCCCTACGTAGTTTGTAAATAAGACAGTGTCGACTGCTAGTATAAACTACTCAAGGTTAATCCAAAACTAAAACTTAAGGTTTCGGTATCATAAGTACTCAAACTAGTCTCGCCTAATTTGGAAGATTTAGGTGTCAAGGCGGTATTATTTTTGTCGAATATTCTAATGTAGCCTAATTGTGAGCAAACTATATACTTTTCGAATGTGTTAAGCTATGCGTCGAGTAAAAATTTTTTGTTATGGTTCAAGAAAAGTATGGAAGTATGAATAACTACGAAAATGATTGCTCAATTGAAATCAATCTGACAAGAATTTTTTTTATTGAAATGGAAAGGGAAATAACACAAATTCAAAGTTAACTTACTAGGAAATTAAAAACAAAGGTTTTCTCCCCTACACTTGAAATGGGCATTGTCGCCAATGCGACAATAGAAAGTGAGAAAATAAAACAAAGAAAACTAAGAAAATAAGAAAACAAGAAAACAAAATCACTCCTTATTGTTTCGATGTTTCCATTGGATGATCCACCTCGTGTTCTCACTCCATCTCGTGTCCTTACTCCACCTTCTCCGGGTCTAGGAAGTTCCTCGCCTGTTGTAAACATATGCATGCAAGCCTTCAACACGAATGATAAATGGCACATTTCATCGGTCGATCGAAATGTCGTGGTGGTGTTGTAACACGGTTGGAAAAGCGACTTGTTTGTTTTTGTTTTTGTTTTATCACAAATGTTGCGGTTAGCAAGAGTCTTCACCGACTTTTCTTTTATCCAATAAAGGAAAAGTGAAAATAAGAGGAAATACCTTTTATCGATTACGGTATGGGAGGTAATTATGAAAAGGGAAGGTATTAGCACCCTTTCCATCTAGTTATCTCTGCTCTTAATTGCTTAGCTCACTTTAAACTTGCTTTATGTGTGTGTGATTTGGAAAGAAGTATTTTGCTTTGAATTTGTAATGATTCTTGTATCGGTCCTCAAGAATGTATCTGAAGTGTTTGAAAATATTTTGAAAGTTTAACTTTGTAATGATTCTCGTATGAATGTACACAAAGAGTTTTAAAAGTATTTTTGATTGGAGCAAGCAATTTAGAGTCTTATTACCTACTACGGTTATTGTTATTTTCCTTCTCCTTTAGGATAACACTATCCATACCATTAGTTGGTAGGTAACTCTATCCGTTGGACGTGAAGGACGGTCATAGGGTCATCGTATGGTCATTGAAGGCAACATTGTAAGGATACCTTAGAAATTCGAAGGGACGCTCATCACTTATTCGTAGGCAACAACTGGGGGATGAGATCATATATTTGTAGGCAACATCAGGGTCATCGAGGGACTATGATCTTTATGATTGTTTTTGAATCGAGGATCTTTTTCTAATGGTACCTCTACTAAAACAATGATCTACACCTTGACCACTTAGCATACAGTTTCTTCCCTTCGACATTGTATTTCAAATCTCAATGTTCAATATTCCCTTATTCTGACTTAGATTGAATCATAACGTTCTCAATAGACATCATAACAAACTAATCCAAATATTCTTAGTGTCTACACAACATCCAATATATGTCCTCTAACTAACCTTACCCTTCACCTATGTTCCAAGGTAAACCGATCTCAATTCGATTATATTGAAGACATACTCGCCTAATAGTTAGTCCATCAAATCTCCAATTCCTTTAAGTTGATATTTAATCTCAATCATTACCTTACTCGAGTGTCGGTAATCTATATGCAACCTCATACAACAGTTGTCACATATATGCAAACATATGAGCCTCATATCCCAAGAGTTATCCTACTTGCTTACCAGATAAAAACATTAGTTCTCTACACAAATCCACACTGGAGGTAAGTTACAAATATCTTTAGGAACAATGTCAAGAATTGCACAACATTGGCGTATCACTAGCCGTCACATTGCTCTCTATTCTCAGGGAAAACATAAAAATAATGATCGACCTCCATCAAATACATCCCAACTTGACCCTTAGATCAAATCACAAATCTACACTCTCTTCAAGTTAGAAACAACATAGCTCCAACAACACTTGCAACCTTTGTAACACAATTGTATACTATACCAAATCTAATACAAACATCTCGGATAAGCAAAGCTTTTCCCCACTTGTTTTAAACTAACTCCTGCAGACAAGCAGTTAGAAAACAAGTAAGTACCGATAGTGTTTCACACATGTCACACACTAAGGAACAAACAATATTAGACAACGGCGGACGGACCGACCTACTCTGATACCAATTGTAACACCCCATTTCCCAATACTAGTAGTTATAGTAAAATACACATCATATATCAGAGTTCTCCACAATGGGGTGTCCCATAATTCAAGTTCTCATAAAGTTTCAAAATACTTTACTCCATCATTTATTCAAAATGATTTTTCAGCAGCGGAAAAACGATAATTTAATCCGGTTTCATGGAATTCTAGCCTCAACAATAATAAAACTCCATAAAATACGTGGTTCAACATAGCTCATGAATTAAGATATGTAACAATAAAACAAATAAAGAACATAGCAAGTTCCCAAATCTCGTTTCATGTATTAGAGCAAGACTCTCTATATTCAACGAGCACACTAAAGACTCCAAGCTATCATCACGCTTCTACGAACTATTCTCGATCACTTGCACGTTACCCACGTGGAGGTAACATCACAACAAAAAGGGTGAGTAATCATAATTCATAACAAAAGATATAAGGAAAAGACATAGTAGTTATAAACAACAACGATCATGAAATCTGCACATCATCGTTTACCAAGTATTGTACTCACGACTTCATATCATAATTATATGTTCACATCTTCATCATAAATCACTGAAACATATCATAACACATCACAACACTTTAGTCACCCACATTTCACAACAACAAATCAACATTTATGCAACATTATGAAATTTAGTGCAATGCAATGCATGTGGTACCATCAAGGCATACGCCTTCGTCACAAAGCCATTTAGGCATTCCAAAGCATTAAGCCCTCATCACCATCCAGAGCATTAAGCCCTCGTCACCATCCAGATAATTAAGCCCTTGTCACCAAATACAATGTCATATGATCGTGCAATAACATAATTATATAACACGCAATGTACAAGCTTTCGTCACTATGCCAATTTAGGAAAATCACATCATCATCATAACATTCATTGACGCCATATTCATCATCACAAAAAATTGTCATCATAGTCATTAACATCATCATCATACCACATACATCATAGTATTAACAACTCATCATAGCAACACATACCTCATTAAAATACCAACAATTCATCATAACAACACATATATAAATAAAATACAAACAATTCATCATATCATGTTAATCAAACATACATCATCATTATATCATCATATCATTATAGCAAATGAAACATCAAGGTATTATTAACATAACATCATATAAACAAATGTCAATGTAAGTCAACACGGGGAACCTAACTACATTTCATCTTAGTTATTGGGTAAATACTTCTTTTATCTCATTTTATTCCATCTAAATAAGTTAGTTGTATTAGCTACCCTAGACTTCAAACAGTATCTCAATTCGAGTTATAAAACCCAAGTTACGACTCTTTTAAGAAAATTTGACACAACCAATCAAATATGGACATCATCGCCCGAGGAAGCCTCTTGCTCGCCCGACAAAACTCCTTTCACTTTTGCATCTCCCGACGAAGGTACGAGCGAAGCCCTCCTATAGATACCTCTTTTCCTGCCCTTTTTCACCTCTCATGTTCGCCTAGCGACATCCTAACAAAGCTTAATTTCCCGGCGACACTACCTTCGTCGCTCAGCGATACACATCAGATGGAAATTCCTATTGTGATTCCTCCACTATTCATTCCTAAGTCTTCTTGCAAGTTCACCTCAAAGAAGATCCCAAAACTCATCTACAACGCCATGGTTTCACAACATCCCAATAGCACAACATAACAACATCACTTACATTATTCCTCATCATTATAACATCAATTGGCACCAATTTCATCATATTCATCATGCTATCCAATTCGTACCATATTGTATTCACACTTCCAAATCATTAGTACAAATCACATCATCAAATTAACACTCATCACTAAACATTACTTAAGTTACAACCTCATTAACATCGTTTAATTAGTAATCATGTTTATTATCAAAATAGCACATTCTTAGCATAACAACGTATAACAAATCAATCTTATAAACATATAGGTATTTTAGATTATTCCTCAAAGAAGTCATATAATTCAATCATAATATAGTTCATCTCGTTAGCTTTCCAACGGTTCGAACAACGCATCAATCGGACTCCTAAAACTCAAGTTATGATCATTTCACGAAAGTCCAACAGCCAGTCTCTACCACCCATCGCTGGTGGAACCTTAGTTTCGCCGCGATCCTTTGCTTTGAGCGTCACCTTAGCATCTCCGTTGCATCGTCGACAACACTTCTCCTTCGCAATTTTCCACCTTTGGAGGCCTTAGAACTCCAAATTCAATTCGTAAAAGCTCTGGTTTTAGAATTTCATATCCTATGATTCTATACTATTATTAACATCATATAACAATTATTTAAAGGTTCTAACATCATACATTCATCAATGATTCATTCATTCATTCATTCAACACATGGTTTTTGTCCAATTTCATCAATCCTTATGAAAATTATCACACCAAACACAAACCTACCACTATCTTAACCTGATATCAATCATAATAAATGTGATTAAACCCCTTAACTTGGACTCCTAGATTTTATTCATGTTCCAAGCTCTACGGTTCTCTTCTCTTTTCTTCGTGCCCTAGCTGCTTCTCACTTTTCTCCAATATTCCACGATCGTAACAATTGAACACGAGAATTTCAATATTCCTTGTTTAACCCTTGGACCCCTATTATGTTATTCCATCATTTCCCTCACTTAATCGACATAACTTTACCATATAACCCTTCTTGTCTCTACACCATATTCCCTTATTTTAATAATAACAATAATTCTAAATATTATTATTAAATCTAATTAATCCTAAATAATTATTTAAATTCTAAATAGTTATAAATTAATCAAATACTCTTCATATTTCTATTATTCCATTGATACCCCACAATAGTGTATCGCCGACAACCTCAACATATCATATAAATCACCACAACTCATATATTCATCAATAATCATCAATATCCACACTAAATCAATTAAATAATTAATTCTAATTTTTGGGCGTTACATATAGCAGGTGCTTGGCCAGGCGCATATAACGCACTGGTGTTCTTATAAGAGAAATTTGGATGATTCTTCCATCTTGGTTTGTATGTGTTCGAGTAAGGGTTTCCTTGAGCATAGTGCACTTTGTCATTAGGAGTTCCTACTAAGAGTTGACATTCAGTAGCAGCATGTCTAGGTACTCCGCATATCTTGCAATTTGGAGTTATAGCAGCCACGATAGCTAGGGGTATTGCGGTTAAACTCTCTAACTTCTGGTCAAGAGCGTCTACCTTGGCATGGACGCTGTCAAGACTGCGATATCGTACATACCGCCTTCCGTCGGTGCTTTCTCTCTAGGAGCTTTATCTACTTGACTTCTTTCACTTCCCCACTGATAGTGGTTTTGAGCCATACTTTCTATAAGAGCATAGGCTGCATCATAGGACTTATCCATAAGTGCGCCACCTGCAGCAGTGTCTATTGTTAATCTCGTGTTATATAAGAGACCAGTATAGAAGGTATGTATAATTAACC
The DNA here is from genome assembly GCA_021764765.1 of Vicia sativa. Lineage (NCBI taxonomy): Eukaryota > Viridiplantae > Streptophyta > Magnoliopsida > Fabales > Fabaceae > Vicia > Vicia sativa. The sequence goes on from CM038794.1 coordinate 100,211,658, forward strand.
ATTCTTATAGGCCATGATGTGGACAGAGCCTCAACATGTTTTTGTATCTTTCCCATGCGTCAAAAAGAGACTCATTGTCTTTTTGTCTAAAATCGCTAATTTGGGATCTTAGCATAGCTGTCTTACTTGGTGGGAAATATTGCGCAACGAAGATCTTCTTTAACTCATTCCAAGAGGTGACTGAGTTAGCTGGTAGATACTGGAGCCAAGCTCATGCTCTATCTCTTAGTGAAAAGGGGAAAATATGAAGTCTTATCGCTTCTTGACTGACCCCATTAGCTTTAATTGTGTCTGCGTATTGCAAAAACATTGACATATGTAAGTTAGGATCAACCATTGAACCACCGAGAAAATGGTTACATTGCAATGGACAACAAATATGGTTTGAGTTCGAAGTTGCTAGCCTCGATGGCAGGAGCAGTAATGTTGTTATGTAGCTCTTCTTGTGAAGGAATCGCGTAGGACTTGAGCAGACGTGGTTAATCACCCATGTCTGGTTCTTCAACTCGTTCAGCAGAAATAGAATATTCATAAAGGAATTGATTGTGAAATTCCTGACAGCAGATACTTGATGTCACAGAGAATGTTATGACACAGGATCTGACACTATGTAGACAATTTACATAAATACAAAAGCGATAAATAACACAATAAGTTGTTCACCGGTTCGGTTCTAACAAACCTACGTGCAGGCTACCAAGCCGGAGGAAATTCACTATTAGTAGTATCAATTCGAGTTAAACTCACCCGTTTACAACTCCTCACTTAATCACTACCCAATGACACTTCAACCTAAGTCCTACTTAGATCGAGTTCCTACTCACTCCCCAATCACCGCGATATCAACCTATTGATTAATTGAATTGTGAAGTCACACTTCAATAAACTATCTTGATCTCGCTTCAAAGCTTACAATCAAGAGACAAACACTGTGCTTCAAAGCTTTGGTGATAAACTACCCTTACAAATCCTAGTCCAATGCACTTATCAATTGATAGTTGCTTGGCTCATGAAGAAACTAGAATTACACAATACCAACTGTTACTAACCTTAACGATACACAAACAAAAGCCTTCAATGTATTCAATGGAATCGAGGCGTGGTGTAGAGTAAGGGTTGAATTCTTTATATAGAAGCGATCCACGAATCTTGATTTTGGGCTTCCATAAAGATAGCTAGGGTTCACTTAATTTTCTCCTAAAAACATGGTTTGTTCAACAACCAATTTAGGTTTAATTAAGATTAACCTAGCAGCCACGTGATCATGCTTTCTAATAAGAAAAACATAAATAAAATGCTCAACAAACTTCACGAAAATCTCGGAAAAAGCGATTCGAGCAGAATGTCACGAATGTCATAACATCATTATGACATCGGTCTGCTTTTAAATTTCAAGCACGACTTTAGCTTCCTGTTTTGAGTACTTTTACCATCCTTGTCCATAGGATTTATCTTCAATCTCGAATGTCATGACATCTATCAAGACATTTCTAAAGTCTAGTTTTGCCAAAATTGATGCCAACTTAAAACACTAACAAACTCCCCTTTGGCACATTTTGGCTAAAACTACTAGACCTATCAGTACAAAATGCAGAAGACTAACAACCTAGTTCTAATTTTTCCTAAGCTTTCCTAAGCTTCAAGTAACTAGAACTAAGAGAAGATAAATTCTACCCATACACAAGTCCCACAATTTCCCACAATTGCCCACAAACAAAATTTAAACAAGCAGGCCATAAATCCCCAACATGCCATACAAGTTCCCAAGTCCCATACTACATCAACACAGTGGTTCTTCTCCCTTTTAGCCATAAAGGGCCAAAGGAAACCATACAAGTCCCCAAACTTTTTAATCAAGCGATTATCGACAACAAAAATTATACCAAAGTAATTAAGTACCAAGTATACGGGATACATCTGTCGGACAATGTTCTGATCATCCAAAAAAGCACAAATGGAAAAATACAAGAAACAAAGCGAACATTGTGAAACAACAATAGGAAATGGAGAATACAAAGCAGATAAAGCAACACAACAACTTAATTAGTTGTTCTCCTCTGAAGAGCATCTTCATTGTCGTGACATCATCATCCCCTTATCGAAGCTTGTTCGGGCTTTGCGGTTCGGGAGCTTTCCTTTTCTTGGCCATTGGTGTCCTTTGCATTTTGAACAACCAACAAATTTAGCTCTATACTTCTTTGAGGAAGTTCGATTACAGTTATTTGCTCAACTTGAGAACGAAATACCTCCCTTTACTTTGAGAAATCGGAAGAATCGGGGTTCACATGAGTTGTCTAGGCGTGATCATCGGATGTCATGACATTCTTTGTGACATCTGGATCATCTGCTAAACTAGGGCTAGCGGTCTTTGATTAAGGGCGAAATTCCGAGGAGCAGTGATGTTCGTCTAGGATTACGGTGACTATCCTAGCAATGGCTTCTTCTACATACTTGGTACCTTCCTATTTCTTATCTCGGGGGACGGAAGGCGGTAGTCTTACCGGTGAGCTGATGAACCTTGATCCTTCCGTGCATCTTGATTACGAGAGTCGGTTGCCATTGAGCGAGGAGACCTTCAGGTTCAATATCCATGGCTTCACAAATGCCAATCTCGACCATGGTGGGAGATGAGCGGTCAGTCTGAAGAGGATGAGGAAGACATATTTCTCGGAAAGGTTGAGAATCGAGACCAAGAATGAAGCGGTTGAGAGTATCATTGGATGGAGAAGGTATGATACTTTCAAAAGGTATTATATGGAGGAGTCTTTTCACATTCTTGAACCCTATAAAAATAAGAGGAAATAAGCAACGACCTTATAATTAATAAATGGTCTCTTCCCTTTCTTGGAGGCAATCTTAATTGCTACAATTCCTCATCTTGACGGATGCCAGTTTGCTCCTTAAGTTTTCAAATTGACTAGCATCAAGAGCCTTGGTAAAAATGTCGGCGTTGAAGTTCGTGACTACATGATCCAATTTAATCACCTTCTCCTCCACAAGTTCTCGATGAAGTGATGTCGATGTCTATGTGCTTAGTCCTCTTGTGTTGAATAGGATTCTTTGATATATTAATAGCACTCAGTTGTCACAATACAATGTCATGACATCTGTGTGACATTATACTCGAACGACATCCTTCGGACCATTTGAGAACAAGCTACCGGTGCTATGTATTCGACTTGACGGTGGATAGGGACACAGTTTTGCTTCTAGCTAAACCAAGAAACAAGATTGTTTCCCAGAAGAAGCATCCTCAGGAGGTACTTTTCACATCGTCATCCTCGGCCGATCGACATCACAATATCCGACGAAATTGATTCACATCCACGGAATATAGGATACCATAATTGCAAGTTCCACTCACATACTTGATTCTTTTCACCGGTTAATGTGACTTACTTTAGGCTCGACTTGATATCTTGCACATACCCTGCATAAGCAATGTCAGTCTGCTTGTTAGGTACAACAAGCTCCCTATCATGCTCCTATATAAACTTTGATCAACCTTTTCTCCACTTGCATCCTTGGTCAACTTCAAATGTGTAGGAGCGGAGTCCTTTTATGGTGGCATTCTCCATTCCAAACTTCTTGACAATATTCTTTGCATACTTGCTTTGTGAAAGAAATGTTGAATCTTCCATCTGTGTGACTTGCAATCCAGGAAGTAAGTTAACTCTCCCATGAGACTCATTTCAAACTACGCTTGCATTTGATTGGCAAATTGTTTCACCATTGTCTCGGACATTCCTCCAAATACTATGTCATCAACATAGATTTGAGCCACCATAACCTTCCCACCTTCATTCTTGACAAAGAGTTTTATCGATCCTCCTCCTGTATCCTTTATGCTGAAACTTGGTCGACCTTTCATACCAGGCCCTAGGGGCTTGTTTTGACCATATAGGGCTTTCCTTAATCATAGACATGTTCGGAAAACTTGGATCCACAAATCCTTTAGGTGTTCTACATATACTTCCTCATTTAAGTAGCCATTTAGGAAGGCACTTTTCACATCCATCTAAATAATTTGAATTTGAATGCAAGCAACTCTAGTAGAAGCACGATTGATTCCGGTCTAGCCATGGTGCATAGGTCTCATCAAAGTCAATTCCCTCCACTTGAGTGTAACCACGAGCAACAAGTCTTGCTTTATTCACGTGACGGTCCATACGCATCGGACTTGTTCTTGTAGATCCACTTAGTGCCAATGATGTTTGTTCCTTCGGTCTAGGAACTAATTCCCATACTTCATGTTGCTTGAGTGGTTCAATTCCTCTTGCATTGCTCCATCCAAAATTCATCACATAGAGCTTCTTTGACATTCTTTGGCTCTATTTTTGACACGAAGCGGGAGTTTGAGACAGTTTCTCGGATCTTGTAACAACACCTTTGGTTGGGTCTCCAATGATGAGATCCTTTGGATGATCTTTCGAATCTGATTGAGGGATCTTTGTTTGCTTCCTCGAGGTTCGATTTAGGTGAAGTAGGAGTAGGAACATTTTCCTTATCGGTGCTTGAGGTGATGTCTCAAACCATGTCTCAACATCATATGGGACATTGTGCTCTGATAATGATCATCAACAATGACATTAATAGACTCCATCTTTGGGTTACGGGTTGAATACCTATATGCTCTGCTGTTTGTGGAGTATCCCGGAAAATGCCTTCATCACTCTTAGAATCCATTTTTCTCCTTTGATCACGATCTGTCGAATATAGCATTTGCTCCCAAACACATGAAAGCATTTCACGTTGGTTTCTTCCTTTCCATAGCTCATACAGGGTGGAGCAGTTCCTTTCTTAAGGTAACCATGTTGTGAACATAGCAAGTGTATAGCTTTAGCCCAAAATGAATAGGGTTTCTTAGCATGAATCATTGCTCTGATTCTGTATAGTCCTATTCTTTCTTTCCACAACCCCATTTTGTTGAGGTGTTATAAGAGAACTCATGGTTGATCCCTTCGAGGCAGAATTCATCAAACTTGCTATTCTCAAATTCCTTTCCATGGTCACTTCTTACGATAATCTGACTTTCCTTCTCTCTAAAGTCTTTGCATAACTCCTTAAAGACATCAAACACTTGATTTTCTTTGATGAAGTTTATCCGGTAAATCTGGAGAAGTCATCCACAACAACATAGGCATATCTTTTTCCACCAAGGCTTTCAACTGCATAGGCCCGTCAAGTCCATGTCGGCTCCAAGCTTTAGATGTGGTGATGTCTAGACATTGGGTGTGACATTCGGTTTTCTTTCCAACTGGCACTCACCACACCCTTCCTTCATCAATGTGAAGTCTTGGTATCCTCGTGACCTCCATTGAGATGATCTTTTCATTCCTCGAGGTGCGAGATGTCCTAGTTTTGGTGCCACAACTTGACCTCCTTTTCATCTTTATGCATGGAACATACGGATGAGAGGTTGGTGTTCTCACATTCCCATGTTGTCTTTTGATCGATTCCTCTCACTACTTCTTGTTGATCATTGATTACAAGACATTCGATCTAGTGAAGTTAACTTTGAATCCCATATCACATAGGTGACTTATGCTTATGAGGTTAGCGATCGAGCCTTTTACCAGTGACCTCCACTTAGATTTGGAACTCGGAGCGGTCTAAGTTTCCAACACCTTTGATTTCTCCTTTAGCTCCATCTCCAAAGGTAACAAAGTTGGTGGAATGAGGTTTGACATTATTTAGTAGGTTTTATTCCGGTCGTATGCTTAGAACACCCACGTCAAAGTACCAATCTTCCTTGGCGGACACTCGAGAGAAGTGTGAGCTATCATTGCTTGATCTTCTTCTTCCACTTTTGAGTGTAAGGTACTTTGATGTTTTAGGCTTAACATAGGGAGTCGATTAGGGTATCCATGTAGCCTATAACGGAAGGGTTTATGTGTCCAAACCTTCCACATGATGACATCTCCATCTTTGAAACTTCTTCTTCATGTTTCTCGATCCGATGTTGATCCCAATGTTGTGACATCTGCCTTGACTTTGGTTTCCTAGGCCTCTTCTTTTGTCACTAACAAGTTCCTTTGCACCACATATCCTAGACCATGCTTATTTCCGACATTTTGCCCAAGTGAAGGATTTCTTCCAACTTTTACGTTCGAGTCGACATTTTGTGATTTAGTCATCGATCAAGCTTGGAATTTAACACTGTAATTTCCTTTGTTGAGATGTCTTATAGTGTCGTATTCTCCTTCTTTTCGATCCGACTTCACATTTCGCCTCGAACTTCTCGATCGACTTTTTCATTTTCATTCGGTGACATACTTCACCACGATACGGTTTCTTGTAAGTATCGACAAGTTCTTCAAAGGTCACTTCTTCATCACTAGAGTCATTATCTGAATTACAACTTCCGGAAGGTGCGGTGACAAGATTAGTTGCTTCCTCGGACTCACTTCGAATCGGACAAGTGACATTCCTTTCTTTTGTTTCTTAAGAAAGGTGGGACATTCGTGTCCATATCCTTCACATTCATGACATTGGACTCCTCTGCTTTGACTTCCTTTTTCTTGACTGGATCTTACGCTAGAGTCATAAGATCATTGATGTCGGATGGAATGTCCTTGACATTTGACCTTGACCTTGGATCAATTCTCTTGATGAGCTTGTTGAACTGTCTTCCAAGCATAGCTATGGCTTGATATCTTCTCTTCACCCTTCTTGCACTCCTCTTGATTGGATACAAGGGCTATGCTTTTATTCTTCTTATCGATTACTCGTGATTCCCATCTCAAAAGTCATAAGAGATCCAACAAGTTCTTCAACCTTCAGGTCTTGATGTCTGTGCCTCCTCTATTGCGTTACTTTCATTTCAAATCTCTTAGGCAAGGATCCGAAATTTTCCTTACCGACTTCTCCTCGACATCTTTTCACCCGGGCTCACGAGGTGTTGGCTATCTCAAGATATTCATGTGGAACTCATGAATAGTCTCATCTTCTTTCATCTTCAAATTTTCAAATCGTAGTGAGCATCAGTCTTGACATCTTCACCTTGGATGTCCCCTCATGAGTAGTTTTGAGGGTGTCCCACATCCTTGGCCAGCATTGATGAACCGTCTGAAGATATTTATCAATACCATTAAATAAAGCATTCGATTGCTTTAGAATTCCCAGTGACTCCTCTTCCTCTTTGCTCCATTCTTCCTCGGGTTTCAAGACGGTAGTCTCATCTTTCTCAACCTTGGTTGGATGTTTCCATCCTTTATCGACTCTCCAAGCCTTGATATCTCGATCTTAAGAAGGCAACCATACGAGGCTTCGGTACTCATAATTAGACCCATCCGAATGGGTGGTCTACCTCGAAATCTGCTTCTTTATCCATTATGCGAAACTATTATCCCTAGATCTCACCCGAAATAACAAGCGGGTGCACTCGATGCCAATTGAAATTCACGGATACTTGATGTCCGAGAATGTTATGACCACGATGTCGACACTATGTAGACAATTTACGATGCATCTGACGATAAATAACACAATAAGTTGTTCACCCGGTTCGGTTCTAACAAACCTCGTGCAGGCTACCAAGCCGGGGAGGAAATTCACTATTAGTAGTATCAATTCGAGTTAAACTCACCCGTTTACAACTCCTCACTTAATCACTACCCAATGACACTTCACCCTAAGTCCTACTTAGATCGAGTTCTACTCACTCAATCATCACGTTGATATCAACCTATTGATTAATTGAATTGTGAAGTCACACTTCAATAAACTATCTTGATCTCGCTTCAAAGCTTACAATCAAGAGACAAACACTCGTGCTCCAAAGCTTTGAGTGATAAACTACCCTTACACAAATCCTAGTCCATGCACTTATCAATTGATAGTTGCTTGGCTCACAAGAGAAACTAGAATTACACAATACCAACTGTTACTAACCTTAACGATTACACAAACAAAAGCCTTCAATGTATTCAATGGAATCGGGCGTGGCTGTAGAAATAAGGTTGAATTCTTTATATAGAAGCGATCCTGAATCTTGAGTTTTGGGCTTCCATAAAGATAGCTAGGGTTCATTAATTTTCTCCTAAAAACATGGTTTGTTCAACAACCAATTTAGGTTTAATTAAGATTAACCTAGCAGCCACGTGAGCATGCTTTCTAATAACGAGAAAAACATAAATAAAATGCTCAACAAACTTCTGAAAAATCGGGAAAAGCGATTCTGAGCAGAATGTCACCCGAATGTCATAACATACATTATGACATCGATCTGTTCTGCGTTTCAAGCCTGACTTTAGCTTCCTTACGGTGTACTTTTACCATCCTTGTCCAGGGATTTATCTTCAATCTCGAATGTCATGACATCTATCAAGACATTTCTAAAGTCTAGTTTGCCAAAATTGATGCCAACTTAAAACACTAGATTGGTATGAGGTACTCGTGCGTGGCGTCTTCTAATAATAGGCGCTCGGGTTCGGGATTGGTAGCACTAAGTCTTAGCCTCGAGAGAGTACTTGGCATACAATTGGGAATGGTGCCTTAGTCTATATAGTGTAACTTAAGGAGTTATGATATCGACTTGTTAGTCCCAACAACGCGCCAAAAACTTGATCGCGACTTTGTGTGTCTTAAGAAATCTAGACCGCAAGTATACAGTTCTATCGAGTGTAGCTTTAAAGATTATCGAATCCCAGGGACTAAATATTGAACTATTGCTATCTTAGGTTACTACGTAAATCTAAGGCTAATAATATAATTGATTTGGGGTTTTAGGAACTTAAGTGAATATAATCTAGTTTAAATTCAAGGGAGATATCGGTATGTAATGGTGAACTTCAAGGATTTAGCAATTCATTGACACAATCGATTATTAAAACATCTTTCAGTAGAAAATATTTGTTTGAAAACCCTCTTCTCATACTCTCGTAATAAAATAGTTGGTTATTAAAATTGGTAATTGAAACGAGAAAATTGTTCATTTAAAAATAATTGATCAATTGATATTGCTAAACCCGTCGGCTATATGACCTTACATACCCATAAACTAATTTAGCCTAGCATATTATAAAATTCAATAATAAGCGCAACAATAATAAATAACATCAAACAAAATTAACTCAAGCATTGCGAGACAATTTTGACAATAATAAATTAAAGCTTTAAAAATAAACACGAAAACAAAATTGCAAATAAATCCTTAATCGTCGTGTCACCCACATGGGTGAGATTTGCCTTTTGTTGCTCGAAAATAAATTCAAGAAAGAAAATAAAAGCTCGGCTCTAACGTAAGGTTAGAACCAGCAAAAGTTCACAGCAATTTTCGATGTGGAAATTGCTATGAGAAAATAGAAACTGAAACGAGAAAAATAGATGAAACTGGAAATCGGTAAAGAAAAATAAAACTGAAATAAATTCACTGGAAAATTTAACAAAGTAAAGGCAAAGCTAAGTGAAAATAAGGAGGAGAATAAATGAAGCATCTCGCTGCCTATTTATAGAGTTTGAGTGTGGCTGGAAAGTAGGAATCGTTACGTGAGTTACTTGCTTTTTCTGGATTTTTCTGCAAGTGAAATCCTCTCTGTGGCGGTCGCTAGGGTTTGATGGAGGAGATGTGATGATTGTCACGGGATTGCTTCAAGAGAAATCTTTCCTTCCTAGGTTGTAGCGACCGTTAGGGTTGCATGGAGGGAGTGTGTGATGACGGTCACACATGTTGGACTAGTGAGAAGCGTGTGTGGTAATGGGCTGGGCCTTGTTGCTTTTTCATTTCTTTTCTTCCAGCCTTGTTTTCATACCCCTATTTTGATATCACACCACAAGCTTGCATATTTTGCCCTTTTTGTGGATTTTAGGCTCGATTCACTAAACTTTTTACGACTTTCTTCGTATATGCCTTATAAACATTAAATACCTGGAAACATAGAAAATATCGGCATAATACGAATAAAGAGTAATTTAATTTAAATAAAATGCGGGTAAAATTCATGTAAATTGATTCAAATATACGATAAATTTTGGTTTATTAGTGGCAAAGAAGTTCTAATCTAGTTTCTTCATGCTTGAGACAATGAAGGGAGTTTTATAGTGTATGCAGAGGGTTCTAGTGGAACAAATATGCTCTAATTGATTCATAATCATTATGAGAGTCATAAAAATTGAATAATCTGAATACGATTGTGATAAGTCTTATATTTTTTAGTTCATTTATATTATTTAGAGAAGATTCACACAAGACTAACTAATTCCATATTACTTTCATTTGTGCTAAAACCTCATAAAATAATTTATCAAATTGTTGTTTTTTTAATAAGATTGAATAAACTCAAAGAAAATGGAACAAAAGAAGGGGGCTAGGCCAAAACTCTCAACAAGACGAAATGAACCTAAAGAAAGGTAAACCTAGCCTATTATGTACAAAATATGCCCTTAAGAAAGTAGGAATATTCTTGTGAGGTGTAACCGAGGAAGTAAGACCTATACTAGCCATAAATTATGCCTGTTGTTGCCTTTTAGAAAATATGAGAAGCAAAAAAGACATATTTGCGAAATATTGACACAATTACCCATTTGTAATGCGAGGCACAATAAAAGGAGGAGAAAAACACGAATCACGACTTAAGAGTCGATTCTAACCAAAGCTTGGAAACCCTTCTCATGGGCAAACTTAATAGCTATCACAACACCGTGAGTTTGGTGATGAGAAAATTAGCATAATATAACTCGTAAAGGCTCCAAGAAACCTACCATCAAAGTCACGCTAATACCACCATAGCGGAGGATGCAGGGGCCGTCACAATGAAATTTGATCCACTTCTAGGGAGGCTTCGGATAACTTCCACAATTTTAGGAGCGTTAGGCTAAATAGTGACCCTAAAATTCCTTAAGATATCAAACTCTCTCATATTGATGAAAGAAAGAGATTTAAAAGTATTATCGATCATCCCAAACCGATACAATATCAACTATAGAAGAGGAATGAAAAATGCAAATACCTTTGAACTGACGAATTACGAGCCACCCAAATAGAGTTGAGGACGTGAATGCTAGCATTGAAAAAGAAGTTGGCAATGAGCAGCCAATTTCCTCTTGTTAACACTCGGTGTCTTCCCAAGAATAAATCCACACGAAATGCTAAAAAGTGCACAACCAACCCCAAATCTTCCTAGCATCGACAATCAAAGAAAATATGAGAGGAGTTTTTATTTTGCTGTACAAAGACTACAAATAGAAGGAAAAGAGAAGTTCATTCGCTTAAGTTGATCGTCGTCTGATTTTGTTACGCAACAATCTCCAAACTAAAACGATTTTGAAGGCGAAATACAATTAGCGGATCCAACTCCACAAATCAACCGAATACCGAGATCCTTTTGAAATCATAAGTCTATCTAGCGATTAATCCCGGAAGATGTGGGGTTCCAAATTCTCTTATATGGATAAAGATCGAAAGGAATATGACAATTTAGAATTACGGCTGAACATAATCGAAATTATCGAGCCGGTTTGAAAATTCCAACTACTATTAACAATAAAAGAATTAACCAACAAATCCTCCGGGCGTAGCCACTCTAAATGAAGCGATACTCACACCAAGAGTCATACGAAACTAATATAATTACCATTTAGAAAGCCAGAGGAATTCTCACAAATAACGAGAATCGTTGCCATGATACTAGCTCATAACGAAGAAAAGATATGATGATTAATGAAATTATTCTTTCTCATAACTGCTTCTAGAGAATAGCCCTGCTCCTCGAATTAACAAACTCCTAGGCCAACTTTAAATTAGGCGCAACATTAAGCTCTAGCAGGACCTAATACCAAGGTCACCTTCATGATAAGCTTGCATAAACTTTTCAAGGACACAATAACAATTTTGCTCTTAGCAGCGTTCCGCTCAGATGAAGTTACGGGTTGCTAACTCAATCCTCCTCAACAAAGAAACCGACCACAAATAAATACTCATAGAATGAATGAGCATGCTATGAATAAAAGACTTTATTAGCTCCATTTTACCGAATAGAGGCCCTTTCAAGAAGCGACTTAAAAATGATTTTATCGAATCATAAGAAGATGTTTGGATCTAAGACTTACCTTAAACAGGGACACTGTCATACCCCAAAATTTGCCCTCCATCTACTCAAGAGATTTCATACATCCATACTCGAGGATTCCTCGAGGTTGATCGACAAACTCTCTCAGACAATCAACCCAAACTAGGGTTTGGTATCTCTCAAGTCAAGATGGGTTTCCAACATCTCCAATGGCCTTCATGCCTCCTCATATGCTTCAAAGATTCTCCATGTCAAGTTTCAAGCTTCACTGAGTCAAGTTTCCTCGACGAATTGCTCGGATGGTTGAAAATCGGTATTAGACAAAAGTCAATGTGGTCAACATACAGTCAAAACTTCGATTTTTGGTCAACATCCTCATTTTGAAGTAACATTCATCATTCGATCAAGGGTTGATCATGATTCATCAAGAAAACTCAAGATTTGCCCAAAGTCAAACTTTCTAAATTAGGGTTTCTAGGTGAAAAGTCAATGAACTTTGTTGGTCATAACTTTCTCATACTTTCTCGAAATTTTTCCACCACCTCTTGTTTTGAAGGAAATTCAATTCTCTACAACTTCATGTCTCACAAGAATGTCCAAAAATGCTTCATTTGAGAGGTATAGCTCAAAACATTACTGGTCATTTTCAAAGTCAACAAAAGTCAACTTTTTGTTTTGAAGATATATTGAGCATGGTAACTCCAATTGAGATGAGACCAAAGACATTGGTTAGAGGACTCTTAGAGCTTTCCAAAAAGTCCAGGAACACTCAAAAATGTGGAAAATTGAGCAAGTTACACCATCCACAAGTTGGGCAATTTTGGAAGAATGCACAAAGAGATACTTCAAAAATCAAATCTTTTGCAAATGGGCCTACTTTTCTTCATCCTAACTTGTTCCTCAAGCAATTAGGAGTGTCCAAGCCCAAAGCCACGAATTTTTGATTTATTTTCTATTTAATTTGTAATTTATTCATTTAAATGCAAATTAAATCTTAAAATAAATTATAAAATTGAAATTAATGGCAAAGATTGATTTTATTCTTTCCTTAAGGTCCAATTAACTCACAAATGCCAGCAAATTCGAAATTGGAACAAGAAAGGCAAGATTGGATTGAAATTGATCAAGCTTTGAAGATTTGATTTTCATAGAAATATCAAATTTGATTTCCATTGAATATTGATTGATTCTTTCCAAATTCAATCCCAAATCCATCCAGTATAAATATATGATGCATACCTATCAAGAAAAGAGGGAAAAAATTGCTCCAAAACCCTAACCTAAAGTCAAATTTTCGTGTCCTTGAAGCAACTAGCAATCCTAGTTCCGACCATCCTGACCAATTCGAGCATTCCATCTTATTCCTTGTGCCATTCGAAATCGATCCGGATACTCACTTCATCCAAAACCATCGAATCGTGAAAACCGAATTTGGTTTGTTCTTGAAATTTCAAAATTCGATTTCTAACATTCATGCATTATTAATCTGTTTTGATTGTTTGTTTGTGATTAGAATCAAGTTTGCAATCTGGCAAGCCAATCGTGTTTCCATGGCACGAATCGATATATACCATATCTAGGGTTTCGAGCTCAAATTGGGGTTTTGTTTAAATGGAAAAATTGGACAATAGGACTGTCGTCGTGTTCGGAATGCTCAAGGAATCGAACCATGGCCTTAGATTTCATTTATATTATGTATCTGCATTTTGATTTTGCGAGTGCAGCGTCGAACCAAGCCGATCTTTCAAAATTCAAAGCGAAGAAGATGATGAATTGGCGCGGGGAAGCGAGCAGTGGCCAGCGTGTTATTTTCAAATCGTTCCGTTTCCAAACGGTAGTACGTTGGCTCGGTTAGTCGACTTCGCTTTCGAGTTGAGGTCAATGACTCCAGTTCGATCCCTGGCCATGGCATTCTTTTTTACAAGTTTGCAATTTCCTCATATTTTCATAATTTCTTTTATTTTCAATATTTTCATTACATTTTAATTATTTTCATGATTTTTATTCTGCATTTAAAAAATACCAAAAACATTTTTTCCTTTTACATTATTTTCACAAAAATGTTTATTTAATTTAATAAATTAAAAAATATAATTTTTGCATGCATATTTATTTTATTTATATTTTTGCATTTAATTCACTTTTAATTGCATTTTAATTATTAAATCTTTTCCAAAAAATCCCAAAAAATTATTTTAATATATTTATCTTATTTCCAGCATATATTAATTTTCTCATATTAAAATTTGCATTTTTCTAACATTTTCCTCTTATTCAATTCATCTATTTTAGATTTCCCATTCTTTCACGAGTTGCTCAGGTTGGACGTTTTCTTTTATCATTTTCTTTTTCCAATTATGTAATTGCTCATGGGTTGTAATAGTTTAATCTAGGGTTTTATTTTCCATAAGTTTAAATTATGTATACGCCCCAAGCCATGTAATAAGCGTAGGTTTATTTCCGCCTTTACATTCCGCACCTTTATCAATTGCTAGTAATTAGGCGTGTATGGCAAGATAACAATTGGACATAGCTCACACTAATCTTCAAGATAACATATTACGAATTCAACACACTATCACACACGCACCTTAGGGTAATTCTCTCTCGATGCCTTTCGATTCAAAATGGTCATGTCCTCGAGCGTAGAGGTATTCTAGCACCGTTGCCTTTCAAACAAATCATCATAGTCCCTTCGATACAAAGATCATAGACCCACGGCGTCGCCTCCGAATACATGATCTTGACCCTCGATTGTCGCCTACGAAAATGATGATAGTCCGCGATATGTGCTAGGATACTTCCTACAAGTTGCTTTCTATGATCCGATGTCCCGAATGTCCGCTTACATCCAGCGAATGGAGCTACCTACTAACTAATGGTATGGCTAGCGCTATTCTAAAGGAATGTAGAAGTACAACAAAGCGACCAATTAAAGGTGGGTAAATAAGTCTCTTAGTTGCTTGCTCATCAAATGCTTTTCACACCACACTTTTTTCAAAGTTCAAATTCTCTTTCAAAAACAAAACATTTCCGAACACTTTGTATACACTCCTACATGAGTCATTACAAAGTCAAAGCGAAATGCCTTTTCAAAACATCTTTGTCAAACACATGAAAGCAATTTTAAAAGTTATCTAAGAGCAACTAAGAGCCCGTAGAATAAGCTGCGGATGGAAAGGGTGCTAATACCTTCCTTTTCATAACCATTCTCCGAACTCGAGAATCTAACGAAGGTCTTTTTTACTTTTACCTTCCCTTAATTGGATAAAAATAAAAGTCGGTGGCGACTCTTGCTATCCGCATTTGGATACAAAAATCCTACAAAGTCGGTTCAGTATCCGAGCTGGCGACTCTTTGGGACCACACCCAAAAGAGAATTGCCTTAGGGATTTCTAGATAACTTTTATTGCTTTTGTTTGAATTGTATGCTTTATCTTTAAGGGTTGCTTGGGTATTATATTGTTGGGGATCCTACACCGGATCCGGGTTTCCTTTTAGGTAAGTGGCATTAGATCATCGCGACCGCTGGGCGTATAACTACGCGGTCAACATGATGGCTACGTTAGCGTGACACTTTGGTTGTCCGATACTCTTCATTCCCAAGTTGAAGATAGTATTTGGCTTCGTGGTGTCATCAAGCGCTAACTAAACTTTTAGAACCTTAATTGACCCATCTTGGCCATTAGAAGGTAGTGAGATGGCCGGCTTTGGTGTAGACCGAGGTTGGTTGATACTCGATGCTACGCTCATTGAGATTAGACTTTTGGGACATTTTCGATCGACCACTTGGTCGTATTGAAATAAGCGCCTACGAGAAAGATCTATGATATGAGATTCCTAGAACCCGGTTACTATTATAGGACAGGATGAACCAACTCAAACTTTTGGTGGGGTAATGATAACACGATTTTATATAACATATTTGATGTATTTTTCATAAGTAATGTTAATGTTTTTATTTAATTATTTCACTTTATTTCTATATTACGTTGGTATTTTCTATGTTTCAGGTATTTGTATTAAATAAAGATAAATCGAGCAAAGAAGCAAAATCAGGGAAAAATAGTATTAAAAAGGCAAAGAAATAAAGAAAGGAGTGGTATATAGCAAAAACGAGGTGTTAAGGAAGAAGAAAACAATTACAGCAAGCAGGCCCATGAAACCAAGCTCAGTCTGCGTGGCCCAGTAAGACAAGCAAGGAATCCACCCGCCACGTGGGCTGAGACGGTCGTCTCACACCCTCCTTTCACGTGGAGGCGCCCGCCTCCTTAGGAACGTGGGGTCCACCACTTCCCCACAATTCTGAGACGCACGTCTCAAAGTCAAGGGCCACGTGGAGGCGCCCGCCTCCCTCGCAAGTGGGACCCTCCATTTTCGCAGCAGTTGAGACGCACGTCCCCACGTTTGACCGATTCTTGAGGCCCCCGCCTCCTACTCTCAAGGCTGTTTTTTCTCCACGTTCACATTAGCTTGCTGCGGAAATTCAGGAATGGGAAGTTACCAAATGCATCTATAAATAGGAGTCCCAGTTTCAGAATCAAGGGTCGGTCGGCATTTCACCGAACAACCGCTATTTTCTATTTTCGCAATTTTATTCCAGTATTGTATTTTTTTCTAGTTTTCACTGATCTAACCTTACGTTAGATCAGTGCTTTTTATTCCTTGTCGTATTTATTTTTCCTTTCAATTCAAGAAGTCAAGAACAAGGTTATTTCCAGCATTCTTAATTTCAGGTTTTATTTATTTATCTTATGTTATTTAATTTATTGTTTGTTGCCTGATATTATTTATTTGATTTCGGTAATGTTTAAATATATTAATCCATATTATTTATGCATGTCTGAATTAATTAATATATGCTAAGTCTTTTGATATTGGTATGTAAATTAATCGATCCTTAGGAATCTAAAATAAACTGGCATAATGTTACGTTGTTAAAAATATTCTTTCTGACTTAGATATCTAATTTAATTTATTAATAGGTTTAGAAACCAACAGAGCGAAAGTTTGAGGTTAATAAAGCGACTAAGATTATAAACCAAGGCGGCAGTTTGAGGTTTAGAATCGGATAGTAGGTACTAGGTATTGTTTTTAAAAATGACATTTTAAAACCAATTAAACTTTATTTATTTTCAAAAGTGTTTTTATATTCGTGGGATAGCGAAAGCATACGTTAGGATTTAATTACATGATTCTTATCAATAGGCGGCAGTTTGAGATAGGATCTTTAGATAAGTATTGTTTCTTTGAAATAGGATTTTTATCAACATGAGTAACACGTCGGTGGAAATTTAGATCCCTTAGGTTAGGCAATTACGTGCCGATATCTATTTATTTATTTATTATATTTTCCTTAACCAAAATCCTAAAGAATTATTAGCCTTAGTATCGTAACATAGGATAACAATAGGTCGATTTATAGTCTCTAGGTTCGATATCTTTTAAAACTACGCGATAGGATTGTGCACTTGCGATCTGCGATTTATAGGCGATAAAGTCGCGATCAAGTTTTTGGCGTTGCGGGGACTATTTAAGTCGATATTGTAACTCGGTGTTACAAGTATAGACTAAGGCACCTTTACCTTTATTACCATGTATGACCCAAATTTTCCTATGCCCATTATCGTTATTATGAGGAACCACAAGAATCCCATAGATCCAACCTTGAAATCTTGATGGAAAACTTTAATGCTTCACAAACCTACTCTTACCCAAACTACCTCCAAAACTACCAATCCCCATATTTTGAGGAACCACAAGAAACTTATAATTTCAACCAAACTTTTCCTCAACCCAATTCTTCCTACAATTATCACACCCAATATTTTGAAGAATCACCAAAACCATATAAATCTGATCTCGAAATATTAATGGAAGATTTTAACGAATCATGTAGGATGTTAGAACGCGCCAGGGAAACACAAAAAGAGACTTTAACTTACTTTCAAGACTCTGAAGAATCACAAGATTTTAATTTCGAAACATCAATAGAGGATTCCGATGAGATGATAATTAACTCTAGGTTAGAGTCTATGATTGAGCACTTTGTAGAGGCACAAATTATCCAAAATGAAGCACAAACTATCTATAATGAAGAAGTGCGAAAACAAAGTCTTCAAATTAATGAAACCCTTAGCCAACTAACCATTAAGGTAGAATCCCTCGCGTCTCACAGCATGTTCTTAGAGACTCAAATCTCCAAACTCAAACAAAACCTTCTAGAACCTCAACCTGAGGAAGATGTGGATGTTGAAACAACCATTATGAAAATACTACTTGGAAATCTAGAAAGCGATGATGAGTTTGAGGAGAATGATATTATGGCCGAGGAAAGTTCTGACGAGAAAATAGTGGAGATTGAGAAAAATGAACCAACAATGTTCGAAGAGGAGGTTGTAAAAGAGGTAGAGAAGGAAGCATCTATTGTAATCCCGAATCACTACATCCCACTAATTCCCTTCCGAAATTTTTATGGAAACTCGGTAGACTCCCAATTTAAAACGTACGTTGCGGTATTGAAAAATATCCATACTAATTCACCACCATTTGAAGTCTTACCTAAAAGAAAATTAGAGGACCATAAAATTAGGGATATAATTCTTTTTAAAGGGTAAGGTTAACTTATGAGGAGATGGATGAAATCACTAAGCCTAAAATTGAAAAACTTATACTTAGGATAAATCCGGACCACTACCAAAATTCGAAAGAATAAACCGCCCTACAAACGTAAGAAAAGAAAAGGTGAGGGATATGTGAGATGGCTTGATAAGTGGCCATGGAAAATCAACAAATAGTCATTCTAGTTTCTAATTTTAATTTTAATTTTCTTTTTTCGTATTTTCAATTTTTCTATTTCATGTTAAATTTTTAATTTTTTCTATTTTATCGGTTGCACCCTTTTCATCTGATGCTTCTGAACTACTTCCCCGAAATACCGATAATTATATTCAATTAAATGATCTACATTAATATTTATATAATAATTGAATATTCTAATTATCGTATTCTTCTACTAATATCTGATTAATACTTCCCAATATTTATTATATTAATTATAAAGCATTATATACTAGTATTATATATATCCTACTAATTAAAAATTCTAAATCATCTTTATATATATATATATATATATATATATATATATATATATATATATATATATATATATATATATATATATATATATAAGTATATAATGTGTATGCATGTGGTCGACAAAATTGTTCCCTATCTCTATTACCTAAGTCACATGCATCTCTCGCTGCTCGAGAGGACCACCCTTCTCCTTTCTGATTTCTCCTGGTTTTATCGCATTGAGGACAATGCTTATTCTAAGTTTGGGGGAGTCAGAACATTTCTCTGTTCGTTTTTATTTTCTTTGCTCTATTTAGTTTAATCCCTTTTAGTTTCCTTTTTCTATGTATTGCAAAATTTCCATTCAATAAAATACATGTTTATGAAATTTTAATCTCTTATGTTTAAATTTCGTGCTTATTCGAATTTCTCCTATTTCTTGAGCCATAACGACGAATATTAACAAAAATTAAAACGCATTTATTGACTTATTCAACTAGTATTAAGGTTGCTTATTTTTATAAATAAGAATTCGAGTAAAAACTTAACAAAATTATTATCGTCCTAACACTTTAAAACCCCCAACGTGTTAGATTGATTTAAGTACTTATTATACCAACACCTTAAGACTTAGTTTTAAAGTAGCCCAGTAGTTTATTAAGCGATCGGCGCCTTAAGCGACAAACTACGTGGAGAATCGATGAATATAAGTGTTTGATCAAGTTATTTAAAGAAAATTTTATTAGAAGATGCACTTATTAAGTTAGATGGTCCTTACGGATCATTTAATCCAACAGTCATGAAACTATAAAATATTTATGCAAACATCCATTATGAATTGGTTCGTTGGTCCAGTCTTGAACTTGGTAGAAGCGGATGACGATCCGATCCCCACAATTTGTAATTGGGTAAAAGGAGTACCAAATATAATTACCGGACTCTAGCTGGATTATAAAGATCAAAGTCACTAACGGTTACTCCACTATGTGCGTAAGGTAATGGGCTTAATGTGATTGCACGAATGAAAGCGGGTGAAACAAAGCGAAAGTATTAAGTCGAGCTATAATTCATGACTTAAATTGGTGCGCATAAATGGGGTTGTCTAGTGTTATTACGGTAACTTTGGTGTCAAAGTCTAAACTCGAGTTATCCAACAAAGAATTGAATTGCAACCTAGTGCGAATTGAATTGTGTTATATATTTGTGTTTGACATATGCTCAAGTGATTTTTCATTTTACTTTTGCTTGAGGACAAGCAAAGGTTTAAGTATAGGGAGTTTGATAACACGATTTTATATAACATATTTGATGTATTTTTAAGTAATGTTAATGTTTTTTTAAATTATTTCACTTTATTTCTATATTACGTTGGTATTTTCTATGTTTCGGTATTTGTATTAAATAAAGATAAATCGAGCAAAGAAGCAAAATCGGGGAAAAATAGTATTAAAAGGCAAAGAAATAAAGGAGTGGTATATAGCAAAAGCGAGGTGTTAAGGAAAGAAAACAATTACAAGGAGCCCATGAAACCAAGCCCGGTCTGCGTGGCCCAAGAAGACAAGGAATCCACCGCCACGTGGGTGAGGCGGTCGTCTCACACCCTCCTTTCACGTGGGCGCCCGCCTCCTTAGGGCGTGGGGTCCACCACTTCCCACATTACGAGGCACGCGTCTCAAAGTCAAGGCCACGTGGGCGCCTCCCTCGTGGGACCCCATTTTGAGGCCTTGCGTCCCCGTTTGACCGATTCTTGAGGCCCCGCCTCCTACTCTCAAGTTTTCTCCACGTTCACATTAGCTTGCTGCGGAAATTCAGGAATGGGAAGTTACCAAATGCATCTATAAATAGGAGTCCCAGTTTCAGAATCAAGGGTCGGTCGGCATTTCACCGAACAACCGCTATTTTCTATTTTCGCAATTTTATTCCAGTGTATATTTTCTAGTTTTCAGATCTAACCTACGTTAGATCGGTGCTTTATTCCTTGTCGTATTTATTTTTCCTTTCAATTCAAGAAGTCAAGAACAAGGTTATTTCCATTCTTAATTTCAGGTTTTATTTATTTATCTTATGTTATTTAATTTATTGTTTGTTGCCTGATATTATTTATTTGATTTCGTAATGTTTAAATATATTAATCCATATTATTTATGCATGTCGAATTAATTAATATATAAGCTAGGTCTTTTGATATTGGTATGTAAATTAATCGATCCTTAGGAATCTAAAATAAACGGCATAATGTTACGTTGTTAAAAATATTCTTTCGACTTAGATATCTAATTTAATTTATTAATAGGTTTAGAAACCAACAGAGCGAAAGTTTGAGGTTAATAAAGCGACTAAGATTATAAACCAACAGAGCGGCAGTTTGAGGTTTAGAATCGGATAGTAGGTACTAGGTATTGTTTTAAAAACCATGACAGATTTAAAACCAATTAAACTTTATTTATTTTCAAAAGTGTTTTTATATTCGGGGATAAGCGGCATACGTTAGGATTTAATTACATGATTCTTATCAATAGGCGACGTTTGAGATAGGATCTTTAGATAAGTATTGTTTCTTTGAAATAGGATTTTTATCAACATGAGTAACACGTCAGTGGAAATTTAGATCCCCTTAGGTTAGACGAATTACGTACCGATATCTATTTATTTATTTATTATATTTTCCTTAACCAAAAATCCTAAAGAATTATTCGCCTTAGCTGTATACCGTAACATAGGATAACAATAGGTCGATTTATAGTCTCTGTGGGTTCGATATCTTTTAAAACTACGCGATAGGACTGTGCACTTGCAGTCTGCTGATTTATAGACGATAAAGTCGCGATCAGGTAATCACCTATACCTCATGCAAGCCTTAACCCTAGGCTCATTGTGTGAATTGTTTGTGTGTGCTAAACATGACATCATGACATCATTCGCATTGCATCTCATTTCTAACTATTTCAAGGACCTAGGGATTTATCTTTGCTCTGTTTTGTAGGGATTATGGCTTCTAGAAAGACTATCCGAATCAACTTCATGGGTATCCTTCTCAACTCAAAGAATTGGTTTCGAAATTCCGACCATGCTCGGTTCATCAAAAGACATGGTTATCGCTTGATTTGGTTATCTCCGGTTTTGAAAAGATATGATGCATGTCTATTCAGGTTCTTTGATCAAAACACCATTGCTTTACATTCCCAGTTATCGTTGGTTCCTACCTTGGAAGAGTTCTCTAAGCTACTTGGGGTACCTATTCTTGACCAAATGCCATTCAGGTCTAGAAAAGGTTCCTAAATCGAACATTACATCGACTTTGCATCTTAAGCGTTCAGATATTGAAGCCAATTGGGAAACTAGAAGTGGAGTTAAGGGTTTACTTTCCAAGTTCTTAATCAAGAAAGCCCGAGAATTCCTCAAAGTTATGAGTTTCCATGCATTTGAGAACATTGTGGCCTTGCTAATTTATGGTTTGGTTCTATTTCCTAACTCGGATCAATTCATAGATGTCAATGCCATCAAGTTATTTCTTATCCGCAATCTTGTGCCTACCTTACTTGGAGACATCCTACATTCTCTCCACGTTCGTACTACTAAGCGACAAGGAACTCTCATGTGTTGTGTACCGTTACTTTCAAGGTGGTTTATTTCGCACCTTCCTCCATCAGTTTTGAAGAATGAACAAAGGTTGAGATGGTCTCAAAGATTAATGTCACTCTCCCATTCCGATATCCGTTGGAGTCTTTTCTCTCAAAAGGACTTCACCTTCATTGAGCGTTGTGGAGAATTCCCTAATGTACCACTACTTGGTATAAGGGGAGGTATTACTTACAACCCTTCTTTAGCTCTACGTCAGTTTGGTTTTGCTCGAAAAGATGGTCCACATGATATGCTTCTCCAAGATATTGTGTTCGACTACAATCACGATCTCGAATTACCGCGAAGGTTTATACATGCTTGGGGCATGGTAAAGAAGGCGATACCAAGACTTTGGGGCACCGAACTCCATTCCTTGGGAACCTTACCTCAAATGGGTGCGAGCTCGAGCTCAAAACCTCATGATGCCATTCACACTGTTTTACCGAATTATGGAACTGTTGCTATAGGTGGCGTACCTATCTTGTTCTCCATCGACATGCCTCTCGATTTTGAAGACACAGGCGATCCGGATTCATCTTAAAGAAGAAAGGGATACCTTTGAAGCTCAGTGTTATGCAAGTGAGAAGAAAGTTCTAGAGTTGACCAAGCTACTTCATGAGGAGCGAAATATCAACGCTTACATTGGCACCAAGAGGAAGCGCCCATGGGAGACTTAGAGCTTTAGGATGTTTATGTTCTCTTTTATTGTTTTGAACTATCTCTTGTACTTAAAAAGGAAAAGAATAATAAAAAAAAAGTACTAATAAATGTTTGTTCATTGCTTGTTTAACAAATTTAAATCTCTTAGGTCCTTGAAAACATTGCATTGCATTCGCATAAACATTGCATATCATATCATAACATTGCATCACAGGTACATTGGAGATTGGTTTTCTCATTTGCTCGCTATTTATTTTAGCGAAATGGCTCTTGAGCAGGTCAAAGATCTCCAAGCTCGAATGCTCGGTTTGAGATGTTCACCAACTTGGTCCAAGGCCAAGAAGATCGAAGAAGCTCATCAACAAAAGAAGAAGGTTGTTGGTCTCTCAACATGGGCGAGCCTACAAAGGTGGTCCTAAGGTGGTCGCCGTATTGAGCTCTCTGAAGGAAGTGTCCATCGAGGAAAGTAACAAGAGTTCCAATGCCGTCGGTGGCGGCACTTATATTTTCAACATAGATGACTTGACCATTCCTCGATGATTAAGAAGAATTTGTTACAAGGTGTCAATCCGGGATGCAGAAGGATTATCGTTGGTGCCCATCTGCACTGATGGTTGTGCTTGGTTGAGAAGACGTGTTCGATGCATGATGGATAACCGTGAGATACTATTTACGAAACCACCGTGCGTGTGAAGAAATGTCTAAGTTGAAGATTGACAATGCGAAGCATGCCATCTGTGGGATACCTTAGGGGCAGCCAGTGGAAAGTATGATTACATGGTGAAGTACAGTCCGGATAGTTACAAGATTCCTATTGAAGATGTTAAAGCGACGGATGGGGTGACGATTTCGAAGACTATGTTGATGTTAACACCATAAGGATTTCCTGCGATCCACGTGCCTAGAGTGGCACCTCTCATCATCACTTCTCCAAGACTGCCATATTCCTCGACAAGGCTATCCCTTGGAATTATGGAGTGAGGTTTACTATCATGGCGTCAAACAAGACCCTCGACAATTGAAGATCTTACCATTGAAGTTTCTATTCCGACATCGACAACATCACCGGATCCAAGATGGTGACCCGGAAGGGTATTCTCTCCAGATCTCTCCTCCAAAGACAACTGCGACTCCGGCATTCCGTCTACTCCACCAATATCCCGCTAGAGGAAAGAATCGGTGGCTCATCCCTCAACCGAAGTACCAAAGGAAGTTCTCAAGACACCTCCAAACAAGAAATGGAGGAAATTCAAGATTATCAAGAAGAGTGATTACAATGTTGTGGAACAGTTAGACAAACTCCGTCCAAAATTTCCATGCTCGCCACTGCTGTGCTCGAGGCTCATGCTAATGCCTTGGTGAAGTTTCGAAGAATGCTCATGTACCGCAAGACACTACCAATCGATTCGAAGTTTGTATTGCTAGCCTGCCAACAACGGCCTAGGCTTCTCGATCTTGATTTGACTCCGGAAAGAAATATAACAAAGCCTTGCACATCTACATTGAATGCAAGGGCACTACTGACTCATGTTTTAGTAGATACCGGATCGCTCGAATATCCTTCGAAGATCGCTTTTGATCGACTTGATGTCGAAGGGTTGGTTCGAGACCCGTGACATTATTGTAAGAGCTTTTGATGGTTCTAAGCGAACAGATTGGAGAGCTCACGCTGTTAAAGTCGGTTCCAATTTTGACTCCACTTTGTCATGGACATCCGTCCGCTTACTCTTGCCTACTTGGGCCCTTGGATACATGGGGGCGATTACCTCTACCCAGCTGAAATACCCGGTGAAAGGAAGGTTGTCACGAGTATGTGGTGAAGAAGAGTATATGGTCGGTCATCTGATCATTCCGATACCTTGAGATGGAGGGTGAATTCTTGAGACTCCTGTCAAGCTTTTGAAACAATACCAGTCATGCCTTGACTCTCGTCTCTGAAGTTGCTAAAGTTCCGCCTAGGATGGCCTCTTTGAAAGATGCTCAGCTGCTGTTGAAGAA
Organism: Vicia sativa; assembly: GCA_021764765.1. NCBI lineage: Eukaryota > Viridiplantae > Streptophyta > Magnoliopsida > Fabales > Fabaceae > Vicia > Vicia sativa. The sequence continues at coordinate 100,237,025 of CM038794.1, forward strand.
GGTAGTTGTTTGGGGTCACTCCACGATCTTCCTTTCAAATCCGACAAGACCGGTTTAGGCTTCACCATCAAAGGTCGAAGATGATACGCCGACGTGCGGCCAACTTCCTTTCCGCATCGTCAGTGGAATCCATGCCATAGAAGACGGCGACAACGACTTCGACATCAGTGGATCTTCCTAACTCGGATCATGGGCTCAAGAATTGGAAGACCAAGACGTCATACCAATCTCCTTTAGCCGGAGTAATTGCTTTTGTTTTGTTTTGCTTTTCATATCTCTTTACGTTTTAAACAATAAACTTTGAAAGCCTAGTGCCTTACCCGGCATCATGGCTCGTTGTGAGGGTTATTATCATCGTTTGCGTATTTTCATTCAATAAATCGTTGGACTTTTGCATTCAATTGTGTTTTCTTTCTTTTACTTTATCACCCTTCAAAAAGCTATGTGTTTCTTACACACACCCGTGATACATAGAATCACTCCGAATCTCAATAATAACTATGCTAGTGCTAAATATGACTTCGATAATCCGATCTACCAAGTCAAGACGAAAGTGAGGAAGATTGTGAAGTGCCGGAGAACTTGCCTACTAAGAAGAAGCGAGTTATACTGACCACGAAGAGCAAGTTGAGGTTGTGAATTTGGGCTTGACGAAGACAGAAAGAGATCAAGATAGGAGCGGGTCTTGAGAACAGTGTTAAAGAAAGGTTGGTTCAGATGCTACGAGACTATATTGAGGTTTTTGCTTGGTCGTACGAGGACATGCCTGGTTTGGACATTGATATTGTGGTACACCGATTGCCGACAAAAGAAGGTTTTCTCCCAGTGAAACAGAAGGTTCGTCGCATGCGTCCTAAGATGTCAGAAAAGATTAAAGCCGAAGTTATGAAGCAATTCAATGCAGGTTTCTTAGCCGTTACTTCCTATCCCCAGTGGGTTGCTAATGTGGTACCCGTACCTAAGAAGGATGGTAAGGTACGAATGTGTGTGGATTACAGAGATCTAAACAAAGCGAGTCCGAAAGACGATTTCCCACTTCCTCATATTGATGTTCTGGTTGACAACACCGCTCAGGATAGGGTTTTCTCCTTCATGGATGGTTTCTCCGGTTACAATCGGATCAAAATGGCTCCGAAGATATGGAAAAGACTACTTTCGTTACACTTGGGCACTTTCGCTACGAGGCTGAGAACGCAGCGCCACTTATCGGCTATGGTAACATTATTTCATGACATGATTCATCACGAGATAGAGGTCTACGTCGACGATATGATAGCTCGATCACAGACTGAAGAAGAACATCTAGATCATTTGCAGAAACTATTTGACAGATTGAAGAAGTACAGTGAGACTTAATCTAACAAGTGCACCTTTGAGTCGATCCGGAAAACTCCTAGGGTTTGTTGTCGATGGTAAAGGTATTGAAGTTGACCCATGAAGGTAAAAGCCATTCGAGAAATGCCAGCGCCCCGCACCGAAAAGGAAGTCAGAGGTTTCTTGGGCCGATTGAACTACATTGCGATTCATTGCACACTTACTGCTATCCGTGAGCCAATCTTCAAGTTGCTAAAGAAAGATCAAGTAGTGGAATGGAGCGCGATTGCCGATCGCTTTTGACAAAATCAAGGAGTACCTGAATCCTCCTATCCCGATGCACTCTTGAAGGAAGACCTCTTATCATGTACTTGATGTTAGAGAACTCAATGGGTGTGTGTTGGGGCAACATGACGAGCAGTCGAAAAGAGCATGCAATATACTACCTTAGCAAAAGTTTACCGACTGTGAAACAAGATACTCACAGCTCGAGAAAACTTGCAACGCTTTGGCTTGGGCTGCTCGCCGACTAAGACAGTATATGTTGACTCACACTACCTTGTTGATTTCTAAGATGAATGGCGCAGTGGAAGCCGCCAACAAAAACATTAAGAAGATTATACAGAAGATGACAGTGACTTACAAGGATTGGCATGAAATGGTACCATTTGCTCTTCATGGTTATCGCACTTCGGCACGAACATCAACAGGGGCAACCCCCTTTTCTCTTGTATACGGTATGGAAGCCGTCTTACCCATCGAGGTTCAGATACCCTCAACCAGAGTCCTCCAGGAGGCAGAGTTAGGCGAAGACGATTGGGTCCAGACTCGCCTTGACCGGATTGATCGATGAGAAGCGACTCGCATCCATCCGCCATGGATGATTTATCGAAGCGAATGATCGAGCATTTAACAAGAAGGTCAAGCACCGAGTCTACCAAGTCGGTGATCTAGTAGTCAAGCGCATCATTCTTCCACAAGGTGATCCAGGCAAATGGACTCCACATGAGGGACCGTTTGTAGTCAAGATATTTTCGAGCTATGATACTTAGCACCATGGATGGTGAAGATTTCCCACACAGAACGCAGACATAGTCAAAAATACTACGATAAAGAGACCCGCTAGGTCAACGAACCTAGGCAAAAATAAGGGCATCTGGCGAACCAAAAGGTTCGGGCAAAAGTTAAGGATATATACAAAACATGTACACCAAGTCGAAAACACGAAAAGGCTTGGGCAAAAAGGTATCCGTGGTGAAAACCGAAAGGTCTAGGCAAAAGTTAGGGATTTAAGCGTCGACTATGTTTCTTCGGATCACCTTGACTCTATCGGCATTCAAGGTTCAAATGGCGATCGGTCTACTCACTTTCTGCAAGGAGATGAGATAGTTGAAATATATGAGTACTAGCATAGTTGGAACTTAACGAGATTGTTTCCTAGCTTTTACGGTGTACAAACTACTTGGCCATACGCCACCTTTCAAATAAGCGCAAAATTCTTTCTCTTTACAATTTCCATTGTTTGTCGTTTGCAATAAGTCCAACGTTTGCTTTGAATGACTATATGCATTTGACAATAAAAATCTAATCACAAACATACGAAAAGTGAACATTCAAAAGTACTTACTACAGGTTCCAGGAATTGGGATGACGACGAAAGTCAACAAATAGTTCCCCACAGAGCATAAAGGTGTCACTCAACACACCTTCCCAGTATATGTTAATCCACAAGGTGATTCCACTCAACCGAGCAACGTTACATCGTCTCAAGCGAACACTTCATCCCTGGATATTTCTCAATCCTCCCCTTCTCCCGGTATCCGACCCAGACTTGGTCGATAGTGCATCGGAGGAAACATACACCTTTATTCCCGGCCGGGGATTACAACGGACTCGACTCTTCTAGCCGGTCTCTAACCATCAAATGCTCTCCAGTGAGATCTACACTCGGAATCCCAGAGCGCCTCTTAAATTTCCTCGGGATCTACATACAAGGTCCTCAGGATCGCCTCCCAGACTCTCCTCAGCAGGGTCTATATATGAGATCTCCGACAACGAGCCTCTCAAATCTCTACCTTCCTCAACAATATATAGGCCCAAGACTTGGTCAGATAGTGCATCGGAGAAATCCAGGATATCTTTCTTCTCCTTCAAAAGCGGGGTTCTCACCTACACAATCCCCGGAGTCAAAATCTTCAAGCAGAACATCCGCATCTTCTTCAAGATGGATATGTTTTGAAATATCACAACATCTATCATTCATACATTTCTCATAAAGTCATAATTCATGCATATGTCATTCATATACACTGTCATGCATCATACTTTGCATAAGACTAACAAACATTCTATCAAAGTTTCTCTTGTTTTCTCCAAAGCAGTGTGATCACTGACGCAAACAGGTCCAGATTAAGCCCCGAGCCGACGGAAAACTATCGAAAGACCGCCCAACAGGTCCAGATTAAGCCCCGAGCCGACGGAAAACTATCGAAAGACCTCCGACGATGGTCCAGATTAAGCCCCGAACCGACGGAAAACCATCCGAAAGACCACCGGTTATCCTCCGATAACAGCAATGGATCAACACCGATGCACAACAGGCTATCCACATTTTGCCAACTACAATCTCCTCGAGTAATCAACACGAAGATTTACTCGATTCCTTATTATCAACAACTACAGTCCGCGACTCGGTTGCCTTGGATGGCATCTTAAGCCCATCTCCGACTAACTTGTCAACATTTCTTCACTTTCGAATCATATATGGTTAAAAATCAATACGGACCAATAACTTCATTCAAAGTGAACACGAAGTCTAACGTCGACTCCTTCGGATGGCATCTTAAGCCCATCTCCTCTCCATTCCAGGAACATCTACAGTCTAACGACGGCTCGCTCCCAAAGATCGACCTTTCGGATGGCATCTTAAGCCCATCTCCGCCCTCTCCTATTTAACGACTCCGAGTCTAGCGTCGACTCGTTCCCCAAAAGTCTCCAACTTCTCCAAATGGCATCGTAAGCCCATTCCGCATCATCCACCAACAAGTGCAAATTTTGGTGTACTCGGTGTTCAATCATCTTCACCTCCGGTCACGAAAGCAGGCATGTCAATCTAACCTTCCAAACAAGAAGATTGAACAGGGCAGTGTCATACCCCAAAATTTGCCCTCCATCTACTCAAGAGATTTCATACATCCATACTCAAGGATTCCTCAAGAGTTGATCAGACAAACTCTCTCCTAGACAATCAACCCAAACTAGGGTTTGGTATCTCTCAAGTCAAGATGGGTTTCCAACATCTCCAATGGCCTTCATGCCTCCTCATATGCTTCAAAGATTCTCCATGTCAAGTTTCAAGCTTCACAAGTCAAGTTTCCTCGAATTGCTCGGATGGTTGAAAATCGGTGTATTAGACAAAAAGTCAACTGTGGTCAACATACAGTCAAAACTTGATTTTGGTCAACATCCTCATTTTGAAGTAACATTCATCATTAGATCAAGGGTTGATCATGATTCATCAAGAAAACTCAAGATTTGCCCAAAAGTCAAACTTTCTAAATTAGGGTTTAGGTGAAAAGTCAATGAACTTTGACTGGTCATAACTTTCTCATACTTTCTCGAAATTTTCCACCACCTCTTGTTTTGAAGGAAATTCAATTCTCTACAACTTCATGTCTCACAAGAATGTCCAAAAATGCTTCATTTGAGAGGTATAGCTCAAAACATTACTGGTCATTTTCAAAGTCAACAAAAGTCAACTTTTTGTTTTGAAGATATATTGAGCATGGTAACTCAATTGAGATGAGACCAAAGACATTGGTTAGAGGACTCTTAGAGCTTTCCAAAAGTCCAGGAACACTCAAAATGTGGAAAATTGAGCAAGTTACACCATCCACAAGTTGGGCAATTTTGGAAGAATGCACAAAGAGATACTTCAAAAATCAAATCTTTTGCAAATGGGCCTACTTTTTCTTCATCCTAACTTGTTCCTCAAGCAATTAGGAGTGTCCAAGCCCAAAGCCACGAATTTTTGATTTATTTTTCTATTTAATTTGTAATTTATTCATTTAAATGCAAATTAAATCTTAAAATAAATTATAAAATTGAAATTAATGGCAAAGATTGATTTTATTCTTTCCTTAAGGTCCAATTAACTCACAAATGCCAGCAAATTCGAAATTGGAACAAGAAAGGCAAGATTGGATTGAAATTGATCAAGCTTTGAAGATTTGATTTTCATAGAAATATCAAATTTGATTTCCATTGAATATTGATTGATTCTTTCCAAATTCAATCCCAAATCCATCCAGTATAAATATATGATGCATACCTATCAAGAAAAGAGGGAAAAAATTGCTCCACAAACCCTAACCTAAAGTCAAATTTTCGTGTCCTTGAAGCAACTAGCAATCCTAGTTCCAGCCATCCACAGCCAATTCTGAGCATTCCATCTTGTTCCTTGTGCCATTCAGAATCGATCCAGATACTCACTTCATCCAAAACCATCCAGAATCGTGAAAACCGAATTTGGTTTGTTCTTGAAATTTCAAAATTCGATTTCTAACATTCATGCATTATTAATCTGTTTTGATTGTTTGTTTGTGATTAGAATCAAGTTTGCAAGCGATCTGGGCAAGCCAATCGTGTTTCCATGGCCTGAATCGATATATACCATATCTAGGGTTTCTGAGCTCGAATTGGGGTTTTGTTTAAATGGAAAAATTGGACAATAGGACTGTGTCGTGTTCGAATGCTCAAGGAATCGAACCATGGCCTTAGATTTCATTTATATTATGTATACTGCATTTTTGATTTTGCCAGGGTCTGTAGCGTCGAACCAAAGCCGACGCTATCTTTCAAAAATTCAAAACGAAGAAGATGATGAATTGGCGCGAAGCGGACGGGTGACACGTGTTATTTTCAAATCGTTCGTTTCAAACGATAGTACACGTTGGCTCGGTTGGTCGACTTGCGCTTTCGAGTTGAGGTCAATGACTCCAGTTCGATCCCTGTCCATGGCATTCTTTTTTACAAGTTTGCAATTTCCTCATATTTTCATAATTTCTTTTATTTTCAATATTTTCATTACATTTTAATTATTTTCATGATTTTTATTCTGCATTTAAAAAATACCAAAAACATTTTTTTCCTTTTACATTATTTTCACAAAAATGTTTATTTAATTTAATAAATTAAAAAATATAATTTTTGCATGCATATTTATTTTATTTATATTTTTGCATTTAATTCACTTTTAATTGCATTTTAATTATTAAATCTTTTCCAAAAAATCCCAAAAAATTATTTTAATATATTTATCTTATTTCCAGCATATATTAATTTTCTCATATTAAAATTTGCATTTTTCTAACATTTTTCCTCTTATTCAATTCATCTCGTATTTTCCGATTTCCCATTCTTTCACAGGTTGCTCCGATTCGGACGTTTTTCTTTTATCATTTTCTTTTTTCCAATTATGTAATTGCTCATGGGTTGTAATAGTTTAATCTAGGGTTTTATTTTCCGCAAGTTTAAATTATGTATCTGCCCCAAAGCCATGTAATAGCGTAGGTTTATTTTCCGCACCTTTACATTCTGCACCTTTATCAATTGCTAGTAATTAGCCGTGTATGGCAAGATAACAATTGGACATAGCTCACACTAATCTTCAAGATAACATATTCTGAATTCAACACACTTCTATCACACACGCACCCCTTAGGGTAATTCTCTCTCGATGCCTTTCGATTCAAAATGGTCATGTCCCTCGAACGTAGAGGTATTCTAGCACCGTTGCCTTTCAAACAAATCATCATAGTCCCTTCGATACAAAGATCATAGACCCACGACGTCGCCTCCGAATACATGATCTTGACCCTCGATTGTCGCCTACGAAAAATGATGATAGTCCCTTCGATATGTGCTAGGATACTTCCTACAAGTTGCTTTCTATGACCATCCGATGTCCCTTCGAATGTCCCGCTTACATCCAACGAATGGAGCTACCTACTAACTAATGGTATGGCTAGCGCTATTCTAAAGGAATGTAGAAGTACAACAAAACGACCAATTCTGAGTGGGTAAATAAGTCTCTTAGTTGTTTGCTCTATCAAATGCTTTTCACACCACACACTTTTTTTCAAAGTTCAAATTCTCTTTCAAAAACAAAACATTTCCGAACACTTTGTATACACTCCTACATGAGTCATTACAAAGTCAAAGCGAAATGCCTTTTCAAAACATCTTTGTCAAACACAGAAAGCAATTTTAAAAGTTATCTAAGAGCAACTAAGAGCCCGTAGAATAAATGGGATGGAAAGGGTGCTAATACCTTCCCTTTTCATAACCATTCTCCGAACTCGAGAATCTAACGAAGGTCTTTTTTACTTTTACCTTCTCTTAATTGGATAAAAATAAAAGTCGGTGGCGACTCTTGCTATCCGCACATTTGGATACAAAAATCCTACAAAGTCAGTTCACCGTATCACAGACACCAAGATACACAAACGAGGAAAGACCTAACCAAGATCTTTCAACTGTTAATATTGAAGAGATAAATCAATGATATTATAACCTTGTTTTAAATTATTCCATATCTCCTTAAAATTTTCAAACCACCCAAATTAGAGTTGAATACTTAGAGTTGAGTTATTGTGAAACCAAGTAATAATATGATGCTTCTTGCTATCTCGTTTCTCTAATTTATCAACATGGGCTTCTGGTTCTTAATTATCAACACGGGCTTCTGGTTCTTAATTATCAACATTTCGCTAAAAAGTGAATTAATGAAATGTTGCCACTTCAAAGTCGCGTTTATGCATTTAGATGTTTATCTAATTATCAATTAAATTGAATTAATTAAACAAAATGATATACTTTCATTAGTTATTTTCTTAACTAAATACTATATTTTCTTACATTATTTTCTTGATTAGAAATAAATGTTATGACCAAATATCTTTTATTTATATTAGTTTAGCATGGAACACAATTTAAAATATCAGCAAATTTATTATTCCTAATAACTAATTTTAATGACCGTAAATCTTATTGAAGACCAGAATCAGTATTATTTTGAAAAATAACATATAGTTAATTTACAATTTAATATTTAAAAAATATTATATATTTTTATTTAAAATAAATTCTAATAAATTGAAGTTGGGAAATTCAGTTAATTTTTTTTGGTTAAAATGGTAATTATTTTTTTAAAAGAATGTGAGGTAACTGATTTTATTTTCTTAAAAAAACTTTTTTTGTTTACTAAGAATAAAGATTTGTTGAAAAATCTTATCTGGAAACGCGTTTAGTTTTCTTTAAATGGAAAAACTGAAATAAACTTCAACGGAAACCGCGTAAACTGTTGGTCATAAAAAGCACTATTACTAAATGAGGTATGCAACCGTGTTATCTTTATTGTCGATCAAGAAACTGTACATGCAGATTTCGTGTTATTTACTTCTAAAGTAAGCATGTTTATTATTTATGGGATCAGTATATCAAAGATTAGATTTCAAACTTTATAAATATTTTATATATTAGAAATTGCAAGTTTTACTTTAATATTTAGATTTTGTTATTATTTTAATCAAACAATTGCTTATGTGCTATATGAAAGCGTGAAGATTGTGACACATAATCATTTTAATTTACAATTTTCTAATTTTAAAAGAAAATGACTAGTATGTATTAATTTTTATTTTTTTTCTTTATTCAAAATTTGTGATTAATTTTTTAAAAAATATTTAAAAATTTGATTAAGTAAAGAGACAGAGAAAAACAACGGATATAATTTGAAACAATGAAGTAAATATATTAATTAAGGAGATATGACTAAAGAGTTTGTACCGAGATTTATACATGTTAAGTCAGTCGAACGTTGACTTATTTTTGTCTTTAAGAGATTTTTTTGAGAGTTTTAATAATAATAATTTATAAGTTTATGTCAATAAACTTTCATTTCAAAGCGAATCGAGAGATTTTAAATTGACTTATTTTTCCAACCAAACGAAAAAAATTTCCACGGGATAGAAATGTGGCTAAAAAGGAAACATTTTGTGGGCTAAATAAATGGGATATTCGATTAGGCTTATCGATTATTCACCCAAATAATTGATTGTTAAGGCCTCAAATGAAAGATTTTGATATTTAGTTGTTACTAATCATTAAGAGACTATCTCAACCGATTAAACACTTCCAGCCAATCATATACTCTCCTAATTAGTTGGCTAGGTTCTAAAAAAATTTAGATGATTTTTTCAAATAAAGAGAGACCTTAAAAACATTTTTAAGTGTGTGTCTATGTGAGTTGCCTTAGTACCTTAGAAGTTACTCTCATACTTTCACAAGACTCTGATCACTCAGACATACATGACTATGCGAGCTTTCACACTTCCTCTTCTTTACAACTCTGAAGCTTCAATTTCCTTTTCCATATACACCGGTCATGTAAGCACTTCTCTTAGGACCTTAAAGCTTCTATTTAGTGAGGCTTGAGACATCTTCAAGTTAATCACCATCATCAAAAATTTGTAAAGATATCACCTCCGACTTTAACAAGCATCAACGCTTCAACAGACATCAATATTGTCGGTATCAAAACACTAATAAAATGAGGGTTGACCTCTAAAAAATGCTTAAAACAAGAGATATGAGCCCATGAAGTTATGATACTTTTTGTCCAACACTTAGATAAAATACCAAGCAACTTTTGACCTAAAAGGTGACTCACTTTATTGCCAATTTTCACAATGATCCAAATTGATTCAAAAAAAGTGTTCAACATTAAAGTTGTAGATATGGTTGAAAGCTTTCCAAGATGTCCAAGAGCATTAATTTATCTTATTTGAGTTAGAAGTTTCAAATTTATGAAGATGGGTGATCAAAGTTGGATTATAAGTCATTTTTGAGAAAGCTTAATGAACAAATGTTCAAGCCATGCTATGTGATATGGTTTTTCAGGCCATAGTGCCTCTAAATCTCTCCAAAATCACAAGAGTACACAAGCCTTCAAGCTATTGTCCAAGAGATACAAACCATTATTCAAATAACTTGCCATTTTTAGAAGAAAGTTACCACTTTCATTCTTGAAAAGCAAGATTTTTGTACAAAACTTGTCTTGATCCCATACCTCTACTTGTTTCCGATCACACTCCACCATGAATCAGGGAAACAATTTCTCTTCACAAAGCCACTCCTTGTATTATGCATTAGAACTATAGAAGTTTCATGTAACTATGTTATGATGCAATTTTCGAGAATTAGATGTTTTGGAAGTCATAGAAGTTAAGAAGATGGGGGTGTATGACCAAAAGTGTAGAAACATAAGGGTGTGGTGATATAAGCAATTTACTAGTATTATTTGAATTAAAATACTGGATTTAATACTATAGTATAATGATTAAAATAAAATTTATTAGTAGAATAATATAATGATTATTATTTTATGTTTATTAAATAAGTTATTCTAGTAATAAGAGGAAGGGCATAATTGGAATATAAATTTAGGGGTCCAATGGGTTAAGTGATCATAAGAAGAGTTAGGTATTTTGAACGTAGAACAAAGTCAGAACGATCAGAGAAGAGAGAAGAAGAGGAACAACAATAGGAAGCTAAAACAAGAGATTCTGTCGTAGAGGTTTAGAATCATCAAATCTAAGGTAAGGGTGAGGTTCTAACTCTATAATAAATGGTATAATTATGGGTAGATGATGATATTTGATGTTAGGTTTTATGGTGTAGACATTTGTTAAATTGATCGTTAAATTTGATTTTGAATGATGGAATTGGTATGACGTTTGTGTTATAATTGATATGTATAACATGGATTGATAATTTCATGAATTAGCATGTTTTGATGTGTTTGAAAAATTGAATTTTGGGTGAAAAAGGATCATTCTCATAGCAAAAGAAAATTATGTTTTTTGGCTATGTAATAGTGAAGTAACCGATTACTTTATAATGGTAACTGGTTACATCAGAAAAGTTTGGAAATTGTTGGCTATTGGTGTAGCAGCAAAAAAACTCTGAAACTAAGCCATTGATTGACTCAACTCGCAAAAATAACAATGAAGTCACCACCGCCCTTTTATTTCATCCAAAGGACTGAAGAATAAAATCCTAAAAGAAAATGAGATCAAGGTAATTATGCAAAGGGAAGGTATTAGGAACCCTTCTAATCAAAACCTCTTTGTTTGTGTATGTGTTATAAAAGATATGTACAAAATGGATGGTGTGGGTGAGAAAATAATTTTTGATTTGATAGAACTTCCAATGAGTTCTAGGCCTACATACCAACAATTTGCAATGTTTAAATCAAAATATGTAGAACAATTGGTTTAAAAGAAGAATAAACATCATCCATATCTGGTAAACATGCCTACTTTATGAGAAAGGAGCATTTCGTCAACTCAAAGCGGAGAATTGAGCTCGAATTTCATCAAGAAGCATCCTCAACACCGAGTGAAAAATGTCTCGCTTCACTATATATTGTAGAAGTACAGCAGATCGCATCACTTCAAAGAATTGACAAGGGTCTAGTCTTTCAAGAAAATTATTTTAAGAAGGAAAGCCACAAAGGGCTCAAAAAGTTTGAATGAGGTTAATTGACTTTTATTCTTGAAAAATATGTCAAAGTATTGTTAAATTGGTTAATGGTTTAATAAGAAAAGAAATTTGAAAATGCATGGACCTAAGTCCAAGTTTATTGTGAAAGCGGTTCGAGTTTGAAAAACAAGAAGCTTTTGAAAAAGGGAGAAGATTTTTGAAAATTAAAGAATATTGGAGGTGATAAAGAGGTTAACCTATGTACATAAAGTAAAAGGTGAGGGTAAAGAAATATCTAACCGGGTTAGAAACCAGTACTTGACATCAAGAAGCCAATACCATATTCTCATCCTTTGGATTCACAAACCAAGTATCCGGACAAAAAATACCAAATCTCAGATGAATCTATTCCTCAGATGAAATCATGTCTTAAAAAAAAGGGCAGAGTAACAACTGTATTTAGAGGAAATCCACTCGTATACGAGTACAAATAGAATAACCTGCATACAGACAAAGAATCCAAATACGTTTCCCAAAATAATACCGACAAATCTGATTGATTCTCGAACTTCGAGTAAATCCAATAATTAAATCCTTAAATAATTTAATTAACCAATTAATTAAATTCGGGCGTTACAATTTGAAACACAAACACACGCTTAAAAGGCTTGTAATTGCAAAAATCAATGAATCCAAAACTGACTTTCGAGCAAAAACAAAAATCCATGGTGCCTTCTTCTCCAACATGGTTCTCATTACTCAGAGACATTTATGATGTAATCTTGGACTCTTTGGAAAGCTGATATTGCAAACTTTGCAATATGCTTGGAAATATGTCATTGGTGTCTTGAATCAAAAGTTATGGTCATTTGAAATCAACAAAAACTCCCTGATTTTTCATACTTAGATAAATTTCTAAGTTTGGTACAAAAAATGACTTGTAATGTTTTGCTTTCAAAAATGCTTTTTCACTCAAACTTTGCTCTTGGCCAACAAAGATGGCATGGTGTAGACCTCTTAATGGCATTATGAAAAAATAACCACTCTGAAACTCCAAAAATTGAGAAATTTATGGCCTTGTGAAGTTGATGAAAAATCATGAAATGACCTATAATCTTTTGATCTCTTCAAGCATCCTCCAAACATCTTCAAGTCTTGAAACACAAATGGAGATAAAGTTCACATGCTCAAGATTATTATGGAAAAATAATAACCTCAAGGTAATAAATAATGAACAAGTTATGATTCCATAAAGTTGATGGTAAAAAAATGGAGAAATTCACCAAGGACTTGTAATCTTTTAAATTCCCAAGCAATCTTCCAAGCATTTTCTACTCTTGAAAATTGAACTAAGTTGTAGTATACATCCTTAGGTTCATTGTGAAAAAATAATGAGCTCAAAGAGATAAAGGATGACCAATTTATGATCTCTTGAAGTTACACAAGAAAGATGAAGAACCAATCTAGAGAGCTTGCAATCTTTGAACCTCAAAGCATCTTCTAATCAAACAACACCCTTGAACCAACAAATAGACTTGATAAGGATAATTTTAAGAGGCCCATGGATTTGGAATCAATCATAAATATCATTCAACAACCAAGATATGCTCCTCAGAAGTCCAAAACCCTAATTCCAAGAGCATTGGCTATGACATGGAGAATTCTTTAAACTTTGATGATCTCCCTTGCACATGGAGCATATTCACATGATGAGAGATTGTTGTAGATGATAGTAGGAAATCATAGCAAGAAAATCCACTTCAAAATATTGAAAATTGATGAAATCATGCACTTGTGATCCACAACTCAAGGACCTTGGTCAAATTACATCAATCCACTTGAATCAACTTGGCATTTTGAATTCATCTTGCAAGATAGAACGTGATGAGATCCATTGGTCCTCATCCAATGATGATAGATTGAGACACACCACATGATAAATCCAGACAAATCCTTGGGTGTTAGGGAGAGAATACATGAGAATAAACATATGAACCTATGGACTTCTAGAAGAAGAACCTTTGTATCATCCATCTACAACACAACATCTAAAGAGAAAATACATATTTTGTGGTTAGGAAAACGCCAATTATCATATGCAAAAATTCACACAAACAAGGTTCCTGGTGATCCCTATAAGAGTAAACTTAGAGATAGGAGAGAGAGTCAAACTTAGCTTATAATCTTTGTGCAATGGAATGTTATGAGATGATAGAGGATATTAGAGGGGAAATTGGGGTACAACAACTGGTTTAGTGAAGTAATCGGTTACCATTAAGAGATAACTGGTTGCATCGATCAAAACTTTAGAAATACTGGTTACTGCTTCAATGAAGTAACCAGTTACCATTATGAGGTAACCGATTACCTCAATCAAAATTTGTGTAACATGGGCACGTCAGGGGTGAAGTAATCGGTTACTTCAGTTAAGTAACTCGTTACCTTTCTAAACTGGCAGATTTTTGTAAACTTTAAAAATTAATAACTTTTGACTCGGGTGTCCGTTTGACACGTCGTTTGCACCGTTGGAAAGCTAAAAATATTCCTAATAATGTGACATTCATTTTGATGGAAGTAGACCGATATTTTATTAGAATATTTATGATATGCGTGTATGTCGTACATGTCATAATATAAAATGTTGTGATTGATTTAAGATGATGTTGCATGAATGATTCGTTGGTGTTGCACAAAGTATTGCATGATATAATGATGATGATGGCATGTATTGGCATGACATTGATGAATGAGAAAAATCAATGTAAAAATTATGTTGTTGCATGTCAGTGTCACATGCATTCATGAAAGATGTCCTGTATTGGCGAAATATGACAAGTATTGGCGAAAGATAGTATGTATTGGCGTTGCTGCCCAAAGTTAGCATTATTAAGTTGAGGGTTTTGCCCTGATGGTACCACGTGCATTTTGAATCAGTGTCAGTTGTTGTTACGAAGGTGATGTTTACATATATATATATATATATATATATATATATATATATATATATATAGAGAGAGAGAGAGAGAGAGGAAGGATCAAATTACACCCGAAGACTTACACCATGAGTTACACTCGCTCAAAAACGTTACTTCGGATTAATATTTTTTAAAATCAACCGTTAGATTGAAACATAATATCATATAGATCATTCCTATAAAGTTTGAGACTAATCTATAATGATTTACTATACGATCAAGATATCCAAAAATTAACGTCAAAATGAACTTTCATATAACGTTAATTTTGATGTAGTTCATTAACATAGTAAATCATTATAGATTAGTCTCAAACTTTATAGGAATGATCTATATGATATTATGTTTCAATCCAACGGTTGATTTTAAAAAATATTAATCTGAAGTAACATTTTTGAGCGAGTGTAACTCATGGTGTAGTCTTCGGGTGTAATTTGATCCCTCCTCATTCATATATATATATATATATATGTTGATTATGGTAAATTTTGGTTGATGATGTTGAGCACGAAATCTTGCATGATATATCTATCACATATCTGAAACTATATGATTTATTATATTGTTGTGATATTTCACCCCTTCAGTTTGAATGTTGCCTCTACGTGGGTAGCATACAGATATCTAGGAGTAGTCCGAGTTGCAGAGTCTAGAAGATGTTGCTCTTCTTATTTTGAGTTGGCGTTAGTGCTCTAATACGTAACACGTGGGGGTGAATGCTTGTTTTGTTACTTCATTGTTTTACTTTGATGATTATGTTGGAGTACTGTAAACTCCTATTTATTTGATTAAATCTTATTTTATGTTTGAGTTGAATATGTTGAAGACGATAATTATTTCCTTTCCGCTGCGATGATAAAGTTGAAGTTTTGAGACTATGGTGAAAGTGTCGTTGGTTCACCCAAAAATGTGTATGTATCTGTTTAGTTTTACTTGAGCAGGTTTTAAAATGTTGAATGAATGTAGCATAGTATTCTTGATGTTTTGATTTAAAATTTAATTTACTCTGATTTTTACTTTAAATTACCGATAGGGAAATAAGGTGTTACAGGACCCCCTCTGCACACTACTTATTTATCTATCCTATTTTATTAATATAAGAAAAAATTCCAAAAATATTATTTATTTCATCATTTTTAATTAAATCAAAACTAGTCATTTTAGTTGCTTTAAAATATTGTTTTTTTGGTTTCTTTGTTAATCTTTATCAATTGAAACGCTTTTTAAAAATGATCTCACCATGTCCCTAACAAATGTTGTTTGATAACATCTCTTGTGTATATTCACACCATAAAAAACTTGGGTTCCAATTAGATTTTTAATTAGTTTTCAATTATGTTTAAAAGCATGATTTTTAAATAGGTTTAGGACTTAAATTTTTGATAAATCATAACATGTTCAAAATCCTAGAAAAGGCTTCACACACCTTAGGTTCCCATTGTTTACCCACGTGTCTTAAGTTCACTAGGCTTTAAGGACTTATTCTACCTTTTGTCATAACTTTTACTTTAATAAATATGTTAACTTTCCCCTTTATGTTTAAGTACTTCTGATGTGTAAGTTTGCTACCATGTTTAGTCATTTAATATTTTGTTATACTTGTGCCCCAATGTCGCACCCCAAAATTTACCCTCCTGACTTCAAGTTATCTAACTTAGGCTTCACATTCATCTGCATATGTGTCCATTAGGTCATTGACATTAAACAGTCATTCACCCATTGCATATGCATCACTTCGTCGTATTTAAATTGACCAAAAGTCAGTTTAAATCGATATTTGCATCGTTTTATAGTTATAAAATACTCGATATTCCACTTCATTCATTTTTATCTCATTACCTGTTTCTTGTATCGTTTTAATTTGATTATATGCCGATGATATCGATATTTTAGTTTTATAGACAGACCGTTAAAAGCGATTCGACACTGTGCAGAAAATTAGCGGGAAAATATTTCAAGTTTTCGCTTTTTACTCACTGCTTTATGAATCTACGTGTCGCGTAGATCATGAAAATGTGCTCTCTAATTTTTCGGTACATTTCGAAGTCTCGTTTTTAACCGTAAGTGTTTTACAACCGGGTATTCTTTATTATCATTTTATTCTAATTTTGGCCTTTTCGATAATTTTCCTTTGATCTATGAGACCCGTAGTTTATTTTAATGTGCTCATTTTATTTTTTTAGATAATTTAGTGTTCGAATTTATATCATTTTTGACAATTTTAGATGTACAATTTTTATCTTCAAAATCAAAACAAAAATATTTTCGGATAGATTAATTTTTACAATTTTGGGCTTAATAGCCCATTTTATCATTAAGGTCATTTTGGGTATTATGAAAAATATGCCTAAACCTAATTTTTTGGGTATATATTTGTTTTATCGTTGTTTACACAAGAGGAGGCAGAGAGCAGAGGAAAATTGATAACACAAATTTATATAACATATTTGACTTAATTTTCATAGATAATGTTTCTATTTTTATTTAATTACTTTGTTTTATTTCTGTATTACGTTGGTATTTTTAATGTTTCAGGTATTTGTATTAGATAAAGATAAATTGAGCAAAGAAATAAAATCGAGGAAAAATCGGACTAAAAAGTCAAAGAAACGAAGCAAGGGATGATATAGCAAAAAGGGAGGAGTTATAGAAGAAGAAAACAATTATTCACGGAGCAAAGACTAAGCCCACAGCAAGCTAAGCCCAGCACGTCAGCCTCAAAACCAAAGGGCCACGTGGCTGAGGCGGCCGTCTCATCATACCCCTTCCCTTGGAGGCGCTCGCCTCCCAAGCAAGGTGGGGTCCACCATTTCCCACGCAGAAGTGAGACACACGTCTCATTTGATGACTCATTCTCTTGTACACTTGGAGGCGTCCGTCTCCTACTCTTAAGCCAGTTATATTTCACACACGATGACCACTTATTCTGGAACGAGATTGGAAAAGGCAGTTACTAAGTGAAGCTATAAATACAACATCCAAGGCACAGAGCAAGGGTCGGCATTTTTTACCGAACAACCATTCTTTCGTTATTTCGCAATTTTATTTCAGTTTTGTACTTTGAATTTATTTTCGTTTCAGTTTCTTTGTTTAGATTTTATTTCAGTTTTTAGTTATAATTTTCTC
The DNA here is from genome assembly GCA_021764765.1 of Vicia sativa. NCBI lineage: Eukaryota > Viridiplantae > Streptophyta > Magnoliopsida > Fabales > Fabaceae > Vicia > Vicia sativa. The sequence goes on from CM038794.1 coordinate 100,254,985, forward strand.
ACGACAATTTCTACACCGGAAATTGTTGTGTATTTTTCACTGATCTAACCTTACGTTAGATCTAGTGTTTTTTTATTCCTTGTCGTATTTTTCTTTCAATTCAAGAAGTCTCCGAGCAGATCCAACCGACTTGTGGTGGAGTGCTCGTTTATTTCGAAGAACAAGATTATTTCCAGTATTCTTATTTTCAGGTTTTTAATTTAATTATTTTATTTTATTTAATATCTTTGTTATCGATATTATTTATTTGATTGTGGAAATGTTTAAATATATTGAACCGTATTATTTATGCATGTCTGAATTAATTAATATGTCTGGCTAAATCTTTCTGATATTGGTATGTAAATTAATCGAACCAAAGGAATCCAAAATAAACTGGCATAATGTTATGTTGTTAAAAATATTCTTTCTGACTTAGATATCCAATTTAATTTATTAAAAGAAGCTTAGAAACCAACAGAGCGAAAGTTTGAGGTTAATAAATTGGACTAAGGTTAGAAACCAACAGAGCGAGAGTTTGAGGTTTAAAACCAGATAGTGGATACTAGGTATTGATTTTAAAGACTGCGAAAGCGTTTTAAAACTGATTAAACCTTATTTATTTTCAAAAAGTATTTTTAAATTCGGCGGGATAGCGAGAGCATACGTTAGGATTTAATTACGTGATCTGATTCAATAGAGCGAGAGTTTGAGATAGGATCTTTAGATGAATATTGTTTGCTGAAAAGACTTTTTATCAACTTGAGAAACAAGCCAGTGAAAATTTGGATCTCCTTAGGTTAGACGAACTACATACCAATATCTGTTTAATTATTATATTTTCCTTAACCATTATCTTAAAGAATTATTAGCCTTAGCTATATATAGTAACTTAGGATAACAGTAGGTCGATTTGTAGTCCCTGTGGATTCGATATCTTTTAAAACTACGCGATAGGACTATGCACTTGCAGTCTCCCGATTAATAGACGATAAAGTCGCAATCAAAAATTAAAAAAAGAAAGTGAGGTGATACTCCCTCATCATAGAGAACCACCATCATTTACTCCCTCTCGCCAAATCTCACACCCAGCCACCCATAAAACCTTCTGCCTTCCCTTCATCTTCATACTCCATCCATCTCACTACCTCTACCATCGTCAACCCATCACCTTACAATCAGTCCGCCTCAAAACCATACCCCTGCCATCTCCTTCGATTCAAACACCATCGCCGCCTCACTTGTTCCTGTAACTCCCTCCATCATGTACCGTCTTCTTTAGGATTTAGCTTTAATTTAACTAACTTAATTGTTTAACTACCAATAATTTAGCTTTAGTTTATTAACTTAATTGTTAGTATTTTTTATCTAAGTTATTTATTTTATTTTTCATTTCTATTATTTATTTCTAATTAGGATTAAGATTTATGTTTGGATCTCATTTAGGCCTTCAATTAAATTCCTACTACCATTTTACTAACTACACCCTGTTTACCCTTTCAAACCTCTAGTTTATTTACCTATAATTTTTTTTCTTAGCTAAACTATTTTAGATATTTAATTAGAATAATTTTGTTACCTATAATTTTTTTTATTTTTCTTAGCTAAACTATTTTAAATATTTAATTAAAATAATTTTGTTAGTTGTTTTTTTAGTTTCATTCAATTAAATTAATTAAATTATTTTTCTCACAAAAAGTTAATTTTATTTTTATAATTAGTTTGTAATTAACTTAGAATTAGTTTTTTATATTAAAATCAAATCACAAAAAAATACAAAAAATATGTTTTTTTTAATATTTAGGATATTAGAATATTTTGATATTTGAATACATATTTTCTCATCATTATTTTTCTATTTTTCTTTTATATTAAATTTTAGAAATGATGTATAGGTTACGATTATTTTGTAATAGCGTAGTTACTTTCTTGCACTTTTTCTTATTAAGTTCATCCCCATTTGTAAATTGTATCCCATACCCCACATGATGTAATAGTTAGTAAATTATTTTATCGCTTTAATTTAATTAATTATTCGTCACTTACACAAAATCAAAATCATTTTAAAACTAATAATTGTGAATCATTTTAAACCCTTGAGTTGACAAAGCTTTGAAGCGTCCACGCCACATTTTTGTGCACACCACACTTGCTCTTGGACTTACAATGAAACATTGATTGATTAGTTAAACATTATTTAATTATCTAATTAGGTTATTTAAAATTGATCAGCCCATCTAATTAATTTTATTAAACTAATTACTTGATTAAATTTCGTTTAATTAGTCGATTAAATTTATTTCGTGCATGCACCTACACAATATAAATCGCCTTGTTATTTGTGCGAGCCACCTTGTATGGGCTTTTAATTTATTTACTTGCTTTATTTCATGCTTGTATACAATTAATCGTTCATTTCCATTATCGCGTCTTGGTCCACATGCCAAGTTTTCATTCAATAAGGGCCTCATGCTTGTATACACTTGTCTATTCTCTCGAGGTTAATCAAGCTTTCTTGGTTAATCATAGCCCAAATCAATTCCCTTCTCATCTTTAAGACCTTTCATAATAAATTCTCAAACCTCGATCCAACGTCGAGTTATTTTCAAAAACATTTTCACAAAAAATAACATTTGGATGGGGTTTGTTTAAATTGTTAGATGTTAGCCTAATGAGTTAAAAACTTCTACCCATGTTTTAATAAACAAAAAAATAGTGTTGTGGCATTCGGTTAAATTGTTGGGTGATAGTCCAACGGTTTAATTGAATTTAAATTATTTGGGTCATTAGATGATAGCATAATGACTTAAATACTTTTATTCGCACACTTAATAAACGTGAACTTTGTTTCACTTCACCGTTTTCATAATAAAGATTTTGGATGAGAGATGATTGGTTGAACTTGCTCGCCAATTTCGAGTACTTGAATCATTAGATGATAGCCTAATGTTTCAATACTTGTCATCCATAACTTAAAATTAACTCAACTCACTCAAATTCTTTTATCGCTCATACGCGATCATCAAACTCTTTTCTTACAAAGAGTGTGCAATAGTCATTTCAAACACAAACGAGGACTTAAGCTTTTCAAACAAACTAAACAAGTCCAAATTCAAGCATTTGAAATGACTAATGCACGATTTTTTTTATAAAATCAACACAACCAATTCAAACATTTTCAAGAAGAACTACAGAGTTTTGACTTTCTCATTGCACAAGGGAATAGGTAGGCTACGGTTTGAAACCGTGTCAAACTCAAAATAATAATAAACAAACCTCTTTTCTTCTTTGTACTCATAACTTAGCAATAAACATACACACAAACACTTAGAACTAAATGGGTCCCATCGAGTACGATGGATGTAAAGTGCTAATACCTTCCCTTACATAACCGACTCCGATTCCATATCTTTTGGTCACGTGACCGCCTTATCCGCATCTATGGGATTTTATCTATATTTTCCCGTTCTTTTTAGAACAAATAAAATTAGGTGGTGACTTCATTGTTTTTAAAACAACCGATGAAAAAACCAGTCATCACACCCAAATCCAAGGAAAAGGATAATATTGTTGGCTTTATAGTCATATGCATGTGCATTCTCCTTTTGTATAAAGGGTCATGCTAACATGTACCATAAGGGCACATGTTAAACATACTATAATTAGAAAAGGTTAAATATAATTAAATTTAATAAGTCAATTTAAATTTTCAAAATATTGAATGCACGCGTTTCAAGAGAATATTTTCACAAATAACTTCTTAACATGTGCCCTTATGGCACATGTTAGCTTTTCCCTTGTATAAAACCCTTGTGAAATATCCACCCTATGTACCTTCATGTACTTTAGAAACCTTTTGTATTAAAACCCTAAAAATTCATTTTCAAACTTTCACCACTTTTATATAAAAATCTTGACTTTGTGTCATTGCATTTTCAAACTTTCTTTTTAATCAAAATTCTTCAATATACTTAAGCATATCAAAACAATTTCAAAAGACTAAAAGTGACTTAACCTCACCCAAATCATTTTGCCACTTGACTTTTTAATTTAAAACTCATTTCTCAAAGATTGGATATGAAATCCTTTTTATAGTTGAGATATGCTTCTCCTATCCCCATAGTAAATGTTGAAGAAAATGTGATTCTTTTCACATGAAGATGTTATTTGACAACTTGTTGATTTTTATCCAAGTTAGTAGCCCTTCCTTCACGATGATGCAAGATCCACCTTCTCATACTCGTGGTGGTAATAGTTGAGCTTTCTCTCTTAAAGATGATTAAATATCTTTTTCTCCTAAAATCAACCACAACAACCCTTTTGTTATTTTTATCACGAACTACGGGATGTTGATCCTTAATTGGTACGTAGGTATAAGACTTTATCTTTCCAAATAAAAATAAAAATACAATATATTTTATTTCCCCATCTCCACAATCATTTATCAAGCAAACAAATTTTAACAAAAACAAATAATATAAAAGGTTCATGTAGAGTACTGCAGATACATAGGATGCTAGTTAATACCTTCCCTTTGTATAAATTGACCCCCGTACCTTGGATCTTTTCCTTATGTCTTATTTTTAGTCTTTACTTCTTGCATTGCATGTTAAAACAATATGGTTTTTATCTTTTCCCTTTTCCTTGGAAATAATAAAGTTCGGTGGTGACTTCTTGAATCATTGTGAGTTAAGTTCCTCAATATCGTGATCTCCTCGATTTTTCACCGCGATAATAACATTTGAATTTATGTCATTTCAACTCTTTTGCTCATTCTGTATGTTGCTCTAGATCGATATACCTGGGTAATACTCTTGCGATTTTCTGGGTCTTTGTCTTTCAAATCAGACACGGTGTACCTTGGTGTCATGTCATTCAAAAACTTTCTTTCATGGTCTTTTAGACGAACCAATATGTCATGGTCTTCCAAATACTTATTTAGTCTATGATTGTGCAAACCACATCTAACCACCATCTTCGAACTGATATCACTTGGAATAGATATAAACTTAAATGGACATCTAACCTTCATAGTATAGTTGTCATCTGAAGGGTTCCCAGATTTATTTTTCTTTTTGTAATTTTCCTCTGTCACAACCCACAATAAATTTATCCTTCCTCCCTCATAGTCCATGAGTAGAATCAGACTAAATTGTAACAACAATAATACCATGGTTTTTACTAATAGACTAAGCTCATTCTAGAACTTTAGCTCGTGATGCAAAAATCTGACAATTACAACAACATATAATTAGTAAACTTCAACAATTAAAAAAATAAATAAGAAATGTGTAAATTAAATAAGAACTATACCTTATCTGTGATGAAGAACTACATAAGATCAGTATACGAATCCGTAGAAGAAGCTGACGCTGCCGATTCTAGAACGCAAAGATATAAAATTTTATCTATAGACATACCAAAAATTTCAAATTTCTGGTTAACGTCTTCCATCGAAAATTTGCGTAATTTCCGGTACGAGAGCTACTTTATGAAAATTTACACGGAAAATTTGAAATTTCTTGTGAATTGCAATCGAAAATTTTGAAATTTCTGATCAATCGCAACCGAAAATTTGTAGAATGTAAAGAATTTCCAGTAAGAAAATAAAATCGGCACCAAAAATTTGCTTAACATACAAGAAATTTCAATTTTTACCTCCTTTGTCTACTAGTAAATATTTTTTATATTTTGAAAATAATGAAATTTGGGGTGTGACATGTATAATAATACGCGTCGGAAGTTTATTTCTCTAGTAAAATATTTATGGGCTGTAACCCAATATAGCTAGCCCATTTTCACTAAACAAAATCCAAAACCGTAATTTCACATATCACTCACAATTACCAAATTACCCCTCCCAACAACCTCTTGTCTCTGTTCCACACAGTGACACTGACCACCCGTGACCGACCGAATCTAAAAACAGAAAAAAGATGGCGTCGTGGTGTGCAGCTAGGACCTTCAACATTTCATCCACCAACGCCGCCGTTATCAACCGTCGTGGAGCTTCATGGGCCGCCGGGATCGGCGGTCTCTCACTCGCTGGTATCGCTATATGGCGTTCCTCTTCGTCTAAGCGCTCTCTACCTTTCCTCTGCTCGAGCCTCTCTACTGATGCTCGTAAGTTTCAATCCTTTTCTTCTCACAATTTCACGCAAAGAAGTTTTCAACTTTTGTTTTGATTTTACACACGAGTTGAGTACAATTTGGTCGGTGAAAATGTTACTTGTAGTCATTTAGTGTTGGAAGTTCTCGTTTATTTCAAGAGTTGTTAATTCTTTAACAAAGTTCCTCCTTGGGGATGGATTTGTAAAAACACAAGATACATTTTCTCTTACAGAATTGTTTTCAGTTTAGTATTGGATATGATTTAGTGTGGATGATGCTTAGCTTCATTTTTAAGTGTGTAAACATATTAAGCATTGACACCAACATCGACACTGACGTGGACATGCGGACAATGTAACTGTTAAGTCTTATGTGCCAAGGATGTGTGAGAGTGCTATGATCAGAGGAAAATTGTTTTCGTCCGCAGTGTGGTCAAGATTAAGCTTTCTGAAGCAAGATTGTAAAAAAAATGTGCCGGGCATTTTTTGGGTCTGAATTATGATATTCATTTTTATGTGTATGTGTGTAGAAATATATATGAAATTACCATTTTTCTCCTTTGGTAGGACCTTACGTGTTGTGCTAACTATCTAAGTTTTACAATCTTTCACAAGTCAACTGATCCTACTTAAGATCTCGTGCTTGACTACATTGCATGCAGGACACACTTTGTAAACACCCGTTATAATTTCAAAAGTTAGATGTAATGGTATGTAATCACAAGTGTCAATGTATTGTTTGTGTCAAACACTCGAAAACACGTTCAATATTAAGTGTCAGTACTACATTTGTAAACTCGCTCTTTGTAGCTGTTCATGTGCACAGTTGGAAAATAGTATTATCCAAGGTTGTCAAAATCAGGATTTTGCCTAAGATCGAGAGATGATAGTAGGATCGTAAAACATAAGATCGGAAGATTCTACCCAATTATTTTTGTAAGATCAAGAGAGGGTGGCAAGATTATAAAACATAAGATCGTAAGATATTAATAAAAAAAAAACTATATATTTGAAGTATTTTTAAATTATATTTTGGCGGGGTATTATATCGATGGGAAAATGATCTTTTTCATATTCTTTATACATGTATGATTGAGTTTTTATACTTTATTACCATTTATCACATGAAACATTTGTAGGACATTAGAGGCATATTTGGTCTATTGGTTTATCATGAGTCTTATTTAAAATAAACCCTACAACTAATGTGTTTATTCTCTAAACCTAAATCTAAAACTTCATCATTTCAAAAGGCATGTATTCATCACTGCCAAACTGTAATTGTTGTGCCTCTGCATTTTGGTGGTGGCTGGAAAACGGCTGATTGTGGTCGGTAAATAATAGACTGTGAAGTGGTGCACAATAATAAATAGTAGGCTGTGAAGAGGTGGAGTATTAATAAAGTGGAAATGTGAAGAGGTGTGTGGGTGGGTATTATTAACATATTCTGATTGTTTTGGTAAAAAAAAAAAACATATTCTGATTGTTAGTCTCAAAGATAGAAGAGAATGTGAAGAGGTGCGATATTAATGAGTTGGTGTGATTGTGATTATTTATAGGAGTCGAAGTGCCTCCATCACCATAACTTTCTCTTCACTTTATTCATTCTTCACATTGTGAAAATGAAGATATTGATTATGTTGGGGAAATGGAGAATAATTAGATATTTATCTCTAGTTATGCGTAGAAGAACTACAGTCATTACTTATTTTGGAGTTTGAACAATTTAATTTTGAGTTTTAAGTCATTTTGATTTTGAAGTTTGAACTACTTGGTTGTTAGAACTTGAGATTTTCAGTTTAATGTTAGTAAACTTTTTTAATACTTGTTTATGTTAGGAGCTTTTATATGTGTGTAGCATGTTTTTTTTTTATATATTGTTATTTATTTTAACCACTTTGCGGTTTCTGCTATTTGCCCGCTACGATCGGTTTTTTGGTGATCCGATATTTTCCGCGGTCCGCTATTAACAGCACTGGGTCGGAGCTGGCCAAGATAGCTCACAATCAATAGTTTTATGATTTTTTTTTTCCTTCACAATTTAGCTACAACACACAATTCTACTTAAGATCTGAATCGTTGGAGGTGAGTGAGATCGTAAAATCTTAAGATATTCCTATTGGTAGAGATTCACAGGGAGAACGACATTGGTGTTTGCATTGCAAGAAAACCCTTCTTTGTATTGTAGTTTTCATCGGCATAAAAAATCTTGTGCTGTCAATGACTTTCTGATTGATTTTAGGGATTAAGGAAGCTGTTCACACTGATAAGGCCCCAGCGGCATTGGGACCATATTCTCAAGCAATCAAGGCCAACAACCTTCTATTTGTGTCGGGTGTTCTTGGTCTTGTTCCCGAGGTTTGATAACTAACCGTTCAAATCTTGCATCATCTCTATATACACGTGCACTTGTGAATTTATGTTGGTTGTGTGATGTAGATTTAATAATCAATGTTTTGTGCTCTAATGCAGACTGGGAAGTTCGCCTCAGATGATGTTGAAGTTCAGACTGAGCAGGTAAGATGAATTTAAATCTGAACTTATATAGCCTTTCATTTTGTAGCATGTGGGAATTTTCTTAGTATTTGCACTTTGTTAGAATTTCACTTCGACCCCGGGAACATAAGGTTTGAGTTTTGAAATCTCGGGCTTGAGTTGTTGCTTCTTGACTCCTAAATCTTGAATGATTGTTATTGTATTCAAGATAAGTGTCATCAATCTTGCAGTCGGAAATTCTCGCTACACTTGTCAGAAAAATATGGTAACTCCGTATTATGGCATTGGCACGTACACATTTTGTGCTGACATTAAACTAATTACACATTGCAGATTCTGAAAAATATGGGGGAGATCTTAAAATCTGGGGGTGCCAGCTATGCATCAGTTGTTAAGACAACAATTTTGTATGAATGATTTGTTCTTTCCTTAGTTTAACTTTATACTTGAGTGGTGGCAAGATGTTGAAGGTTAATATCATTCATTTCTTCCAGGTTGGCTGACTTGAAGGACTTCAAGAAAGTTAATGACATCTATGCTAAATGTGAGTTCTGTGCTATCGAGTTTAATGTTCCCTTGAAACTGGCATCAATCTAGTTTCATTTTTGAGTTTAACGGATTCAGGGAGAAACTTGATCAATGCAAGTTTTATGTGAATACGCATTTCACTTTTAGAAATGTCATCTAATGTTTCAATAATCATTTACACGGGGTTTGAATGGTTTCAGACTTTCCTTCACCTGCCCCGGCACGCGCGACTTATCAGGTAGCTGCCTTGCCTTTGGATGCCAAGATTGAAATAGAGTGTATAGCAGCACTCTGAGCTCCAGTTGTATACATGGATGACTCTTCAGTAGAATCAGATCAATAATGCAGGTGGGACATTATGACGCTTCCAACCATTGATGGTGTTGTCTTTGGTCTTTTCTAGTTAGGTCATGATTGTCTTCATATATTCTCTTTCAAGATATTGTACTCAATAAAAATGAAAGAAATTGAAGAGTTCTAGTTTGTAAGTTACACGAAGTCATGAACCATGGTTGGATGTGTCATATAATAAAGAGGTTTGTCCCACAATCCTTTTGTGATTAGTGTATGTTTGGAGCACATAAAATTGATTTTGACATGTTTGATTCTTCTCGAGTAGAAGTGATTATGCTTTACATAATATATTCTACGGGAAGCTATGATCTGTAGCTTTTGAGTATAAACATGAATGACATGTTTGATTCTTCTTGAGTAGAAGTGATTATGTTTTACATAATAATATATTCTACGTGAAGCTATGATTTGTAGCTTTTGAGTATAAACATGATCTCTACAAAGTGAATTTTAGAGAACTAATTCATTGAGACTCAACGTTTTTTTTTTTACTGAAAACCACAAATTTTGAATTTTGTTGATTCGTAGCTTTTGAGTATAAACATGATCTCTACAAAGTGAATTTTAGAGAACTAATTCATTGAGACTCAACGTTTTTTTTTTACCGAAAACCACAAATTTTGAATTTTGTTATCTTAAAACATGGATTAAGAATTTTTAAAACTACCATAAATTTCAATCATCACGAGTTTATAACTTATTTTACTATATAACTTATTTTTCAAACGCTATTTCAAATAATATTTTAATTTATAGCTCATAACTTATCATTTTTATTTTTATTATTCTAACTAAAATCCATTTTTATCATCTATAATTTATTTATATTTAAAATAAAATAATTATGTATTGAATGTCTCTTATGCCATTTTAATTTATTAGTTAACTTAATTGATAATTTTACCGAACAGTTCAATTAATTTCTCAACTATAAGTCACCAGTTATCAACTACAAGTCATAAACTGTTAGTCATTGTCGCTGCGGGAAAATTAAGATTAAGCTATTGATGAACTTAACTTGAAAAAAATAAGAGTCACCACTGAACTTTATTGTTTTCACAGAGATTAATGTCAAAGTAAAATATTATTTTACCAAATGATATATAGGTTATATCGTATCGTGTCCACAAAGATTAGTGTTATCGAGTCGTCGTTCGACAAAGCTTTTGTTAATGAGTTTGGTTTTAAATGGGTTTGTTTGTAAGGAAAGAGTAAAAACTATTGTCAAGAAAATAAACACATTATTTAAAGAAGGAATATCTTATCAAGAGTGCATATAATCCAATCATCACAAACTTAAACTTATCGACCAGTTATACTCAACCTATAATACTCATCAATGTCATCACGTGTTAAACACAACACCCATTATACCATCTGAACGGTTATCTCTCAACAAACCTCAACAACACGGTCAACCGTCTTTTACTACGATTTCTTTGAACGAACAACCATCATAGAGGCATTAATCACATACGCCCAAATGAATAATAGCACTAAATTTATCTCTAGAATCAAGACTATTAGACAATCACTCTAGATAAGAATTCGAGTAATATATCTCTATAACAACCCAAATCCCAACCACAAAGTAAAAATCCAAGACAATAATCGGAAAAAATTTGCAAAGTAAGTTTTATACAACGCCAAGAACGACAAATATACATGAGTTCAAAATAAATACATATACAAACCCAACCAATAAAAAATACAAAAAGAAAAGGAGAACTACAAATCTGGACATTGATATGGCTGGAGACCATTGATGGTATTGTCTTTGGTCTTTTCTAATTAGGTCATGATTTTCTTCATATATTATCTTTCAAGATATTGTACTCAATAAAAATGAAAGAAATTGAAGAGTCATAGTTTGTAAGTTACACAAAGTCATAGTTGGATGTGTCATATAATAAAGCGATTTGTCCCATAAGCATTTTGTGATTAGTGTATGTTTGGAGCACATAGAATTGATTTTGACATGTTTGATTCTTCTCAAGTAGAAATGGTTATGCTTTACATAAAATATTCTACCGGAAGCTATGATTTGTAGCTTTTGAGGATAAATATGATCTCTACACTAGAGTGAATTTTAGATAACAAAGTCATTGAGACTCAATGTTTTTTTTTACGAAAAACCACAAATTTTGAATTTTGTTATGTTAAAACATGGATTAAGAATTTTTAAAATGTTGAAAATTGTAACATTAATTGAGTAGTGATGTTTTAGAAAGAAAAAAAATTACAGTTTCTCTTAAAATATAAATTGGCTCAATGGTTATGATAATAACATTTACCATAATTTTTATATTTTTAAATAATTCTATATCATATATCAATCATAATCATAATAAGTAACAAATCATATATAATAATTTTTAAATAAATTATATAATATAATAAAATAATAAATTTTGATTGAATAAAAGTGCACTACCTTTTAAATTTTGTTTTATCTATTCACTACTTCATAATCCTTTTTTTATTATTCTTCCTGAAAAATATTTCACATAGGAATTAGTGAAAGCATAATCCATTCACAAAGTCTCAACTAATTTTAATTTTTTCATTTATGAATTATTTGTTCGTGCAATTGATATTGGTATTTTTATTTTATTTTCATAGATATTATCACTACTAGTACGATTAAAGCATTTTTCATATATGAGAATTAGTAAAAGATTTGTGCGTCCATGCGTGTAAGTTTATTTTTAATAAGAGAAATATATATTAAAAGAAAAGATGATACAAAAGAGAGAGGGTAGGCCAAAATCCTTTCAAGAGGAGACGAACCTAAAGAACAACAAATCAAGTCTATTCTTAACAAAATCTGCCCTCAAAAAATCTGGTATAGAGCTAAAGCTAATTGGATTAATCACTGTAAGACCTAAATTAGCAAGGGAATTAACACAATTGTTCCCTTCTCTAAAGATGTGAGAAGCCACAAAAGACATCTTTAAGTGATATTTAGACAGTTAAACCACCTAGTACAGATACCCCAGGGAACTAAAGAAGGCTGCTTGAAAGCATGAATAACCCTTCAAGAGTCAGATTCTAACCAGAGTTTGTGCCAACCCTTCTCATTAGCGAACTCAATTGCTGACATAACACCGAAGAGTTAAGCAGTGAGAGAGTTAGAGGTACCTAAAAAGGAGGAAAAAGTACGAAAATGAACTTTAGAATCTCTTGCAATTCCGCCACAGACCGAGGGACCAGGATTACCCGAAGACGCACCATCACAATTGAATTTAACTCAATTACATAAAGGAGGTTTCCAAATAACTTCAAAGACTTTGGAATTGTTTAGAGGCTGAAGCTTAACCCAGAAAGACTTCAAAATCTCAAAATCATGCATATTGACCAAGGAGACGCCACAGAGTTTGACCGAGCCAAGGAAACTGCAGATTGAATGAAAGAAATAGAAGAGGAAACATGAGTAAATCTGACCTTGTTACGTGCAGCCCAAACTGAATTGAAAAGATAAATAAAGACAACGTTGAAAACAACTTTGCACTTATCAGACCAATTCCTGAAGCTCATATTCCATATATCCTCCCAACAACAGATATCACAGTGAACCTTCAAAAACAGAGGCTAACCAAATCCAAAGCCTAGAAGCATACATAAAGTTATTTGATAGAAATGTAATTCTAATTTAAATACAAAATATTATTTATGTTTTAGGACAATTTTACATATATTAACAATAATAACAATATTATGAAATATAATGGATCACTAACTTTTATAAATGCATAGAAATTAATCTAATTAAAAAAAGTATTGCTTTCAACATAAATAATTAATAATTGTAGAACATATAT
>CM038794.1:100268372-100461966 GCA_021764765.1 Vicia sativa
GACTTATTACAGAGCGACAACAACAAAAATTAAGAGAAGAGAGAAAGTTTGCGTTTATTTGAAGGTGGCGTATGGCCAAGTAGTTTGTACACAAGAAGGTAAAAGCTATGGAAACAATCTCGTTAAGTTCAACTATGCTAGTACTCATATATTTAAACTATCTCATCTCCTTCTTTATCGATAGAAGTGAGTAGGCTGATCTTTGCCATTTGAATCTTGAATGCGATAGTAATGCAGGCGGTGATGGAGAGACATGAGTAATGCGCTTAAATCCCTAACTTTGCCTAGACAGCCCTTTGGTTTTTAGGTCTCACAAGGATACCCTTTTGCCCAAACGCCTTTTGAGGGTTTCGACTTGCAGGTGTACATGTTTTGTATATATATCATAATTTTGCAGGAACCCTTTTGGTTCGCTTGGGATACCCTTATTTTTTGCCTAGGTTAAATGGACCTAAGCGGGTCTATTTCATCGTAGTATTTCGACTATACTGCGTTCACGGTGTGGAAGTCTTCACCATCCATGGTGCTAAGTATCATAAGCTCCACCGGAAAATCATCTTGACTACAAATGGTCCCTCATAAGTAGGAGTCCATTTGCCCACAGGATCACCTTGTGGAAGAATGATGCGCTTGACTACTAGGTCACCAACTTGGTAGACTAGATTGCTTGACCTTCTTGTTAAATGCTCAGATCATTCGTTTCGATAAACTTATCCGTGGCGGATGAATGGCAAGAGTCGTTTCTCATCAATCAAGTTAATCTGGTCGAGCCGTATGGACCCAATCGTCTTCGCTAACTACGCCTCTGAAGGACTCTAGTTGAAATTATCCCGACCTCGATGGGTAGGCACTTCCATCTACCGTACACGGAGAGAAGGGGTTGCCCTGATGTTCGATGTTCGGTTGAAGTCACGATAACCATGAAGAGCGAATGAAGTAACATCTCATGCAATCCTTGTAAGTCACGGTCATCTTCAGTATTAATCTTCTTAATGTTTTTGTTTGGCGGCTTCCACTGCGCCATTCATCTTAGGCGATATGGAAAGAATTGTGATGCTTGATCTTGAGCTGCGTGCGAGAGTTCGGTGATCATCTTGTTGTTAAGATTGGAGCCGTTATCAGTGATAATCCTTCGAGAATGCCATATCGACAGATAGGGTTATGTTTGATAGATCGAGCCACTACATTCTTGGTATGAGATGCGAACAGGTGCTTCTACCCTTGGTAAAGTAATCAATTGCCACAAGGATGAAATGATGTCCATTGGACATGGGCTTGATTTCTCCAATCATGTCAATGCCCCACATTGCAAAGGCCAAGGAAGTTAAAACATTAGTGCGGAGGTACGTGCTTTGTCGGCATAAATCGGCATTTGTGACAAGATCGAGCGTAAGCGGTGACAATCGACTTCCATGGTAGACCAATAGTTTGTTCTCAAAATCTTCTTAGCCATAGTGTGTCTCCTTTGGAGTGGGTACCAAATTCGCCGTGTAACTCTTCCATGATCACATTCTTTGTTCTCGGTCTACACGGTAGAGTAAGCACAAGTCGTGGTTAAACTTGTATAAGATCTTTATTCTTGAGAAAAATTTGGGCGAATCTTCTCATGAACTTCTTATCATTATGGATGCCCTGCGGATATTCACGAGTCTCAAGATACCTCTTCCGTCATAGTACCAAGGTTTCTCTTCTCGTCAAGCTCACAACAATGTGTCTGGTTAGTCGAACCTCTCAATGATGATCACAGGGAGCCTCGTTGTCCCATCGACCTTGAACATAGACGACATAGTAGCTAATGCGATGCCAAGTGATTCTCTCTCGTGGAATATGATTGAAAGTGATCTCTTCAAAGTAGGAATCAAACTCGGAACATGCTCGATATGGAATGAGATTCGGATGCTTAATATCCTCGCCCTTAATCGGTGATCACTAAAATTTGAGTCTCCATACACTTGTAGAACTTGATTCTTAAGTCAATAGCAGCTTTAAGACCCATGATGCACGCTCGTACTCGCCATGTTGTTGGTGCAAGCTGAAACATAATCCCGGTGAAAGGTGTGTCCTGATAGGGGATGTAATGATGGCGCCAATGCCATTGCAAGTGCGTTTGAGGCTCCATCAAGACCATAGTCCATCGGGATCCTTGTTCGAGTCCTTCGTCCGGGCACAGGTTCTTCACAATCGATGACTAGTAGAACATCTTCATGGAAATTGATTTGCATAGGCCCAGTAGTCATCTCGACGATGAGCCAATGATCGGCTACTACACTTTGCTGATCGCTTTTTGAGAAGTTATCTTGGATGTCATATTCGGTCAAGATCATTTGCCATCTTGCTATTCTTCGGAGGGGTTTTCTCAAAGATGTATTTTATCGGATCCATCTTGAAATCAATAAGGTAGTGTGAGTCAACATATCTTGTCTTAGCCGGAGAGCGGCCAAAGCAAAGCGTGCAAGTTTTCTCATTTGGTATCTTGTTTCACGGTCAGTGAAACTTTTGCTAAGGTAGTATATTGCATACTCTTTCGACCAGGACTAAATCCCATGTGCCCCAACACACACCCATTGAGTTCTCTAACTTTATCAGTACATGATAAGAGGTCTTCCTTGGCCGGTGGCATCGGGATGGGAGGATTCTGGGGTACTCCTTGATTTTGTCGAAAGCGATCGGCAAGTTCCTTCCATTCCACTACTTGATCCTTCTTTTAACTTGAAGATCGGCTCACAAGTAGCGGTCGGTGTGAAATGAATGGCGATGTAGTTCAATCGGCCCAAAACCCACGACTTCCTTCTCAGTGCTGGGCGCTGGCATCTCTTGAATAGCTCGACCTTGGCGGGGTCGCCTTAATACCTCTTCCAGCGACAACAAACTAGGAGTTTTCCGGATCTAACTCCAAAGTGCACTTGTTAGGATTAAGTCTCGATGCATGCTTCTTCAATCACATCAAGCAGTTTACGCAAATGATCAAGATGTTCTTCTTGATCATGATCGAGCTATCATGTAAATCGGCGTAGACCTCTATCTCGTGATGAATCATGTCATGGAATAGTGTCACCATAACTTATCGATAAGCTAGCTGCGTTCTTGATCCGAGCAGCGCCTTGTAGGAGAAAGTGCCCCTTTGTGTAACAAAAGTAGTCTTCTCCATGTCTTCGGAGCAATTTTGATCGATTGTAACGGAGAAACCATCCATGAAGGAGAAAACCTTGTCTGGCGGTGTTGTCAACGAACATCAATATGAGGAAGTGGGAAATCATCTTCGGACTTGCTTTATTCGATCTCTCATAATCCACACACATCGTGCCTTACCATCCTTCTTGGTCACAGGTACCACATTGCAACCTTTGAGGATAGGAAATGTGACTAAGAAACCCGGTGGAGCAACCCCATAACTTAGACTTTGATTTTCTCGACATCTCGGGACGCGTCGTGAACCTTACATTTCAACCAGGAAAACCTTCTTTTTGTATGACGCAATCGGTGTACCACAATATCAATGTCTAAACCGGACATGTCTTCGTATGACCAAGCAAAAACCTCAATGTAGTCTCGTAGCATCCGACCTTTCTTTGACACTTTGTTCTAAGACCGGCTCTATCTTGATCTCTTTTACATCTTGTCGGTGCCCAATTCACAACCTCGACTTGCTCTTAGGTGTGGGTTGTAACTAAGCTCTTCTTCAACATGGATCGGCAAGTTCTCCGCTTCACAATCTTCCTCACTTTCGTCTTGACTTGGTAGATCGGATTATCAAAGTCATATTTAGCAATAGCATACATTATTATTAACGAGATTCGGTGATTGCGATTGTATCACGTGGGTGTGTGTAAGAACACATAGCCTTTGGAAGGGGTGATAAAGTAAAGAGAAGAACAAACAATTGAATGCAAAAGTCCAATGAATTTATTGAATGAAAACGCAAACAATAGATAATAACCCTATGAACGAGCCATGGCCCGGGCAAGGCGGGGCTTTCAAAGTTTATTGTTCAAAACATAAAGAAATCGAAAAGCAAAACAAAACAAGAGCAATTACTCGACTAAAGGAGATTGGTATAGCGTCTTGGTCTTCCAATTCTTTGAGCCCATCTGGAGTTGGGAAGATCCACTTAGCAATGTCGAAGTCGTTGTATTCGTCTTCTATAGCATGGATTCCACTCGGCTGATGCGGAAGGAAGTTGGCCAGCACGTTCGCGGCGTATCATCTTGACCCTTGATAGTGAAGCTAAACCCGGTCTTGTCGGTTGGAAGGAGATCGTGGGCTGTCCCCAAATAGCACTACCTCCTTGTTCAACATGGCTTGAGCATCTTTCAGTGAGGCCATCCTCGGCGGAGCTTGTGTAATCTCGGGAGTGACGGGGAGAGTCCATGAGGCATGACTCTGGTATTGTTTAAAAGCAGCGAGTCTCGAAGAATTCACCCTCCATCTCGAGATAGCGGAATGACGTAGATGGTGACCATATATTCTTCTTCACCACATCTTGTAACAACCTTCCTTTCACGGGTATTTCGACCGATGTAAGGTGAGGTAATAGCGCTGCCCATGTATCCAGGCGTCCAAGTAGGCAAGAATAAAAGGTGGACGGATGTCCATGACAAAGAAGTGGAATCAAAAGTGCGGGAACCGACTTTATGAGCTGAGTGGGCTCTCCAAGCAGCGGCGCTTAGAACCATCAAAACTCTCACGATTGTATGTCAGGGTCTCGAGAACCAACCCCGACATCAAGTCGATCAAAGCGATCTTCGGAAGGATATTCAAAGCAGCCGGTATCAACCAAAACATGAGATAGGTAGTGCCCTTGACGAGAGATGCAAGGCTTTGTTGTGTTCTTTCAGGAGTCGGTCGTATCGGAGAAGCCTAGGCCGTTGTTGGCGAAGCTAGCAATACAAACTTCGATTGATCGGTGGTAGTGTCTTGCGGCACATGAGCATTCTTGAAATTTCACCAAGGCATTAGCATGAGCCTCGGAGCACAAGAGCGAGAGCAAGCATGGAATTTTAGATGGTCATCCTAAGCTGTTCCACAACATTGTAGTCCTCTTCTTGATAATCTTGAAATTTCCTCCATTTCTTGTTTGGAGGTGTCTTTAGTAACTTCCTTGGTACTTGATTTGAGCGGAATGAGCCACTGGTTCTTTCCCTCTAGCGAGGATATTGGTTGAAGTAAATGGAATGCGGTAAGGAGTCATGATGTCCTTTGGAGGAGAGATCTGGAGAATACCCTTCGATTTACGTCACCTGGATGATCCGGTGATGTTATCGCGTCAAGTAGAAACTTAGCGATAAGATCTTCAATAGTCGAGGTCTTGCTTGGCCATGATAGTAAACATCAGCTCCATAATTCCAAGGATAGCTTTGTCGAGAATATGGAACTGGTCTTGGGAAGTGATAATGAGAGGTGCCACTCTAGGCCGCAGGGATCAGAGGAAATTCTTATTGTGTTAACATCAATAGTCTTGAAATCGTCACCCCATCCGATCGCCTTAACATCTTCAATAGGAATCTTGTAACTATCGGAATGTGTACTTCACCATGTAATCATACATCCACTTGGCTAAGGTATCCCTACAGATCAGATGCAGGTTCGATTCACATTTCTTCGATCTCTCAGCTTAGACATTTCTTCACCGGTTGTTCATCATCACGTGAACACGTCTTCTCAACCAGCACAACCATCGAAGGATGGGCACCAACGACAGTTCTCAGGCATCTGGGTGACACCGGCTTGCAACAAATTCTTCTACTTGATCCCATGGAGGAATGGTCAAGTCATCTATGTTGAAAACATAAGTATCGTCTGCAACATTGGAACTCTTGTCATGGTTAGGCATAGGAGTGTTGATCACATTCAGTCTCAACGGAGGATCAAACTCAATTTGTTTAGATTCAATCATATCTTGAATCTTGTGAGCCCGATAATTGTCGTTGTCGTGCCTGGGCTTTTATTGGAATGGTAAGCACACTTAGCATTAGGATTGTATTTGGAGAGGAAGTGTTGACATTACGAGGAGGATCCCTCAAGGTTATCAGCTCTGCTTCAACATGTGTTGCAAGGCTTGCGACAATGGCATGTTGATCTTCGTAAGCTCTTCGTGGCGTTGCTAAGCTCGCTGCGTTGTCTCTTGAGGTTGTCTTGATGTAGGATTGGAGATCTGGCCCCCACAGTTAGCAGTCGGTCTTGGCTCGGCTTTTACGACCATACACAGACGTTAGCTTCTTTCTTACCACTAAAGAGATCTCTTCGCAACATTTGAAGATGACTCTACATGGATCTTCCCACTCTTGATACCACTAATCATCCTTTATCAATATCAACTTGGTGAACCGGATGAAGAATTTCAATCGATGATTGAAGAATGGGCTGTCGGTGTCCCATGAACATATCAACCAACTCCCTATTGGACAAGGTGGTTGAACTCACTGCTAGATCTCTCACTTTTGAGCATACTCCTTGAACTTCTCGTCACGACCCATAGACATGCTTTGTAGTTGCATGCAGTGGGTGTCAATTCAACATTGTACTCATATTGTCGAGAAAGCATTCAGTCACTCCAAGTACGGATACGGTCATTCTCTAGTGATAGTACCATTCCAACCGGTTCGGACAAGCTCTCTTGAAAATAGTGCATCCACAACTTTACTCTATCGTGTGGGATTGATCTTCGGACATAGGACTTCAAATGCAGCTTTGGGCAAGACATGCCATCATACTTGGCAAAAGTTGGAACTTTGAACTTGGGAGGAATCACAACACCAGAACAAGACTCGAGATCATCAAAGTTCAGCAGGACATTTTCAGTTTTCCACAGCATTGAACGGTCTTCAAGTTGTTTGTACTTGTCATCTTCATCGAGTGTTGGCTATAATCGAGTGGTCCTCTCCTCCTTTCTTTGGCTCACTGCTCACCTTCATCACCCTGGTACTCCCCTCAGTATGGACACTTCCTTGGAGAGCTCAATCGGTGACCACCTTAGGACCCCTTTGACGTCTACCCATGTTGAGGACCAACGACCTTCTTCTTCTTGTTGATGAGCTTCTTCAAATCTTCTTGGCCTTGGTGGTGAACATCTCTGGCAACCGAGCATTCGAGCTTGGAGATCTTTGACAGATCTGTTTAAGAGCCATTTACTAAAATAAATAGCGAGCAAATGAGAAAATCAATCTCAATGTACATGATGCAATGTTATGCAATGTTTATGCTAATGCAATGCAATGTTTTCAAGGACCTAAGAGATTTAAATTTGTTAAACCGAATGAACAAACATTTATTAGTACTCTTTTATATTCTTTTTCTTTTTAAGTACAAGAGATGATTCAAAGCGATAAAAGAAAACATAAACATCCTAAAGCTCTAAGTCTCCCATGGCGCTTCCTCTTGGTGCCGATGTAGGCATTGATGCTTCGCTCCTCGTGAAGTAGCTTTGTCAACTCTAACACTTTCTTCTCACTTGCATAGCATTGAGCTTCAAAGTATCCCTTTCTTCTTTAGTGAATCCAGGATCTCTTCAAGTCTTCAAAATCGGTAGGCATGTCGGGATGGAGGTAAGTAGAATCACCTATAGCAGGTTCCATAATTACTGGTAGAACAGTGAATGGCATCATGAGGTTTTGAGCTCGAGCTCGCTCCATTTGAGGTAAGGTTCCCAAGGAATGGAGTTGGTGCCCCAAAGTCTTGGTATCGGTCTTCTTTACCATGCCCCAGCGTGAACCTTAAATGATGCGGAGATCGTGGTTGTAGTCGACACAACATCTTGGAGAAGCATATCATGCGGACCATCTCTTGGGCAAAACCAAACTGACGAAGAGCTAGAAGGGTTGTAAGTAATACCTCCTTATACCAAGTAGCGGTACATTAGGGAATTCTCCACAGCTCGATGAATGTGAAATCCTTTTGAGAGAAAGATTCCAAGGATATCGAATGAGAGAGTGACATCAATCTTTGAGACCATCTCAACCTTTGTTCGTTCTTCAAAATGGAGGAGGTGCGAAATAAACCACCTTGAAAGTAACGGTATACAACACATGAGAGTTCCTTGTCGCAGTAGTGCGAGTGTGGAGAATGTGGGATGTCTCCAAGTAAGGTAGGCAATGGATTACGGGTAAGAAACAACTTGATGGCATTGACATCTATGAATTGATCAATTAGGAAATAGAACCAAACCATAAATTAGCAAGGCCACAACATTTTCAAATGCATGGAAACTCATAACTTTGAGGAATTCTCGGCTTTCTGATTAAGAACTTGGAAAGTAAACCCTTAACTCCACTTCTAGTTTCCCAATTGGCTTCAATGTGGCGCTTAAGATGTAAGGCGGATGCAATGTCTTCGAACTTAGGAACCTTTTCCAAACCGGTGAATGGCATTTGGTCAGAGAATAGGTACCCAAGTAGCTTAGAGAACTCTTCTAAGTAGGAACCAAGCGATAATCTGGAAATGTAAAGCAATGGTGTTTGGATCAAAGAACTGGAATAGGACATGCATCATCTTCTTCAAAACCGGAATAACCAAATCAAGTAGATAACCATGTCTTTTGATGAGCTGAGCATGGTCGGAATTTGAAACCAATTCTTTGGTGAGAAGGATACCCATGAAGTTGATTCGGATAGTCTTTCTAGAAGCCATAATCCCTACAAAAGCAGGCAAAGATAAATCCTAGGTCCTTGAAATAGTTAGAAATGATATGCAATGCGAATGATGTCATGATGTCATGTTTAGCACACACAACAATTCACACAATGAGCCTAGGTTAAGGCTTGCATGAGGTATAGGTGATTACCCACCAAAAGTTTGAGTTGGTTCATCTGTCCTATAATAGTAACCGGGTTCTAGGAATCTCACATCAGATCTTTCTCGTAGGCGCTTATTTCAATCTGACGGCCAAGTGGTCGATCGAAAATGTCCCAAAGTCTAATCTCAATGAGCGTAGCATCGAGTATCAACCAACCTCGGTCTACACCAAAGCCGCCATCTCACTTCTAATGGCCAAGATGGGTCAATTAAGGTTCTAAAAGTTTAGTTAGCGTGATGACACCACGAAGCCAAATACTATCTTCAACTTGGGAATGAAGAGTATCGGGACAACCAAAGTGTCACGCTAACGTAGCCATCATGTTGACCGCGTAGTTATCACGTCTAGCGGTCGCGATGATCTAATGCTACTTACCTAAAAGAAACCCGGATCCGTGTAGGATCCCCAACAATATAATACCCAAGCAACCCTTAAAGATAAAGCATACAAGTCAAACAAAAGCGATAAAGTTATCTAGAAATCCCTAAGGCAATTCTCTCTTTTAGGTGTATCCCAAGAGTCGCCCGATTGTGATACTGAACTTTTTGTAGGATTTTGTATCAAATGTGCGGATAGAAGAGTCGCCCGACTTTTATTTTATCAATTAAGGAAGGTAAAAGTAAGAAAAGACCTTCGTTAGATTTTGAGTTCGGAGAATGGTTATGAAAAGGAAGGTATTAGCACCCTTTCTATCCTGATTTATTCTACGGGCTCTTAGTTGCTCTAGATCACTTTTTAAAATTTGATTTTTGTGTGTTTGAAAAAAATGTTTTGAAAAAGGCATTTCGCTTTGACTTTGTAATGACTCATGTAGGAGTGTATACAAAGTGTTCGGAAATGTTTGTTTGTTTTGAAAAGAGTTTGAACTTTGAAGAAAGTGTGTGGTGTGAAAAGCATTTGATAGAGCAAGCAACTAAGAGACTTATTTACCCACTCAGAATTGGTCGTTTTCGTACTTTTACGTTCCTTTAGAATAGCGCTAGCCATACCATTAGTTAGTAGGTAGCTCCATTCATTGGATGTAAGCGGGACATTCGAAGGGACATCGGATGGTCATAGAAAGCAACTTGTAGGAAGTATCTAGCACATATCGAAGGGACTATCATCATTTTTGTAGGCAATCGAGGGTCAAGATCATGTATTCGGGCGACATCGTGGGTCTTATGATCTTTGTATCGAAGGGACTATGATGATTTGTTTGGAAGGCAACGGTGCTAGAATACCTCGTTAGGAACATGACCATTTGAAATCGAAGGCATCGAGAGAGAATTACCCTAAGGGGTGCGTGTGAAAAAGTGTGTCAAATTCAGATATTTTATCTTGAAGATTAGTGTAAGCTATGTCCAATTATTATCTTGCCATACACGCCTAGTTACTAACAATTGATAAGGGTGCGGAAAGTAAAATGCGGAATGTAAAATGCGGAAAGGTAAACCTACGCTATTACATGGCTTTAGGCGATACATAATTAGAGTCACGGAAAGTAAAAGTCCTAAATTAAACTATTACAACCCATGAGCAATTACATTATTGAAAAGTAAAACGATAAAAGAAAAAAAACGTCCGAATCGGAGCGACCTGTGAAAGGATAAGAAAATCGGAAAATGCAATATGAATCGAACAAGAGAAAAAATGTTAGAAAAATGCAAGTTTTGATATGGAAAAATTAATACATGCTGGAAATAAGATAAATAAGTTAAAATAATTTTTTGGGATTTTTTAGAAAAGATTTAATAATTAAAATGCAATTAAAAGTGATTTAAATGCTAAAATAAAAATAAAATAAATATGCATGCAAAAATTATATTTTTTAATTTATTAAATTAAATAAAGGTTTTTATGAAAATAATGTAAAAAGAAAAAATGTTTTTGGTAATTTTTAATACAGAATAAAAAAATATGAAAAGAAATTAAAATGAATGAAAATATTGAAATAATTAGAAAATAGGAAAATAGAGTTTTGTAAAAAGTGGAAAAAAAGGATTATGCGAACCGGGAATCGAACGGGACATCCTTTCAAACCTAAGATCACATGCTTGATAACCGAGCCAACGCGCTCTTGTTGAAACGGATCGATTTGAAAATAACACGCGTCACTCCCTACCTTCATCCCGCTCGCGCCAATTCATCATCTTCTTCGTTTTAAATATTTGAAGCTAGCGTCGGTCTTTCTTCACGCTACGTACAACTAAATAAGCAACATACATAATATAAATTAATTCTAAAGGCATGGTTCGATTCCTTGAAGCATTCCGAACACACTGGTATGGGTCTCGTTGTCCAATTTTTCCTAATAAGCCAAACCCTAAATCGAGCTTATAAACCCTAATCATGGTAAAACACGATTCCGGCCATGGAAATTCAATTGGATTGCCCAGAAAGTTTGGAAACTTGATTCTAATCACAAACAAACAATCAAAACAAGTTAATAATGCATGAATGTTAGAAATCGAATTTGGAAAAAGTTTGACAAACCGAAATCTGATTTGCTCGATTCTTGATGTTTTTGAATGATATAAGAGTCTGGATCGACTCTAAAGACCTCAAGGAATGCAATGGAATCCTCAAAATCGGCTGTGGATGGCTGGAACTAGAATTGCAAGTTGCTTCAAGAACACGAAATTTTGATTTTAGGTTAGGGTTTCTGGAGCAATTTTTCCTCTTTTCTTGATAGGTATGCATCATATATTTATACTGGATGGATTTGGAATGGTTTTTGGAAAGAATTGATCAACATTCAATGGAAATCAAATTTGATATTCTCATGAAATCAAATTTTCAAATTTTGTCCAATTTCAATCAATCTTGCCAAATTTGATCTAATTTCGAAATTGCTGGCATTTATGGGTTGATTGGATCACAGAAAGCAATAAAATCAATCTTCCAATTAATTTTGATTTTATAATTTATTTTAAGATTTAATTTGCATTTAAATAGATAAATTACAAATTAAATAGAAAAATAAATCAAAAATTCGTGGCATTGGGCTTGGATATTTCTAATTGCATGAGGAACAAGTTAGGATGAAGAAAAATAGGCCCATTTGCAAAAGATTTGATTTTTGAAGTATCTCTCTTGTGCATTCTTCCAAAATTGCCCAACTTGTGAATGGTGTAACTTGCTCAATTTTCCACATTTTGAGTGTTCTTGGACTTTTGGAAAGCTCTAAGAGTCCTCTAAACAATGTCTTTGGTCTCATCTCAATTGGAGTTACCATGCTCAATATATCTTCAAAACAAAAGTTGACTTTTGTTGACTTTGAAAATGACACTGTAATGTTTTGAGCTATACCTCTCAAATGAAGCATTTTTGGACATTCTTGTGAGACATGAAGTTGTAGAGAATTGAATTTCCCTCAAAACAAGAGGTGGTGGAAAATTTACGAGAAAGTATGAGAAAGTTATGATCAGTCAAAGTTCAGTTGACTTTTCACCTAGAAACCCTAATTTAGAAAGTTTGACTTTTGAGCAAATTTTGAGTTTTCTTGATGAATCATGATCAAACCTTGATCAAATGATGAATGTAACTTCAAAATGAGGATGTTGACCAAAAATCAGAAGTTTTGACTGTATGTTGACCATAGTTGACTTTTGTCAATACAACGATTTTCAACCATCGAGCAATTATGCGAGGAAACTTGACTTGTGAAGCTTGAAACTTGACATGGAGAATCTTTGAAGCATATGAGGAGGCATGAAGACCATTGGAGATGTTGGAAATCCATCTTGACTTGAGAGATACCAAACCCTAATTTGGGTTGATTGTCTAGGAGAGAGTTTGTCTGATCAACTCTTGAGGAATCCTTGAGCATAGATGTATGAAATTTCTTGAATAGATGGAGGGCAAATTTTGGGGTATGACAGGGACTATCATCATTTTTCGTAGGCGACAATCGAGGGTCAAGATCATGTATTCGTAGGCGACATCGTGGGTCTATGATATTTGTATCGAAGGGACTATGATGATTTGTTTTGAAGGCAACGGTGCTAGGATACCTTTACGTTCGAGGGACTTGACCATTTGAATTCGTAAGGCAACAAGACAGAATTACCCTAAGGGGTGCATGTGTGAAAAGAGTGTGTCAATTCAGGTATGTGTTATCTTGAAATTATGAGTGATCTATGCCCAATTTTATCTTGCCATACACGCCTAATTACTAGTAGTTTATAGGGTGCAGAAAATAAATGGCGGAAATGTAAAGTGCGGAAAGTAAAGTCCTACGCTATTACATGGCTTTGGGGCAGATACATAATTGAAAGTGCGGAAAATAAAAGTCCTAATTAAACTATTACATCCCATAGGCAATTACATAATTGAAAAAAGAAAAGCAATAAAAATCGTCCGAAGCGGTACAACCTGTGAACAGATACAAAATCGGGAAATACGAGAAAATTGCATAAGAGGAAAATGTTAGTAAAAATAAGTATTTTTAAATGAGAAAAAGTTTTTATGTTAGTAATGACATAAATATGATAAGATAAATTTTTGGTAATTTTTGGAGTTGATTTGATAATTTAAAAACAATTAAAAGTCATTTAAACAATTAATTATCAATTAAATTAAATATGCATGCAAAAATAATAATTTTTATATTAAAAATTAAATAAACTTTTTTCTGATGATTATGCAAAAAATAAATATTTTTGGTGTTTTTTAGATGCATGATAAAAATATTTAAAGATAAAATAAATTGGATGGAAAATATTAAATGGAAAATATTAAATAGAAAATATGAAAATAGAAAAATATGCAAACTTGTAAAAAAAATACATTGCCATGGCTGGGATTCGAACCGGGGTCCCTTGCTTCACAACCACGCGCCTTGACCAACTGAGCTAGAGCGTCCACGTGTTTGAGATTTGCAACGAATTGTTTTTAAACGCTGTTGATTTCTGATTGCCCAGAACGCGCGCGAAGATCTTCATCTTCTTCGTTTGAAGTTTCAAACACTTAGCGTCGGTCTTGCTCGATGCTAAGGCCCCTGCAAATTCCTAAAATCACACACAAGCAATATAAATGAGATTCAAAGGCATGGTTCGATTGGAAACATGGTTCTGAACACGATGGTGGTGTTCTTTTTGTCCAATTTTCATATTTAGAGTCCCTAATTCGAACGGAAACCCTAAACATGGCATATTTCGATTCAGGCCATGAAAATGCAATTCGATTGTCCAGATAGCTTGCAAACTTCAAACTAAACACAAATCAAACATCAAAACATGTTTAAAATGCATGATAAACAGAATTCGATTTTGAAAAAAATAAGAACAAACCAAAACGGATTGCTTGATTCTTGATGTTTTGAATGATGTAAAGGTGCGGATCGATTCTAAAGACACCAAGGAATGAAATGGAAGGCTTAGAATCAATTGAAACGAGCTAAAACCAAAGCGCAAGTTGCTTGTAGTGCCGGTTTTACTTTAGGTTAGGGTTCTTGAGGCAATTTTTACATCCTTTCTTGTTGTGTATGCATTGTATATTTATAGTAGATGGATTTTCAAAAGAGCAAATATTGATCAAATCTTCCTTTTGATCCAATTTCAATCAAATTCTTGCCAAATCTATGCAAATTTAAAAAATTTGACATGTATGAGTTACTTGGACCTCAAGCTTGAGAAAAATCAATCTTGCATTTAATTTTGATTTTATACCTTATTTTTTAATTTAATTTGTATTTAAATGAATAAAATCCAAATTAAATAGAAAAATAAAGCTAAAATTCGTGGCATTGGGATTGGATGTTCCAAATTGTCTAAGGAACAAGTTTGAATGAAGAAAAACTAGGCCCATTTGCAAAATTTTGGATTTTTACAAGTATATCTCTTTGTGCACTTCTTCAAAAATGCCAAACTTGTGCAAGGTGTATTTTGCTCAATTTTCTACATTTTTGAGTGTTTTGGAGTTTCCATGCTCAACAAATCTTCAAAACAAAAAGTTGACTTTTTGTTGACTTTGAAAAGGACCTGTAATGTTTTGATCCATACCTTCCAAATGAAGCATTTTTTGAACATTCTTGTGAGACATGAAGTTGTAGAGAATTGAATTTCCTTCAAAATGAGAGGTGGTGGAAAAATTTCTGAGAAAGGATGAAGAAGTTATGCTTAGTCAAAGTTCAGTTGACTTTTCACTAAAAAACCCTAATTTGGAAAGTTTAACTTTTGAGCAAATCTTGAGTTTCCTTGATGAATCATGATCAACCCTTGATCAAATGATGAATGTAACTTCAAAATGAGGATGTTGACCAAAAATCATGAAGTTTGATTGTATGTTGACCACAGTTGACTTTTTGTCCAATACAACTGATTTTCAACCATCTGAGCAATTGTCGGAGGGAACTTGACTTCTGAGGCTTGAAATTTGACATGGGGAGTCTTTGAAGCATATTAGGAGGCATGATGACCATTGGAGATGTTGGAAGTCCATCTTGATCTGAGAATTGCCAAACCCTAGTTTGGGTTGATTGTCTAGGAGAGGGTTTGTCTGATCAACCCTTGAGGAATTCTTGAGTATGGATGTATGAAATGTTTTGAGAAGTAGGAGGGCAAATTTTGGGGTATGACACATGGATTGTTGAGAGTTGTTTGTAACAGGGGTGTCTGGGTTAGAGGATGAAGATGAAGCCATTTTTGAGCGTTTGGGTTTTTTGAAAAGAGAGAATAGAATGCAGAAATGCATAAAAGGTTTGGAGTGAATATGAGTGAAAAGAGAAAAAAGAAATTTTGAAGGTGTATTTATAGAGAAGGTGCATGCAATTTAAAAGTTAATTTGAAATAAAAAATATTTTTTTTGAAAAACTAATCATCACAAACATTTAATAGATTCTGATGTTGAGGGATTGCGTGAGATTTTGAAAGAATTTGAACAGTTACCTAGGAACGGCGTCTCAGTAGCTTTCACGCATGCGTGCCCTTTCAGAATTTTTGAGCGTGTGTTCAACTTCTAGGGTTATCACGTTAAAGTTGTTTTATGTAATGAACTTCTAAACCATATTTGTAGTGAAACATTAGAAAACATTTCAAAACTTTATATATGGTTTCTGATTTAACTTCTCTTCCAACTTCTGAAGAGCTGTTAACCAGAACATTCATTTAAGAACAGAACTTCTGACAATATTAATTAAACATAATTTCATTCAGGGAAAAATTCCATACTAATATTCTTTAGAATGAATTTAAATCTATCTTCAGAAAGAGGTTTAGTGAAGATATCAGCGTATTGATGGTTTGTGTCTACAAAGTTTAAACTTAAAATACCTTTCTGAATATAGTCCCTTATGAAATGATGCTTAATTTCTATATGTTTTAACTTAGAATGTAGGATAGGATTTTTTGAAAGAAAAATAGAAGAAGTATTATCACAGTGGATAGGAATATTACGCTCATAGAGGTGATAATCTTCTAGCTGACTTTTTATCTAGAGCATTTGAGTGGTACAGCCTGCAACTACATATTATCTTAGTGCACTGATAAGTTCTTCTATTGATACATTATTAAAATCTTTTGAGATTTTGAATGCAGTAACCATTGGTGCCCATCTTCTGGGTAAACTTCTGATGATCTTCTTGACATGGTCTGCTTTGGTGTATCCTTTATACAGAACTCTCAGGCCAACAGTCAGAGTTTGAAATCTTGAGAACATTGTTTCAATGGACTAATTTTCTTCCATTCTAAAGGCTTCGTACTTCTGGATGAGAGCCAAAGCTTTTGTCTCTTTTACTTGAGCATTGCCTTCATGAGTCATTTTGAGAGACTAAAAAAATGTCATGTGCAGTATCTCTATTGGTGATTTTCTCATACTCCATTTTTGAGATAGCATTCAGCAGGATATTTCTGGCTTTGTGGTAATTTTTGAAATCTGTTTTCTGTTGCTTATCCATTGTCTTTCTATCAATATTATTTCCTTCTTTGTCCACCGAATGTGTGTAGCCATCTAAGACCATATCCCATAGGCCAACATCATAACCTAGAAAGAAACTTTCTAGTCTATCTTTCCAGTAGTCAAAATCTTCTCCATCAAACATAGGAGGTTTTATGTTATTGTTGTTGTTATGATCAGTTGCCATAGTGTTTTCCTTCTGGATCTTTTTCTGACACGATTAAGTGTTTGCACCCAGAACCAAGAGCTCTGATGCCAATTGAAGGTTTAGAAAACAATTAGAAAGGGAGGGGATTAAATAGGTTTATCCTTTTCTTTTCCTTTAATGTAACAATAATATAAAACACAAGTATTTTTATCCTAGTTTGTTTGAAACTCAAACTACTCTAGTCCACCCGCCCGGGTGATTTCGCCTTTCTCAACGAGGACTTAATTCACTATAATCAAAAAATGATTACAGATGCACAACCAACTGTGTGACTAACAATACAATGCACAAGCCAACTGCACGTGACTAACACTTATAAGACTCTCTAATCCTAGCCCTCTTGAGAAATCTGACCCAACTGGTCTCTCAAGGAACAATTACAAAAGTGACTTCTAACAATAGTGTATCAGTTTGCTTCTAGTAAGCTTTATCATAACCTTGATTTTTCACTAAGTTTTAAGCTCAATACAATGATAAACTCAATGCTCAAGGTTTTCTTGTTTTCTTAAGTTCAGCGTGAGTTTTCTAGTAGGATAGCGCACGCTTTATTCTTTGAATACTTTGATCTTATATATAGCTTTAGGAATTTGTCCGTTGCTATCTTGAACAATGAAAGTGCATTTAATGTTTGCTTATCGGCGTGTACTTTGTGTTTTCAATGAATCTCGAACTTTGTTCCACGTGAGTGCTTCAGCCGTTTTAGCTTTAAATGACTAACGGTATTGTAGCAGAACTTGTCTCAGAACTTGAAGACTTGACTCTTCATTTCTCTTTATCTTCTGTTCAAACTTTGTTAGCTTATCTATTATTAGAGTTTTCTTTAGCATGCTTCTATCAGAGTTTGCTTCAGCGTGCGTATTTAGAAGTTGCTTTCATCTTTAGAACTTCTAATTCTTTATCTGCTCAGTGTAAGTTAATATTTCACTTTCTAGAGTGCTTAAGTCAGAACATCATTTGAAATGAAAAACATACTTATCAGAGTATCAGTTGCAAACATATTCATCAGAGTATCAAATTTACTATACAAAATTTATTTAATTTATTATCATGAAAACTCTAAGATGTGATTAGACCCAAACTATGTTCTAACAGAAGTAGGTTGTTGCTCGAACATAAGATGTATCGAAATAACTTATTTTTCCGAGTTGTATAGTTATCAAAGTGTCGAAGCAGGTTGCTTCACACAAGATTTCGATTTAGATTCATTATAGATATTTTGGACTTTTATAATTTTAGATCTTTTGGCTTAGGGAGAAAGCCAGCTAAATAGAGACAGTAACCCCTATTTTTGTAATCAACTCATTGAATATTCACAGAATTTGCAATTTCAAGTGAATAAAAATTTCCACACATTGATTATCAAATGAAACATGACAAACAAATGAAAGTTATATTCTATTTCAAGGTCTCTGGGATCTTGTGAAACATGGATTATAATCACTTGAAGAAGACATTTCAGAAGAAGAAGAAGAAGAGGCGGAATACAAAGAATTGAAGAATAAGAATTATAAAGCTCTCTTTATAATTCATCAATGTCTAAGTCTAGACAATTTCAAAAAGGTTAGTGATGTAGAATTGATCGATGGTTTTTACACAGTTATTTAGCATTGAATTTCGTTATCGTTTCTTTTATTTATCTAGTGTTATATGTCATTTTATCGCATTTTACGCTTTGGTTATGTGTTTGAGTGTTTTCAGGGTCATAAGAATAAAACAGGATAAATCGGGGCAAAAGAAGTGCAGAAATCAGAATATGGAAGGCTACAGATGCATCAACACGGGCCCCCGTGCCCGTGTAAAAAGCCACTGGAAAACGCAAAAAAAACCCAAGTCAGTAAATCAACACGGGCACCCGTGTTAATCAACATGGCCCGTGTTAATCAACACGGCCCGTGTTGAAAAGCAAGTGGAAAGTGCAAAAATTATACAAGTCAGTGGATCAACACGGGCACCCGTGTTCATCAACACGGCCCGTGTTGAATGGCCTAGAGCATGGTTTCTGATTTAGTGATCAACACGGGCACCTGTGTTCATCAACACGGCCCGTGTTGATGAGAGCGTGTGGAAACTTGTTTTTTCTTATTTTTGGGGCTCGTTGTTGTCATTAAGGGTACTTCTGACTTTTGCCGAAATGGGGATAGAGAAGAGACTATTAGAAGGATTTTGAAGAGAGGAAAACCTACTTTGGAAATTACAAAAGAAATATCACGGAGAAAAGAAAACTACGGAGAGTAATTCAGAGACAGCGAGATTCAAGGGCAGCCACCATTGAAGATCAAAGTCATCATTATTCTTTGTAATGTTTAACTCTTATTTGATGTTTTCTTTTAATACTATGAGATACTAAACCCCCCAATGCTAGGGGTGGTCCTGATTTGATCATTGTATGAATTCGAATACTTGATTTCCTTAATGCAGTGTTTTTATATTTCAATTTAATTGTGTATCGTTCTTATGATCATGTATCGGACAAATACATGTAGACCTATGACTAACAATTGGCAGGACTGTGATTGTTAGGGTTTCTACACAATTAGGTTATTAGGGGAGTCTAACCTAGGACTAGGAACTCTCTTTTAATCACTTGAATTCTCGATATTTTTATGGTTAAAACCAAGATTTGTTTGAATGGACATTTGAATAAAGATTAGGGTTTTAATAGTTGTCTTCATTAAGGACTTAAGGAAGAACAATCTAGAGATAGGTAATTGATAGTTTTCATATGCAATTAGGAAATCTGAATTCGGATCATAGTTTTGTTAAATCAACCACTCACCCTAGCTTTATTCTCATTATATTTCATCAGTCATTACTTGTTACAAGCATAATTGGAAGTGTTAAAATCAACCCAACCATTGTTTTTGTTCAATTGAATTAAGAGCACAAATAGGTATTTACTACGCAGTCCTCGAGATTGATACTTGGGGAAACTCATTTTAACTACATCGGCGAAAATAGTACACTTGCTATTTTTCCGATCAAGTTTTTGGCGCCGTTGCCGGGGACTGCCAAAATACTGATTTACTCTTAGTTTGATTGAAATTTTATTGCTCTGCAATTAAAATTTTTCTATTCATTTGTTTATTTATTTTCTATTACATTGTATTAGAACTAATTTTGTGTCTAATATTTTATGCGAGGCCAGGCCTCAGCAGAATATCTTTTTGACGCAGAAATAGAAAGAACCTTTCGCGCTCGGCGAAGAGGAGCAAAGCAAGCAATATTGGCCGAGGAAGAAGATAGGAATTCAACACACTCCGACTCAGATTCAGAAGACGAGGCAATGAATCCACCTCAAGAGAGGTTGCTAGGGGATTATGGAGGGACAAATGCACCAGGGGGAAGATTGACAATTGTCAACCAACCCGTTAATGTTCCTAATTTTCAGCTCCATCCGAGCACCATCACTCAGTTGGAGAAGAGATCTTTTTTTGGAAGGGTTAATGAGGATGCTAACAAGCATTTGCAACGATTCCTGACTATGAGCACTACTCTCAAAATAGATGGGCATACTGAAGAGCAGAAAAAGTTGTGTATGTTTCCGTTCACCCTTACAGACGATGCAGAAGAGTGGTTCTATTCCCTTCCCACATGTAGCATTACATCTTGGGAAGAGATGGAAACAACTTTTCTCAATGAATATTTTCCAGCATCGGTGTTTATGAGAAAGAGATATGAAATCCTCAATTTCAAGCAGAAGAAGGGTGAATCATTGGGAGACTCTTTCAAGAGATTTAAGAGACTCTTGGTTGCTGGCCCTACTCATAACCTGGATCAGACCGAGCAGATGCAGATGTTTGTGAATGGTCTGAGAATCAAAACGAAGCAACTCATTGACACAGCTGCTGGTGGCTCATCTAACTTCTCAACAGCCACTGGCATAAAGAAGATTATTGAAGCTATAGCTGCAAATGAGCATCTAGAATTATATGACAGGGTTGCAAGAAAACCAGAGGGAGTGATTGATTTAAAGTTGGAAGTGAATAAACAACTCAAAGTCAAAGAGGCGATAGCTGCAGAAGTGGAGAAAAGGCTTAAAGCTATGAACATGGGAACTCAACAAGTAGCACAGGTTAAAAATGTGGTTTGTGACATTTGTAGTGGACCACACATGACTGCACAATGTCTTGCAACTCCAAAAAAAATTGAGGAGATAAAATTCTTGAGGCAGAATAATCCATATTCTAACACCTATAACCCTGGGAGGAAAAATCATCCGAACTTTGCTTGGAAAGATCAGGAACAACAAGCTCCTCAAAAGGTAGAATGGGAAGTGGCCATTGAAAAGATGGCTGCCCACACTTCCGAATTCCAAGAAGAAACACGAAGCAATCAGGAACACCACAGTGCAATTAAAATTTGGAGGTTCAAATGGGGCAAATTGTCGACAAGTAGCAATGCAAGCACAAGGCAATCGAGAAGAACATGAGAATGTGAATCTGTCACAACAAGGAGTGAAAATGTTTCCAAAGAAAGAAGATGAGGTAAAGTTGATGATGAACTTATAAAAGTGGATTTAGAAGTGAGAGAGAACAAGAGGAAAAAGGAAGAAGTGGTGCTACCTGTGAAGCCAGCTGAAGAAAAGAGTAAACCTGTGATCAGGCTTCCATATCCCTCGCGAGTGGCAAAGAAGGACACAAAAGAGAAAGAGTTGGATAAATTTGTCAAATTGTTCAAGAAGCTAGAGATCAACATACCTTTATTTGAAGCACTCGAGAAAATGCCTTTGTACCAAAAATTCATGAAGGAGATCCTATCAAAAAAGAGGCAAATAGATGATAAACAGGTACCCGTTGATGAGAAGTTGTGCGCAATCGCGCCTGAGAGAAAAATACCTGTCAAGCAGAAGGATCCTGGATCAGTGGCAATACCATGCACCATAAGAGATAGAACTTTCAAAAGGGTTCTAATTGATTCTGGCTCTAGTGTGAGTTTAATGCCACTATCAATCTTCAAGAGGCTTGGTATTGAAGAGATAAGCGGGAGTGGAACAAAATTAAAATTTGCTGATCACACCATCAAGAAGTCATATGGGATAGCTGAAGATGTGTTGGTCGAGATTGAAAATTTTTCTTTTCAGTGGATTTCCAGATCATGGACATACCTGAAGATGAAGAGACCCCCATCATTCTTGGTCGACCTTTTCTATTGACTAGCAGGTGCAATTTTGATATAGAGACATGTCATCTAACTTTAAAATATTTTGATGAGGAGATAACATTAAAGGTGTTTGAGGTCAAGAAACAAGGTGCAGGTGAAAATAATAAATTTTCAGTTGGTATGGTCAAAGTTGAGGGAGAGAGCAAAATTTCGAAATCACTCCCTGAAGGAGTCTCAGGCATAATCTCTCAGGTGGCATCAATTAAAATTCCCAAGTTCGGTCAAAAGCGCGGAAAGAAGAAGGTAGACAAAGGTGAGAAGATGAAAGTTGGAGTAACGTGAATCACGCAGCGGAGTGCTCTTGAGGGGTTGAGTTTTGGGTTGCGGAAAGTACAAGCAACAAGGTGTGGAAGAGAAAGCACCCCGTAGGGGAATGACCCGTCGAGCCATGCGACGTTAAGCGGCGCTGCGTGGGAGGCAACCCGTTTTCATAACAGTTTTTCTTTGTGTTTTGTTTGCGGTAATAAAGGGATCCTATCTTGAAAGCTAGGTAGCAGGCACTTGCCGTGAGTCACTTCTCTCGAGTTTGATCGAAACATTGAGGTCAATGTTTAGTTCAAGTTGGGGAGGTTTATTGCTTTGTTTTGTTTTATCGCTTTGTTTGATTATTTTTGTTAAGTTGATGTTAAATCTTGTAAATAACACTAGTAGAAATTCGCCCAAAATTTTCTGAATTTTGACCGAAAATTTTGTTTTGTTTTACACAAGAGCTTGTATTTCAATAAGGTCGGGATTGATATTGTGTGAGATGTAGGGATGATTGTTTTAAGGTAGGAAATTCGGAGTAATGTGACATTGATACGAGTCCAACGTGTCGATTCGTACTATAGTGCTTAAAGTCTGCGAAGTACTCCTTGAATAGTTTATCTATACAGTCTGGCATAATTTATATTCACATGTAGGTATGATTGGTTGAGAATCAAATCAAAATGGCATTAAATGATGAAAAGATGGTAAAAGGCAACCAACCCGCTAAGTTGGGTAGCCCTCACCAGGTTATTCAGCCAAAAGGGGGTTGATCCCCAAACGTCGTCCGGATAAAGGACAATAAATAACCAAAAGGTTTGGAAATTTCATCGGTATTAAAAAAGTGGCAAATGCTGCTCGTTTGGTGCCCGAATAAGTGAAGTTCTTGGCTAGTAGCATGCATGTGATGATTATTATAATTCTCAGTTCCTTAATCTGATTGTGCGAATGAAAGAGGAGGAAAAGCGGAAAGAAAACACTTAAGTGCGAAGCATAGTTGGAGAGGTATTTTCGTGTCATGTGAATGTCGAGCGCACTACCTTCTGAGCAATGAGAACTGAACTTTTGCATATGAGTACCGATCTACTTTGATTTTCATGAGTGCTAATAATCGTCGCTTGAGGTCAAGCAACAGTTTAAGTTTGGGGGAATTTGATCAGTGGTTTTTACACAGTTATTTAGCATTGAATTTCGTTATCGTTTCTTTTATTTATCTAGTGTTATATGTCATTTTATCGCATTTTACGCTTTGGTTATGTGTTTGAGTGTTTTCAGGGTCATAAGAATAAAACATGATAAATCGGGGCAAAAGAAGTGCAGAAATAAGAATATGGAAGGCTACAGATGCATCAACACGGGCCCCCGTGTTAATCAACACGGCCCGTGTCAAAAAGCCACTGGAAAACGCAAAATAACCCAAGTCAGTGAATCAACACGGGCACCCGTGTTAATCAACACGGCCCGTGTTGAAAAGCAAGTGGAAAGTGAAAAAATTA
The DNA here is from genome assembly GCA_021764765.1 of Vicia sativa. Taxonomy (NCBI): domain Eukaryota; kingdom Viridiplantae; phylum Streptophyta; class Magnoliopsida; order Fabales; family Fabaceae; genus Vicia; species Vicia sativa. Next base: position 100,292,146 of record CM038794.1, read on the forward strand.
CACAAGTCAGTGGATCAACACGGGCACCCGTGTTCATCAACACGGCCCGTGTTGAATGGCCTGGAGCATGGTTTCTGATTTAGTGATCAACACGGGCACCCGTGTTCATCAACACGGCCCATGTTGATGAGAGCGTGTGGAAACTTGTTTTTTCTTATTTTTGGGGCTCGTTGTCGTCATTAAGGGTACTTTTGACTTTTGCCGAAACGGGGATAGAGAAGAGACTATTAGAAGGATTTTGAAGAGAGGAAAACCTACTTTGGAAATTACGAAAGAAATATCACGGAGAAAAGAAAGCTACAGAGAGTAATTCAGAGACAGCGAGATTCAAGGGCAGCCACCATTGAAGATCAAAGTCATCATTATTCTTTGTAATGTTTAACTCTTATTTGATGTTTTCTTTTAATACTATGAGAGGCTAAACCCCCCAATGCTAGGGGGTGGTCCTAATTTGATCATTGTATGAATTCGAATACTTGATTTCCTTAATGCAGTGTTTTTATATTTCAATTTAATTATGTAGCGTTCTTATGATCATGTATCGGACAAATACATGTAGACCTATGACTAACAATTGGCAGGACTGTGATTGTTAGGGTTTCTACACAATTAGGTTATTAGGAGTCTAACCTAGGACTAGGAACTCTCTTTTAATCACTTGAATTCTCGATATTTTTATGGTTAAAACCAAGATTTATTTGAATGGACATTTGAATAAAGATTAGGGTTTTAATAGTTGTCTTCATTAAGGACTTAAGGAAGAACAATCTAGAGATAGGTAATTGATAGTTTTCATATGCAATTAGGAAATCTGAATTCGGATCATAGTTTTGTTAAATCAACCACTCACCCTAGCTTTATTCTCATTATATTTCATCAGTCATTACTTGTTACAAGCATAATTGGAAGTGTTAAAATCAACCCAACCATTGTTTTTGTTCAATTGAATTAAGAGCACGAATAGGTATTTACTACACAGTCCTCGAGATCGATACTTGGGGAAACTCATTTTAACTACATCGGCGAAAATAGTACACTTGCTATTTTTCCGATCAAGAATCATCCAAAGAATCTTGGGAAATTAAGAAGAAATCGTTTGGGGGTGCGGGAAAGGTGAAAGAGGTGAGGTTACAAACTCACAAAAGAACATATGAATTACTTCAAATGGAAGATACCAATAATATGTCTGATTTCTTCACTAGGGTTACTAAACTAGTGAATCAAATCAAGTTTTATGGAGAGACGTTAACAAGAAGAGCTATTATTTCAAAGATTTTGAGATCTTTGGCTCCGAAGTTTGACCATGTGGTAGTTTCCATAGAAGAGTCAAATGACATGTCAACTTTTTCAAAGGAAGAGCTTCAAGGGATGCTTGAATCTCATGAACAAATAATGGCTGAAAGAGCTGCAGGAAATTCAAAGAGTGATATGGCTTTGAATAGACATTCAACAAAAGAAAGTAAAGCAAAGAAAAGTGATTCGACAAAGGTAGAGGCGACTATAACAATTTGAATGGTAGAGGAAACCAACAAGAAGGAACTATGTCGAATAAAAGAAGACCTTAATACCAAGGCAACTAAAGAGGTGATGCTGGAGGTAGAGGAAGAGGTGGTGGTCAAAAACTTGACAAGAGTCACATTCAATGTTACAATTGTCAGAAGTATGGTCACTATTATAGTGATTATTCAGAAAAGTGAAAGAATAAAAAATTGATGCAAAGTTAGTATGAAGAAGAATAGATGATGTTGATGGTCACAACAATATATGAAGATAAATTTAAGGACCAATGGTACTTGGAATCAGGATGCTCATCACACATGTCTGAAAAGAAAGATTTGTTTGTCAACCTAAAATCCTCAATGAAGAACATGGTAAAATTTGTAAATGAAAAATACTCTAGCAACTGAAGGTATTGGAGATGTTCTGATTATGATGAAAGATTGCAAAAGGTCAATAGTTTCCAACGTGTTGTACATACCAGGCATGAAAAACAACTTGCTCACCATAGGACAATTAGTAAAAAAGAATTAAAAAGTGTTGGTCGAAGACACGATGATGAGAGACGTTGAAGCCAGAGGAAGATTAATCTTGAAGGTTCTTATGTCTCTAAATAGAACCTTCAAGATTTAACTTAATTTGATGGATCAAAAGTTCCTTTCGAGTGCAGCTAACAGAGACGGGTGGATATGGCACTATTGACTCGGCTATATCAACTTCAGAGACATCAAAGATTTGAACAGAATAAATATGGTTTTAGGATTACCAGAAATTGACATTCCAAATGAGGTTTGTGAGGAATGTGTGCAGACGAAGCAACACAAGAATAACTTCAGGAAGGATGCAGGAAGCAAGTCGAAGGTTATTCTTGAAGTCATATACTCTGATGTATGAGGACCAATCTATGTGGATTCTAATGGATGTAATAAATATTTTGTCACATTCATAGATGATTTAAGTTTAAAATTATGGACTTACATGATCATGAAGAAAAGTGAAGCGATCGAGGTATTTACCAAGTTTAAGTCTATGGTTGAAAGGCAAAGTGGTCGAAAGCTCAAAGTTTTGAGAACAGATGGTGGTGGAGAATATGTGTCATAATATTTTGACAAATAATGTGAAAAGGAAGGGATTATGCATGAGGTGGTGCCATCCTACACTTTGATCGACCCAGTGAACAAGCAGATTATGATCAGTAGGGACATGATCATAGATGAACTTATAGAATCGTATTGGACTGAAAATGTCAAGAAAGATTGAGTGATAATCTGTTAATTGGTAATTTCGATCACATAAATATTGAGCTGAAATAACAAATTTAGAAGACGCGTAGTTCGAAGTTAAAATATGAAGACATTATCATGAAGATTTCGATGGGCTAAGGTTAGTGAGAACCTTATTTCTCCAAGTATTGTCAAGAAATTCCTTGGTTTGAATTTAATTTTTATTTGAAGTATTGTTGAAAGGCACTTCGACTGTCACGAAAATGTTGGGCGCTTCGAAGACAAAGGTTTCAAATCTGTAAGTTTAATCTTATCCAAAAGGACATGTTGAAACCTGAAGAGAATCGAAGAGCATGCAGCAGCGAATGTGGCATTATTTCGTTATTTGACCGTTAGGGTCAAAGTAGTATAAATTAGAATCTTTGTGTAAGGATTCAGTGTGTGAACATCTTTGTACAAATTACTCTAAAAATACTCAAAGTACCTGTGTCTGAGAAACGAGTTTCTATGAAATGTACGTATGATGCACCAATTTTTGTTTATTGTCATTTACATTAAATCAAAGCATTTTACATTTCTTTTGAGTTTAAGTCAAGAAACCTTTTACGTTTAGTTTACTTTTTAAAAGAATTATAATATTCCCTTTGGAACGTTAGTTTCATCGAAGAATTTAACATACAAAAGATAAAGAAATAAAAAACTAAACACATGTCCTTAGGATCTATCTGGTTGATCCTACAAGTAACCAAAATATATTTCGATTTGGAGGACCAGCGGTTGTTTACCAAATCCCAAGGTAAACAAATTGGCATGCCCAATGGGACCCGTGTCTAGATTTTGTTAAGAATTTCTTTTATTTTTCATCTTTAAATTCAGTCATTTGTTGTTAACATTGTTGCATGAGATTAAGGAGTGGAAAACTAACCAATAATAACAAATCTATACCAAAAAGGAATTATAGCAGGAGAATGGTTAACCCACCAAGTAGCAATGAAGAATAAGTTCCTTCTTCGACAGGAGGAGGCACAACTGTTTCTGGTACGACTGAATCTATACCATCAAGTCAAGGAACATTGGTTGTTCCTTCGAATGTAAATTCGACGACCATACCATCGAACGCACAAAGCGTACCAACTTTAACCTCTTTGGCCATTCAAGGTCAACCTATGACCCTAAGACATTTGGGAGTAATGGGCCTAGAACATATTTACCCAGTTTTTCTATCCCATCTACATACCCACAATATGGTATACCAACACCTTTTATGGCAGAATTACACAATAGTACATCCACATACTCAAATCTTCTAACATTCATTTTTTCACCATTACAAGGGTCTAGTTCAGATGTTAATAATGTAATTTGAACCACTCAATCACCAAGATTTGTTAACCAATTGCCCCCTTACTACAAATTCATAGGCAGTATGGAGGTAACATATGGATGGTAGTAACCATGAAATGGTGGGGGTACTAGCTCGTGAAATAAGTATAATTTTCAATCCCTTAATCCAAAGTGCCCCCCATACAAACTTACAAAGTTCTTAGGCGAGCCAACAAATGGTGGCGCATATGGGAAGAAAAATAGATTTCTTTGGAGCTCCAAGGGAACTAGTTCGACAACCCTAGAACAAATGGATAAGTGAAAACCAAGGAAGAACCCATAATTAACCAAGCCCATCCAGTTATGCAAAATGATGGCGAAGTTAACCAGGGGGTACACATCGAACAACTAAGAGTATAACAAGCAATCTCTAAGGAGGAATCACGAAGGGTCGTAATGGTAAATATAAACTAGGATGAGGAAGAAGTACTCCAAGGGATTTGACGTGATACCATGGTGGGAAATGACAATTTGGATGCTATGGTCGAAAGAATCATGACACAAAATGGGGTAAATGTTGGCCTTCGAAGGCCAAATTATACTTCTCCTCTATCTGAATATATTTTGTAGGCTGAATTGCCTAGGGGTTGGAAAGTCCCAAAGTTCACAAAGTTCTCTGGTGAAACCAGCGAATACACAGTTGAACATATAGCCAAGTATCTTACCGAGGCTGGGGATATAACAAACAATGAAAATTTAAGAATAAATACTTCCCTAGTTTGGTAACCAAAAACGCTTTTACTTGGTTCACTACCCTTGCAGCAAATTCAATCCAAGATTAGACGCATTTAGAAAGGCTATCTCATGAACACGATTCAGGAAGCTTCAAGGCACGATTCTTTTTCTGTTAGTTTCAATGAGGTTCAAGGAAGAAGAATGAATGGTTAACTTCAAACTAGAATGGCTTTGAGAGTGAAAACGAAGTTGTAGAAAATCTGGTTCGAGAGAGAGTTTGGAAGGGGTTTTATGTCTATCAAAGCTTGAGGAAATGAGTAAGGAATGATCCTTTATTTATAGGGAAGTGAGTGGTGATGAGAATAAGGAGGAATTGTGAGATTTGGAGCGAAATCGTGCAAGGTGTATGCACGAAGGAAGTGTGACCTCATGTGCATCAAAACTTAGCCAAAACTTGCATTTCGAGGTGCTAATTAATTTTGGACAACTTCTAAACATGATTAGTCACGAAATCAAGGCTTAATTTTGAATTAAAATTGATTGGTAGCGCAAAATGCACAAACTGATGGTGTGCTCAAACAGATTTTGGCACAAACTTTGAACTGAGGCCAAATCAAATTCCCTCGAGCGTTTTCCAATTTTCCTTGAGCCAAATGAAGTATTAAAAGAGTAGAACACAATGCAAAAAGAATCAAATCCAATGGATTCTTGAGTTAAGAGTTATAGCCTTTAGGATTTGTGAAAAAACACTGGTTTTTCTAGCCAGGCCTTGGTCAAGCATGCCAACTTTCTAAAAATGACCTATAATCTTTCCTCTTCAAAAATGTTCTTCCACTCAAAATTTGCTCTTGACTTTCAAAGATGATATGAAGTAGACCTCTCAAGGAACATTTGGCAAAAAGAATCACTCACAAATTCCAAAAATTGAGAAAGTTATGGCCTTGTGAAGTTGATGAAATTTCATGAAATGACCTATAATCTTTTGATTTCTTCAAGCAACTTCAAAACACTTCCAATCTTTAAAATTTATATGGAGATGAAGTCCACATCCTCAAGATTATTGTGAAATAAGAATGAACTCAGGGTGATAAATGATGATCAAGATATGATGTTTTGAAGTTGATTGACCAAAAATTGAGAAATTCATCAAGGACTTGTAATCTTTTGACTTCATAGGAAAATTTCCAAGCACTTTCTCTTCCTACCAATTGAACTAAGTTGTATTAGACATCCTTAGGTTCATTGTGAAAGAAGAATGAGTTCAAGGAGACAAAGGATGACCAAGTTATGATCCTTTAAAGTCATACAAGATAAATGAAGCATCAATATATAGAGTGGGCAATCATAGACTTCTAAAACAATCTTCTCATCAATAAAGTTCCTTGGATCCAAGAATATTCATATTAGAAGTTCTCTTAAGAATCCAATGACTTTGAAATCATCCACAAACTTCACACAAACACCAAGATATGATCCTCAGAAGTCCAAAACCCTAATTCAAGGTAGATGGCCATAGAATGGTGAATTCTTTGAATTTGATGATCTCTTTTGAAATTCTGGCAACAAATACTTAATGTCTAAGTGAATGTTATGACACCGGTATCTGACAAACTGATTAACAATCTGAATAATAAATTAAAAGAACAGTAGAGAAGACAATCAATTGTTAACCCAGTTCAGTGTGTAACTACACCTACATCTGGGGGCTACCAAGCCAGGGAGGAAATTCACTATAAGAGTTATTAATTTAGGAATAAACCAAACAGTTTATCTCCTTCACTTAAGACCTAGCCAATGCAACTTCAATCTAAGTCCCACTTATACCTGAGTTCCTACTCACTCCCCCTCAATCACAACAGTGATACTAATCTAATGATTAATAGAATTGTGAAGACATTCTTCAATAAACATGCTTGATTTTGCTTCAAAGCTTTAATCAAGAGACACAACACTCGTACTTCAAAGCTTTGAGTGACAAATTACCCTTACAACCAAATCCTACTCCAAGACACTTATCAAAAGATAATTTCTTGACTCACAAGAATCACTAATAACACAATTACAATCTGCCTTCTTGATCTTCTCCAAAAGCGCAGCTAACAACATAAGAGTTTGTTAGATAATATAGACGCAATAAAGTCTTCAACTTGGGCTTCCACAAATATAGCTAGGTTAACCAAAGTTAACCTAAGTACTTGGTCTTTGCAACATCACAAATTAGGGTTAAAACAAAGTTAACCTAATGTCCACGTGAGCATATAATTCAAGCATATTAAATCCAACTCAGAACAGTCCAACATAATCCTGAAAACTATCAGGAAATACAAATCTGCACAACAATTTCTTCAGTACAGGATGTCTTAACATTGGTCATGACATCATACGTCCTGCTCACTGATATTGCATATTTTCAGTACAACAGATCAAAGCATGATCATTATGTTATACAACCATACTGAGTTGTGCCTGTAGAACACTTCTTCTGCAAAATTTATCTTCAACCCAGAATGTCATGATATCAGTCAGGACATTGTCATAATCTGGTTTTATAAAAAAATTAAAGCCAACATAAAAACACTTACATCTTTCAAACATGACGCATATACTTAAGATGAGAGACCATAGCTGATGACAAGAGAAATATTCAAGGGAGACAATAAATCTTCAATGGGAGACAATACTTTCAAAAATCATGAGAATTGAGGAGAGAAGGCAAGGAAATAAACACATGAAACTATTGAATCCTTGAATAAGAGACTTGTGCACAATTCACCTAAAACATTTAGAGAGTTAAGTATACACACATTATTGTTAGTCAAACATCAATCATCACATACCTTCAATGGTTCTTGGTGATCTCCCAAAGGCAAACCCGAAGATAAAAGAGAGAGAGAGAGAGAGAGAGAGAGAGAGAAAGACCATTTGATCTTTGTGTAATGAAATGGTATGAAGTATGAGTGAATCTTAGGGATAAAAATTAGGGTACAACAGGACCATCAGATAATGTCAAAACATGTTAGTAACCTGATCCAAAGGATCATATGCGGTGTGCATATCATGGACTATAAGTAATAACGCATATAATCAAATTATTTTAAAATCCGTTTGAAAAAACCAGATGGCACGACATCATTGGTTGAAGATGACATGTTGGTCATCTACAACCTCCGTCCAAGCTCGATTTGCAAGTTTTGCAAATGGTAAAATCAAGAGCTCACACTGGTGCCATTATCTTCGTCTCTTCAAGACGGTTTCAATGGTACATTCGTGAAAAATTTATTTAAATTGAACAAAGAGAAATTGGGAGAAAACCAGAATAATAGCGAGCACTTGTTCTTTGAAATATCGATTCAATTCTCAATGAAAATAAAAACGGTGAAGATCACGAGGATCAGAGAGATAAGGAGAACAAGTTAGACCGTAGTTTGGATTGATTTGGTTAAGAATTCTACTTGAACAAAGTACATTCTCATAACTCTGAAACTGGAATTGACTAGCACGATTCAGGACACGATTCTTCTTGCTAAGAGTATGGTTAGCTCCAGAGAAGTTCAAGGAAGCTTATAGAACACTCGATTTAGAACTAGAAATGCTCTAATTACGAATTTGTGATTTCAGAAATGTGGAGTGTGGAGAAAGTTTTGCAAGGTATTTCTGGTTATCAAAGCTTGAGGAAAATGCACGGAATGATCCTCTATTTATAGGGAAACGAATGGTAATGAGAATTGGGAGAATTAGTGAGATTTGGATTGAGTTCCTGTAAGGTGTGCAAACGAATGAAGTGTGACTTGCTTGGCATCAAAACAGGACCAAAGTTTGCGTTTCAAGGTGCTAATTACTTATGGGAAGTTTCTAAACATGATTAGACATGAAAATAAGGCTTAAGCTGACTTATAAAACGGATTATGAAGAAATTGCAAAACCTAGTAGTGAGTTTGAAACAGATTTTGGAACGATGTTTGCATTGAGGCCTGTAGCGGCAAAAAAAATGCCGCGACTAAGCCATTAATTGACTCAACTCGTAAAAATAACAATGAAGTCACCACCACACTTTTATTTTATCCAAAGGACTAGGAAAAAGATCGAATAAAATCCTAAAAGAAAATGAGATCAAGGTACGGGGGTTAATTATGAAAAGTGAAGGTATTAGGCACCCTAAGCATCTATGGTACTCCGCAGGAACCTCTTTGAAAATTTATCTATGTGCTAAAAAAAGATATGTACAATATGAATTGTGTAGGTGAGAAAAGAAGTATTTTTTACAATTTTTGATTTGATAGAACTTCCAATGAGTTCTAGGCCTACATACCAACAATGTGCAATGTTGAAATCAAAACCCATATAGTTCGGGTAAAAAAGACCGAAATTTGTGTGTTGGTTAATTTTAAGAAGAATAGACATCATCTTCATATCCGAGTGGTAAACATGCCTACTACCCACGATTATGAGAAAGGAGCGTTTCATCAACTCAAAGCGGAGATTTTAAGCTCGGATTTTCATCAACAAGCATCCTCAACACCAAGTCGAAAAATGTATCACTTTACTATATATCGTGGAATTATAGCGGTCCGCATCACTACAAAGAATTGACAAGAGTCTAATCTTTAAAGAAAACGGTTTTAACGAAGAAAATCTACAAAGGGCTCAAAAAGTTTGAATAAGGTTAATTGACTTATAGTTTAAAACAATGTCAAAGTATTGTTAAATTTGTTAATGGTTTATTAAGAAAAGAATATTGAAAATGCATGGACCTGAGTCCAAGTTTATTGTGAAAATAGTTCGAGTTTAGAAAACAATAATCCTTTGAAAAAGAGACGGGATTTTGAAACAAAGAATATAGGAGGAGATGAAGAGGCTAACCTATGTACAAAAAGTAAAAGGTAAGGGTAAATAAAGATCTAACCAGGTGAGAAACCAGTACTTGACATCAAGAAGCCAATACCATATTCCCATCCTTTGGATTCATAAATCCAAAAAACAATAATCGAACCAAAATACCAAGCCTCGGATAAATCTATGCCAAGATGAAAATCATGTATTCAAAAAAAACGGGTAGAGTAACAACTGTATTTAGAAGAAATCCACTCGTATACGAGTACGAACAGAATAACTTGCATACATAAAAAAATAACCCAAGCACAGACAAAATAACACCAAAATCACAAAATCTTCAAGCTAAGGTCAAAGTCCTAATCCTAAGCCCAAAGTAAAACTCCAAGCATAGGAATAGTTACCAAGTCCAATAAAAAGACTTAAAAGCTTTTTATTGTTTAAGTTGGATTATTAAGTGTTTTAAAAAAGGAAAATAAAGCTCAACTGAGCAAATTCAAAATGATGAGAAAATAAAATGCTCAAGTGAGCAAATGAAAAATGACATGAAATGTAAATGCTAAAATAAAATGCATAAAGTAAAGGGCATAAAAATAAAGGCAGAAAGTAAAAGCATAAAAATAAATTCAATTGTTAGTAATTAGTAAGGTTAGTTGAATGATCATCTTGAAGCTTGCGCGTGAAAACTTGCTAGAAGCTTGATAGAATCATAGCTACCACACGACAAGTTTCAATTTCTTTTTGTCAAGTATATCATCCATTTTGGAACAATCAGAGATCTCAACATTTGATCAAAGATGATTGAGAATTTCAATTGGACAAAGTTAGTGAAAAGTTATCAGAAGCTTGATAGAATCATAGAGACTACACGACAAGTTTCACAAGTTTTAAACAAAAATCAAAGCTCAAACAATCTTTTGGTGCTTTGTAAAACATGAAGTTTATGCCTCCAATTGATCATTTTCCGATTCGGGACAAAATGTAGAGCTATGTTAAGTAATCGCAAAGTAACCTATATAGAGGTCACCCTACAACGAGGCTGGTCAAGCATGATTTATGTGTTGAAAAAGCAAACAAGATGAGTGATATGTAGATCATCCTCTAATATTTGTAAACACGTGTAAAAAAAGAATGGGATAAGATGGAGAGGGAGGGGACAAGTCACAAAATTATCAATGCGTCAGATGAATTCATCCGGCCTAACTTCGTCAAAATCATTCAACTATCATGGTGGATTTGATCATGAGACCTATCAACACTCAAGTTCCATTGATGTTGAGGAAATTTATGACTCCAAATAAATCAAAAATCATAAACAAATATTTAATAATAAAAATTCTAATTACAATGGTTTGAAAATGGATTATTTAATTGGATTTTATTGATGAAATACATAATGGTATCCATACATCAAAATAAAATTCCAAGAAAATTGCCCAAGGTCAAACAAGGGTCAACTATTTAAAAGTTAGAAACTATTTAAAAATAAAAGAAAATAGTAAAAAAAACAAAATTTGGCAAAAATAGTAAAATCAGAAATAAAAATAAAATGAGGTCACCAATATTTGTTAAATGACCATTGCATCCTTCCATAATTTTTTTTCAGAATTTGAAGATATCAAGAAATATTTTTAAACATTTAAAACTCAAATAAAAGAGAAAAATCATAAAAAATATCAAATCTAAAAATAAAATTATGAAGAAAAAAAAAAAGAAAAATCAGAAAGAGAATAATTGGAAAAAAAATTGTGAATTTTTTCATAATTTTTGAGCCAAAAATGAATTTTCTATGATTTTTTTAAGTTTAAAACAAATAAATATAAAAATAAAAAATAAAATAAAATCTAAAAAAATATGGACCATTAGATCACAGTCAAAACACGTGAGTAAGCAGATCCAAAGGATCACACACGCGGTGCTTGATATGGACCTCACTGAAAACCACACCGGATCAGCTTTTTAAAATTAAATAAAACGAAATAATGTGGACCATTGGATAATGTCAAAATGCGTTAGTAATCACATCCAAAGGACATGGCACATTGTTCATATCATGGACTCTTTGGAATAAAACATGTAATCAAAGTATTTTTAAAAGTCTGTTTGAAAAAACAGATGGCATGACACCATTATTTGAAGATGACACGTTGGTCGTCTTCAACCTCTGTCCAAGCTCGATTTGCAAGTTTTGCAAATGGTAAAACCAAGAGCTCAAACCAGTGTCATTCTCTTTGTCTCTTCAACACGGTTTCAATGGTACCTTCACGAAAAATTTATTTAAACTGTACAAAAACGAATTTGAAGAAAATTAGAATATTAGCGAGCACTTGTTCTTTGAAATACAGGTTCAATTCTTAATGAAAATAAAAACAGTGAAGACCACGAGGATCGGGGAGATGAGGAGAAAAAGTTAGACATTCATTTGGATTGATTTGGTTAAGAATTCTACCTCAACGAAGTTCAATTTTAGAGCTCTGAAACTTGACTTAGATAGCAGGATTCAGGACACCTCAAGGCACGATTTTTGTTCTGTTAGCCTCAGTGAAGCTCAAGGAAGCTTAAGGAGTGATCAATTTTGAATTGGAAGTGCTATAAGTGAGAATTTGAATTTGCAGAAAATGTGGTTATGGAGAGAGTTGCAGCGATTTTTTGGCTATCCAAGCTTGAGGAAATGAGTGCAATGTGTCTCTTATTTATAGGAGAAGCAAATGGAATCAAAATGAGGGGTGAATGATGATATTTGAGTGGAAATCGTGCACACCCGTGTTCATGAAGAAAATGTGACTTCATGTACTCAAAACTTAACCATTCCTTTCATTTTGATGTGTTAATTAATCCTGGGAAGTTTATAAACATGATTAGTGTAAAGCCCATTTTTAATTAATATTATATTATATTAATATTTTCGAATTTCCGATCGATATTTATATTGATCAATATATCTATTAATATATTTGGCGACGTTCCGTTCGGTCCGGTAAAATATTATTCGGATCCGATATTTAATTCCCCGAAATTATTTAATTATTTGAATTAATGATATAATTAAGTTAAAGGTGTGGGGAGCGAGGATTGGGTTTTCACCCTTGTTGCTAGTAAGAAACACATTATAAACTACTTTCCTTCCCCTTTCCTTCCATTTTCCTACACCAAGCAAAAATAGAGAGGAAGTTAGTATGGAAATACCATTATAAAAACCATTTCCTTTGTTTTTCTTCCCATTTTTTCCAAACACACCAAGAATAGAAACTTGGGAGAGAAAAGAGAGGGTTTTGGAAAGAAGAAGAAGAGGAAGAAGAAGATCAAGAGAGCAAGAGAGGAAGCTTGGGGTTGAGATTTGTAGAACCTTCATGGATCATCTAAGCTTGTGAGGTAAGGGGTTTGATTTCTCTATCCATATAGTTAGGGTTTTGATGATTATATTTTGGATTTGGGGGAAAAATTAATAGTTGGATTATAGGGTTTTGATTGTTTGATTGAAATAGATTAGAAGTGTTGGGGTAGGAGTATGGATTGTGGATGTATTAGGTATTAGCTTGTAGAAATTAGGAGTATTGGAAATGGAAATACAAACTGTTATAAGAAAAACAAGAAAAATGAAGAAAACTGTAAAAAAAATGCACTGTCTGTTTGCAAGCATCCGAAGAAGAAGATGATGGAGATTCTACATGAAGGGAGGCACCCACCTCAAGTGAGGGGCGACCGTCCCAACATGTAGGGCGTGCGTCTCCTTCCCATTGGAGGCCTAGGGCGTCCGCCTCCTAATGGTGAGGGGTGGAGCATTTTGTTGTTTCTTTTTTCATTTTTAGTGATTTCGTTTTTCGTCAAATTTTACGCATAATTTCTCAATATACATTTTGTTCCTTTGTTTTCTTAATTTTCCACACATCAATAGTTTATACCAATAAAATATAATTAGGGTATAACTTAGCCGATTAAATTTAGAACCCGATTATGTTCTGATTTTCCGATTTCGGTAAATTCAGCGACGGAGCAAGTTGCTCCGAATTCAACGAAAATTGACGTGCTAGCTAAGTTTGACGTGTAGAACGTAGTGGTGAGGTTAGTTTTTAGAAATTACGAGTTTTTACGAGACGACCCGAAATAGGCCAATTTACGGTAAAATTGAATTGGACTATGTTTTAGTAGATTTAAGGCACATATGGACAATCCGATTTCGACGTTGACGATTATGATTAATACCGGTTATTAGGAATGGCTTTCGCGACGATTATAGGTGTTTGACTATTTTCCCGTTTTTGAAATTTAGTGAACTAATTGATAATGATGCGGTGTTAATAAACGTAAGTTTTGCGACGGTGTATTTATTAACGAATACTTGTTGATATGCAATGCGATGATATATGTTCTTGTACATGATGATGTGATGATTAAATTGATGTTGTTAATAAATGCTTCCGATTTGTGAATGTATGACTTTTGATGAATTTATTGGTGATGTTTGCATAATGCAATTATGATGCGATGATATATTTATCTTGTTTTGGATAAATTATGGCGACGTGGGCTTTATGCCAATTTGGATGAGCGATGATGATGTTTTTGTGTTGTGTTGTTTTATTGTCGAGTCACATACATTTCATAAGTGAAGAGGGCTTTTATGCCAAGCGATGATGGCTTTTATGCCAAGCGATGATGGCTTTTATGCCGAGCGAAGATGGGCTTTATGCCAAGTGTCCCTAATTACGGACAAAGCGATGGGTACCACATGCATAACATGGTCGTGTCTCATGGAGTCCATTATGTTTATTTTGGAGTCTTTTGGTATTGAGTTTTATTTGATGGTTAATGATGAGTTTTGCGATGATTTAACTTGATGAAGTGCTTAATACAAATAGGATGTGATGATGTTTGTGATGATGGGCTTTATGCCACAAGCGATGATGGGCTTTTATGCCAAAAAGCGATGATGGTCTTTATGCCAAAAGTGAAGATGGGCTTTAGCCAATTTGTGATGATTTGTTTATCTTGCTTATACTATTAGCATTATTTAATATTGTTGGTTGATGTTGTTGTTTAAGACTGTCGTGTTAATTAGTGATGTATTAGCTCGTGACGATTTCGTGGTGACGGAGGGTTATGTGTTGTTGCGATGAAGTATGCCGATGAGGTTATGACGATATAGTGTAGATTATACACATTAGAATGACGATCGAAGTAAGTGAGGTTTGGATATGTGTTGGAATGCACTTATTAACTTATATCCTTTACAATTCCAAAACTATATATATATATATATATATATATATATATATATATATATATATATATATATTATCATGCCTTTAATTATATGTTTTGGAGTATCTCACCCTTTACTTGTTTCGCCGTTACCTTTATATTGGTAATGTGCAGGTTATGAAGACGGAGTTTATAGCTGCTGTTAGTTGAGTCGATGTCGCTCTGATATGTAGCACTCGGGGGAAAACATTTATGTTGTCTTGTTTTTGATTCCTTTGTTGTTCTTCCTTTTGTATATAGAATTATACTTTATGAAAATATGATTTATTAAGGAAGTTGATTAAAGAAGATGTTTTGATGTTTTTGAATCAATTTATGTCTTCCGGCGATGCTATGTATCCGAGACTTATACTTTAAATCAAACTGTTTAAAGTGAGTTGTTTGTGAAGGTGTGATGCCTCAGTATTAAATTTATGAAATTTTAATTTACTCTGATTGTTGCATATAAAACCTTGGGTAATATTGGGGTGTTACAATTAGTCATAATAACAAGGCTTAAGTTATCTCTCATAGAGAATTACAAAGGAATTGCAAAACTCATAGTGAGCTTAAAAACATATTTTGGCACAATGTTTATGTTAGTGTTTTTAGGTTGGCATTAATTTTGGTAAAACTAGGCTTTAGCAATGTCATGATGGATGTCATGAAATTCAGAGATTGAAGATAAATCCTACCTGCTAAGGATGTTAAAAGCTCAGGCTGGAAGCTAAAGCGTGTTGGAAATTCAGAAAGCGATCGATGTCATAACGGATGTTATGACATTCGATGTGACATTCTCGCAGAATTTGTTTGTTCTGAGATTTTCGGGAAGTTTGTTGGTGCTAAATATTGTTTTTCATTATTAGAAAGCATGCTCACGTGGCTGCTAGGTTAATCTTAATTAAACCTAAATTGGTTGTTGAAAAGACCATGTTTTTAGGATTAAATTAAGTGAACCACAGCTATCTTTATGGAAGCCAAAGCGAAGTTTCGGATTGCTTCTATAAAAGGAACCATACTACTGCTGGCATGCTTTGAATGTATTGAAGAGATAGCGACTTGTGTTTGTGTCGTTAAAGGATTTAACAGTTGTAATTGTGTAATTCTAGTTTCTCTTGTGAGCCAAGCAACTATCAATTGATAAGTGCATTGGACTAGGATTTGCTGTAAGGGTAGTTTATCACTCAAAGCTTTAAAGCACGAGTGTTTGTCTCTTGATTGAAAGCTTTGAAGCAAGATCAAGATATTTTATTGAAGTGTGTCTTCACAATTCAATTAGTCAATAGGTTGATATCACTGTTGTGATTGAGGGGGAGTGAGTGGGTACTCAGATCTAAGTAGGACTTAGGTTGAAGTTGCATTGGGTAGGTTTTAAGTGAAGGAGATAAGCGGTGGTTTATTCACGAATTAATTCTACTAATAGTGAATTTCCTCCCTGGCTTGGTAGCCCCCAGATGTAGGTTTGTTGAACCGAACTGGGTGAACAACTAATTGTGTTCTTTACTGCTTTCTATATTTACTGTGTGAACTGTTAACATAGTGTCGAGATCTTGTGTCATAACATTCTCTCGTGACATTACGTGTCTTGCCGAAATTTCAATTGGCATCGGGCGGGCACCACGCTTGTTATTTCTGGGTGAGATCTAGGGATAATAGTTTCTTGCGTAATGGATAAGGAAGGAGGATTTGGAGGAAGACCACCTATTCTGGATGGGTCTAATTATGATTATTGGAAACCTCGTATGGTTGCCTTCTTAAGATCAGTGGACATTAAAGCTTGGAGAGCTGCTGATAAAGGATGGAAACATCCCACCAAGCTTGAGAAAGATGGCACTACTGTCTTAAAACCTGAGGAGGAATGGAGCAGAGAGGAAGAAGAGCTAGCTCTAGGGAACTCTAAAGCATTGAATGCTCATTCAATGGTATTGACAGGAATATCTTGATTGGTTCATCAATGTGAGCTGGCCAAGGATGTTTGGGACACTCAGAACTACTCATGAGGAATATCCAAGGTGAAGATGTCAAGACTTGGATGCTCACTACCAAATTTGAGAATTTGAAGATGAAGGAAGATGAGACTATTCATGAATTTCATGAATATTTTGGAAATTGCCAATGCCTCGGGAGCACTTGGTGAAAAGATGTCGGAAGAAGGTGGTGAAAGATTCTCGGATCCTTGCCTAAGATTTGCAATGAAAGTCACGCAATAGAGGAGGCTCAGGACATCAGCACCTTGAAGGTTGAAGAACTCATAGGATCCCTTATGACTTTTGAGATGGGAATCAGTGAAATTGTTGACAAGAAAAACAAGAGCATAGCACTTGTATCCAATACTGAAGAGGGATGTAAGGTGGAAGATGAAGAGAAGATATCTGAAGCTATAGCCATGCTTGGAAGACAGTTCAACAAAATGATCAGGAGGATTGATCCAAAGTCAAGGTCAAATGTCAAGGACATTCCATCTGACATTAGCAGATCTTATGACTCCAGCAGAAGATCCAAGTCAGAGGAAAAAGGAAGTCAAGGCAGTGAAATCCAATGTCATGAATGTGAAGGATTTGGACATATTAGAGCTGAATGTCCCACCTTTCTAAAGAAACAAAAGAAAGGTATGGTTGTCACTTGGTCTGATGGTGATTCAGGAAGTGAATCTGAGGAAGAAGGTGCCAAACTTGTCACTCTCTCTGGAGTGTACAACTCGATATGGATTCTAGTGATGAGGAAGTGACATTTGAAGAGCTTCTTTGAAAAATACGAGGTCGTGTATAAAAAGTGGTGAAGCATGTCAGGAGAATGAGGAGCAGAAAAAGCTAATTGAGAAGTTGGAAGTCGAGAATGTGAAGTTGGAGGGTGAGAGGAAAACACGACTACTATAAATCACCTCAATAGTGATATTAGTATCTTTGAATTCCAAACTTGATCGGATGTCTAAATCATCAAAATGTTGACATCCGAATCGATAAGTTGGAAGAAATTCTTGACTTGGACAAAATGCGAAATAAGCATGGTCTAGGATATGTGGCTGAAAAGCAACCTGTTGGTGACATCAAGAAGAATAGACATGGGAAAACAATGTCAAAACAGGTGTCACAACACAAAACAGGAAATGTGTCTGCCTCAGGATATGTGGAGACAAAGAGGTTTTTTAATAAGAAAAGGAAGAACAGACCTAATGGACCAATGTCAAAGCAGATGTCACAACATTGGGTGCAACATCAAAATCATAGAAACATGAACAAAAAGTTTCAAAGATGGAGGTGTCATTATTGTGGAAGGTTTGGTCACATAAAATCTTTTTGCTACAGGCTACATGGATATCCTAATCAAGGGTCTTATGTGAAGCCTAAAACCAACAGGGTATCATACTCTCAACAGTGGAAGAAGAAGATTGTTGCTCTGGTAGCTAACACTTCTCTTAGTGTGTCTACCAAGAAAGATTGGTACTTTGACAGTGGGTGTTCCAAGCACATGACTGGAGACGGGAATCTTCTCAATGATGTTAAGCATCATTCTACCAGCTTTTTTACTTTTGGAGATGGAGCTAAAGGAGAAATAAAAGGCATTGGAAACTCAAACTGGTCTGGAGTTCCAAGCCTAAATGGAGTGCTGCTGGTAAAAGGTTTGACTGCAAATCTCATTAGCATAAGTCAGCTATGTGATATGGGATTCACAGTCAACTTCACTAAGTCTGAATGTCTTGTAATCAATGGTGAACAAGTAGTGATTATGAGAGGAGTCAGATCAAAGGACAACTGCTACTTGTGGGAATCTGAGAACACCACTTTGCCCTCTAGGTGTTCTACAGACAAAGATGAAGAGGAAGTAAAGTTGTGGCAACAAGAATCTGATCATCCACATCTCAGAGGAATGAAAAAGATCAGTTCCATAAAGAGAGTCAGAAGGATACCAAGATCTCTCATAGTCAAAGGGAGGATCTGTGATAAGCATAAGGCTGGACGGGAAATCAGAACGTCACACTCAATGTCTAGATATCTGAGTACTCCTAAAGTGCTAAAGCAAAGTACTAGGATCTGGAATGAAAGGATGACCAAGTATCTTACTGTCAAAGGATACAGGAGAAAAGTCTTGGATGAAACTCTCTTTGTCAAAGGAGAAAAGATCATGGTGACTCACATTTATGTTAATGACATAATATCTGGAGGAATGACAGACACAATGGTAAGACATTATGGCAACCAAATGCAAGCTGAATCTGAGAGCAAGTTTGCAAGGGATTATGTCAAGAGATTTGGAATGAAGAATGGCTTCCATAATAGGACTCCTGCTCCTACACATTTGAAGTTGTCCAAGAAAACAAGTGTTGATCAAGGCTTGAGTAAAAGTCCTGTTGATGGATGTTCCTTCTTGAGAAACAGTCTCAGGTTTTGGATCAACAAGAAGCAAAATTGTTTAACTTTATACAATGTTAAAGTTGAATGCATAGCAGCTGGGAGAAATTGCTTTAAGATGATCTGGATGAAGCAGATGTTGACTAGGTACAATGTCATACAGGATGTCATGACATCGGCCTGTTATCGTACTAAAGTCCTTAAGACTAGTCAACTTAAGACCTTGAGAGACAAACTGGTACTTGTCAATATGTGAAGTTGTAGCAATTAATCGAGCCTACAACAAGGGATGAAAGGAATGTTGTTTCAACTTTTGTTTAAAGGGTTATTTAGGTATTTTCCTCCTTATTTTAAGAAGTCCAAGAATAGGAAGAGACATCCTCATATAATAGTTTCTTCTTTTGAAAGTAGTACCATCCTTTCTTCTCTCAAAAGAAACCTTGAAACCCTTTGTTATTTTCGCTTTCATCCTCTCAACAACCATCGTGAAAAATGTCTTCATCATCCTCATCATCTCAAGAATCGGGATCTCCATCTCTCTTGGTGAAGTTAGAGCAAACATCGAGCTATGCAAGTGAAGCTCTGAGAGTGACACCACTGCGTACAATGGCCACTAACCCAGAAAAGGTCAAGAAGTTACGCACAAGAAATGCAAGAAGGGCTCAAATATCTCCTTCTGGTAAGACCTCAGTACCATCATCCTCTGTTCCCCCAGAACTAGTAAATAGAGAATGATCTAGGTCAGTGCATGAGGCCATAGCTAGGATAGTGTCTGATATCCTAAATGAAAATAAGTCTGTGCCTGGGATTTCAGTTCCCCTGAATCATAAGTCTGCTAGCCCTAGCTTAGCAGTTGATCCAGATGTCAAT
This sequence comes from Vicia sativa, assembly GCA_021764765.1. Classification (NCBI taxonomy): domain Eukaryota; kingdom Viridiplantae; phylum Streptophyta; class Magnoliopsida; order Fabales; family Fabaceae; genus Vicia; species Vicia sativa. The sequence goes on from CM038794.1 coordinate 100,312,214, forward strand.
GAGAATGTCAAGACATCTGGTGATGATGTTGATTCCCCTGTGAAAAATGATGTAAATCCTTCTGCTCCAGCTCCTGAAGGATGCAACGATGATAAAGAATCTCCTGCTGAAAATGTGAATGAGATTTCTGATGAGGTTCTTGAGAAATCTTCAGATCGTAGTGGCTCTGATAAATCTCCTGCTGCCTCTGCTGACAACATATCTGATGGCATTCTTGAAGATACTCCTGAGAAGAACACCAATCAGAATATGGTTTCTCATGTCATCAATCTAGATGAGGAGTTCTCTGATAATGACCTCATAGCCAAGGTTAATCCCAGCATCGCTAGAAGGGTAATGAATAGGAAAGGGAAGAAAAGTGCTGCTCAAAGCCCTGTTCAGGAGAAGGTTTCTAAAGCTTCTCATAGGTCTCCTAAGGCCGGAACAAGGCTTGAAGAAAGTAAAGAGAAGGCTAAAACTTCCAAAGGGAAGAATAAGATGAAGAGTACATGAGGTTCATCTAAGACAAAGAGCACCTCAATTGTGAGGAAAAGGAAAGCACCTGAGTCCTCAGATCAGGATGATTCTAATCTTGATGTTACAGAGAATGTCTCTGACATTCACTCAAGAAAGAGGTTGGTTCTTGGGAAAGTGCCCATTGTCCCTGGAGTGGCAATTGACAACATTTCCTTCCACCACCACGAGTGCTAGCGGTGGAAGTATGTGTGTCGAAAAGAATTGCTCTAGAAAGGAATTGAGCAGTGCCCTTGATTGCAAGGATGTTATGGATCCGATCAAGGAAGTGGTGATGCGTGGTCAAGTTTTCTAATTGTTATGATGGGTTAGTGAAAGAGTTCATTGTGAACCCGAGTGGTTATCTTGATGGAAGATCGAAGACTTCAAGACTGTGTATGTGAGAGGAAGAAAAGTAAAGTTTTCCCAAGTATAATCAACACTTATTTGGGAAGACGGATGATGCTCATCGAGCTTGAAGAACCGATAATAAAGTGTGCCAAACAATTGCCAAGCAAGTAAAACATTGGCCTGAAGGAAAACTTCTCGCTAGCAAATTAAGTGTCAAATTCGCTATTACACAAGATAGGTGCAGCCAACTAGGTTCCCACAAATCACAAGTCCACCATCTCCATTGGTGCAGGCAGATTTATCTATGCTGTTGGCACTAAAACAAAGTTTGACTATGGCACTTATATCTTCGAGCAAACCCTTAAACACGCTGAGAGTTATGCAATTAAGGGACCTATAGCCTTTCCATCCCTCTTGTGTGGTATTATAACTGATCAATACCCTGACATTCTGGTTAATAGAGACTCAGTCTGCAAGAGAGCTCCTGCCCTTGGCTTCCACTACAAGCTATTTCAAGGGAAGCATGTTCCTGACATTGTCATGACATCAGCTGAGACATCAAATGTCAAAGCCAATTCTCAGAAGGCAGATGTCATAGCTGTACTAAAGGAGACCTGTAGGGAACTTGAAGCAAGGAAGCAGACCCTTGAAGCTCTGATCTCTACTCTTGAAAAGGAAATAGACACAGAGGTTGGAGAAGAAAGGCGGTGATACCTCTGCTGCTCATATGGAGGAAGATGATGTTGCTGACCAAAAAGTAGCTGACAAAGAAGGCTCTGAAGATGTGTCCTTTCACAGTGCTTCTTCTGGAGAAGAAAGCACTTGAAGCTGCTGCCCCTGTTGCCTCTAATTTTATTCTATCAATTGTTTTCTGTTCTGTTTTGATTCTTGTATTTTCCCAATTTTGTTTGAATGTTTGTAATCCTTATTGATGATCGTGATGTCACGATGAAATGTACCCTAAAAACAATCTTTGGTAATTATATCTTTGGTATTATTTGTTTTCTTATCTGATTGTTTAAAAGCTTGAAATGCTTGGGGAAATTGTATTGTTTCCTTTGGCCCTTTATGGCTAAAAAGGGGGAGAAGAACTACTATGTGACAGTAGCATGGGACTTTGGGGAATTGTATGCCTGTTTAAAATTTTGTATATGGGGCAATTTTGGGAATTGTGGGATTTTTGTATGGGTAGAATTTATCTTCTCTAAGTTCTAGTTACTTGAAGCTTAGAAAGCTTAGGAAAGCTTAGAACTAGTTTATTGTCTTCTCTGCATAGGTACTCGATGTGTTAAGTAGTTTTAGCCAAAATGTGCCAAAGGGGTTTGTTAGTGTTTTTAGGTTGGCATTAATTTTGGTAAAACTAGGCTTTAGCAATGTCATGATGGATGTCATGACATTCGAGATTGAAGATAAATCCTACCGCTAAGGATGTTAAAAGACATTTCGGGAAGCTAAAGGCGTGTTGGAAATTCAGAAAAATCGATGTCATAAATGTTATGACATTCGTTAACATTCTTCTGCGAATGCTTGTTCTTGAGATTTTTCGGGAAGTTTGTTGAGTCGCTAAATATTGTTTTTCCGTTATTAGAAAGCATGCTCACGTGGCTGCTAGGTTAATCTTAATTAAACCTAAATTGGTTGTTTAAAAGACCATGTTTTAGGATTAAATTAAGTGAACCTAGCTATCTTTATGGAAGCCCAAAAAGTTTCGTGATCGCTTCTATAAAAGGAAAAGAACCACTACTCTGCAACGCCCTTTGAATATATTGAAGAGATAGCAGCTTGTGTTTGTGTACTGTTAAAGGATTTAACAGTTGTAATTGTGTAATTCTAGTTTCTCTTGTGAGTCAAGCAACTATCAATTGATAAGTGCATTGGACTAGGATTTGCTATAAGGGTAGTTTATCACTCAAAGCTTTAAAGCACGAGTGTTTGTCTCTTGATTGAAAGCTTTGAAGCAAGATCAAGATATTTTATTGAAGTGTGTCTTCACAATTCAATTAGTCAATAGGTTGATATCACTGCTGTGATTGAGGGGGAGTGAGTGGGTACTCAGATCTAAGTAGGACTTAGGTTGAAGTTGCATTGGGTAGGTTTTAAGTGAAGGAGATAAACTGGTGGTTTATTCCTGAATTAATTCTACTAATAGTGAATTTCCTCCCTGGCTTGGTAGCCCCCAGATGTAGGTTTGTTGAACCGAACTGGGTGAACAACTTATTGTGTTCTTTGCTGCTTTCTATATTTACTGTGTGAACTGTTAACATAGTGTCAGATACTGTGTCATAACATTCTCTTTGACATTACGTATCTGCTGCCAGGAATTTCATTTTACATTGAGGCCAAATCCAATGCCCTCGTGCGTTTTCAATTATTTCTTGATCCAAATGGAGTCCTAAAAGATTATAACACATTGCAAAAAGAATCAGATTCAATGGATGCTTGATGTAAAAGATATAGCCATTAGGATTTGAGAAAAAACACTGAAAATTAGGCCAGGCCTTGGTCAAACATGTCATGCCTTCTAAAAGTGACCTATAATGTTTTGTCTTTAAAAATGGTTTTTAACTCACAATTTGCTTTTTACCAAGAAAGGTGGTATGAAATAGACCTCTTGAATGGCATTTTGAAAAAAGAACCACTCAAAATCTCCAAAATATGAGAATGTTATGGCCTTGTGAAATTGATGAAAAATCATGAAATGACCTATAATCTTTTGACTTCTTCAAGAATTTTCCAAACATCTTCAAACCTTGGAACACAAATGGAGATAAAGTTCATATCCTCAAGATTATTGTGAAAAAAGAATGGCCTCAAGGTGATAAACCATGATTAAGTTATGATCCCTTGAAGTTGATGTTCAACAAATGGAGAAATTCACCAAAGACTTGTAATTTTCCAAGAATTTTCTATTCTTGCCAATTAAACTAAGTTGTATTAAACATCCTTAGATCCATTGTGAAAAAATAATGAGCTCAAGGAGATAAAAGATGACCAAGTTATGATCTTTTGAAGTCCAAAACCTTAATTCCAAGAGCATTGGCCATGACATGGAGAACTTTTCAACTTTGATGATCTTACTTACACATAAGGCACATCCACATGATGAGAGATTTTTGTAGATGATAATAGGAAATCATGGCAATGAGAACCATTTTAAATTATTGAGAAGTGATGAAAACATGCACTTGCGATCCACAACTCAAATTAGGTCAACCATTTGAACCAACTCAACATCTTTGAGCTTCTCTTGCAAGATAAAACATGATGAACTTCAATAGACTTTGTTAATTATGATAGCTTGATATAAACCATAAAATAGAACTTGGAAGTTCCTTGAGATTTGGTGGAGAATGCATGGAAATAAACACATGAACCTATACACTTCTTGAAAGAGGGACTTTGGTATCATCCACCTACAACATAACATATAAAAAGCAAATGGTGTATACGTTTTATGTTTAGACAAACACCAATCATCATGTACAAAACATATACAAACCAGGTGCTTGGTGATTCCATAAGAGAGAACTTAGAGATGGGAGAGGGAGAGAGAGAGAGAGAGAGCCCTTAGCTTGTGACTTTTGTGTAATGAAATGGTATGAGATGATAGAGAATCTTAGGGGCAAAAATTGGGGTACAACAAGGCCAAATCCAATTCCCTCATGCGTTTTCATTTCTTTCTCGATCCATATGAAGTCCTCAAAGAGCAGAACACAATGCAAAAATAATCAGCTTCAATGGATGCTTGAGCTAGGAGATATAGCCATTAGGATTTGAGGAAACTCACTGAAAACTGGGCCAGGCCTTTAATTAAGCATGTCATGCCTTCTTGAAAGCTTAAAGTGACCTATAATGTTTTTCATTCAAAAATGATTTTCCACTCAAAATATGCTCTTGACCAAATAAGATGGCATGAAGTATACCTATTAAATGGCATTGTGGAAAAAGAACCACTCAAAAACTCCAAAATTATGGCCTTGTGAAGTTGATGGAAATTTATGAAATGACCTATAATCTCTTGATCTCTTCAAGTATTCTCCAAAAATCTTCAATCCTTGAAAAAAAAATGATTTAAATTTCACATCCTTAAGATTATTGAAGAAAAATAATGACCTCATGGTGATATACCATGATCAAGTTATGATTCCTTGAAGTTGATGATCAAAAAATGGAGAAATTTACCAAGTACTTGTAATCTTTTGACTTCCCAAGTGATTTTCCAAGAATTTTCCATTCTTTCCAATTGAACTAAGTTGAAGTAGACATCCTTAGATGCATTGTGAAAAATTAATAAGCTCAAGGAGATAAAAGATGACCGAGTTATGATCTCTTGAAGTTACACAAGAAAGATGAAGAACCAATCTCGAGAGATTGCAATCCTTGACCCTCAAAACATATTTTAATCAACTAACATTCTTGAACCAATGAAGAGACTTATTAAATATCCTTTTAATAGAATCATGTCTTTGGGATCAATCAAAAATCTCACACAACAACCAAGATATGGTCCTCAGAAGTCCAAAACCCTAGTTCCAAAAGCATTGGCCATGACATGGAAACTTATTCATCTTTGATGATCTCTATTGCACATGGAGTATTGTCATATGAGTATATATTTTTTAGATGATAATTATAAACCATAGCAAGAACAACCACTTCAAAATATTGAGAATCGAGAAAACTATGCCCTTGTGATCCAAAGCTCCAAATTAGGTCAACCACTTGAATCAACTTGGCATCTTTGAGTTTCTTTTGCAAAATAGAACATGATGAGCTCCATGAGACCTTGTCAATGATGATTACTTGATGCACATCACATGTCAAATTTTTGAGATTTGGTGGAGAAGGCATGGAAATAAACACATGGACCTATGGACTTCTTGAAGAAGAACCTTTGTATCATCCACCTACAACACAACATCTAAAGATCAAATTATATACATATCTTGTGGTTAGGAAAATATCAATTATGATTTACAAAATACACACAAACAAGGTGCTTGGTGATCCACCCTAAGATAAAACATAGAGATAGGAGACACGGTCAACCCTAGCTTGTGACATTTGTGCAATGTGATGGTATGAGATGATAGAGGATCTTAGGGGAAATAATTGAGGTACAACAGGATATTCAATGATTTTTAAGACTTCCTAATCGATTAACACCTAATACCAATCAATTATATATTCAAGATATAATTGATTGTAAGTTCAAAATAGTAAATAAAAGATATCTGGTTATTACTCATCATTAAGTTGTTGTCCTAATTACTTTGGACTCTATTTTGAACTGAGCCAATTGATTAAGTCAATTTGCCAATTGATTGGCAAAGAAAATTTTTGCCTTGACCTATTATGATAGCTCCCAATTGATCTGGTACAACTTTAATATATTTTTGAAGATATGTTCTTGATAAAAATCAGTTACTTTCTTTTGTAGACACTTGCTAGAGCACACTTGAGATGGAGCTTGAGCTAAATTACATTTGATTTCCATCATAAGATAGTCAAGTCCATCAAACCTAAATACTTAGGTTTTCATATTTATTCATTTAATAACTTATGTGTGACTTAGACATTAATTATCAAAACCAAAAGTTTTTGTCCTTATTAAAAGTATATCACCTATAAAATAGGGTTCCACAATTCTCCCCTTTTTATGATGACAAAACATATTTCAAGGGAGGTGGTAAAAGAAAAAAATAAAATATATGTTTAGAAAAATAAAAACTCCCCTCGAGTTAAATAGAGATTATACTCTACCCCCTAAGAGTGTACTTATCCCATTTTATCGAAATCAAAAAGTAGGTAAAGATGTTTTGCGAAAAATAAATATGAAGATATAAACACGCAAGGAATTTAGGAAAGGAAAACTATTGTCTTTATTTAAGATAAAATACTTATAATTCAAAGTACAAGAATGGAAATTACTAAATTGAAATTTGTTGAAAGCGGGAAATAACAAGAAATTTAAAACGCATGGGTGAGACTATTTTATGCCATAAGTATCATCATTCTCTTGAGATCAATTTATTCAACTCATTCATGTCTATCACTTTTCTTTGAAAAATTTCCAATACTTGTTTTATATCTATGTCTTTTGTGTCTTCTTCTTCATTAATCCAAATGTGAATTAGTTCCTCATGTTTTACATTGATCGTCATCTCTCTGATACTGGTATAGCAAATTATATTGTTGGGTGAAATTGATTTTTCCCTAGAGTATCAATTTTGAAAGATCTTAAGATTTTTGTGATCATTGCTCCATATGGAAGATTTGCTGATGGTTTTTATTTTGATTATGACATATGGTAAAATATTCGATCTACCCAGTTTTTTAAATGTTGTGTGAGAAGCCAAATAGGGATAATGTCATCTTTGATAATATAGTCTATATTGATGTTTCTTGGGAGCAAAATTCTTGTTAAGAGATAGAGAAGGATTTAAACTTTACGTTTTAAGAGGGTTGTTCTAAAAGGAATTTTTATTTTCTCCGTGAAGTTGGTAACAAGAGAGTTTAAGGCTACACTCTGTTTGAAGTTTTTGAGTCCTATAGGTCTCTCAGATCTATGGGTGTTCCTATGGAGGGTATTTCAAACATTCTCTCAAAGTATTCTTTGTGCATTACTACTTTCACACTTTTACTGATGATGTCAGGGTTTTTCCAAAAATATTCAGGTTTGTGTAGAATTCTTGGACCATATCCAGATTTGTCACTTTTTTGCACCCCTATTCATCATTATTTGTATCCCTTTGCTGTAAAACACTAGAATACTCATCTTTTGGGTTAGATAAATAATTTATTTGGATGCACAAAAATTAAATTCATTATTTTAAGGGATTAATCAATGTTTTCCAATTATTTCAACCTTGAAATAATGTATACCTCTTTTATCAAGAATTATGGATAAATATTTCCCTAAAAAGGAAAACACCAAATATACTATGGTGTATCCTTCTCTACACATTGTTGGATGTGAGAGTTAGTAAAAAACCAAAATCAATAAGTCCATTACAAACATAACCACTCAATTGATCACTAAGGATCATAAGCCTTGAGATATTCTAAGGAACATTTGCTTTGATCCCAACGATTAATGTTTTCCATCATCGGTTATCCTTGGATCAGAGACTTCATAAATATTGTATACTTTATAAGTATACATTTTCTTTTCATAGCTTCATTAATAATCACAAGGCTCATAGCTGCAAAGCATACCTGCAAAACATTAAGGTTTCACCTTTGGTGCCCAAATCTTCTTGAGCCCAAGTGCATTAGTTACATAGAATCTAAGGTTGTTACCTTTAGATCATTTGAATTTATCAAAACAAAAATGTTATAAGTTTCCTATACTATTGTAGTGTTTGCACTTATATACCAAACACTTCTCTTCCTTATGATATACACCATTCCTAGGTTTTCTATCATTTTTATAACCTAATTCATTTTTGTTTATGGATAATCTTTGACTAGATAATATCGGGTCGAGATTCTTTTTACCTTTGGCGAACTTTCCTAAGTTTTCTCGTAAATCAACTACTTTTTTATAAGGGAGTCAACACTTACATTCTTCTCTCAAATTTATAATCTTAATCATTTCTATCTTGAATGAATCATTTACTTATTTAATATGTTTTGATGATTCTTTAAGACCTAAGATATGTTCTCTCACTTTATCATTTTATTTCACGAACAAATTACTCATTATGAATAATTGTACATAAGATGGTTGATACCTGGAATAATATATGCCTCTAAGGATGCCTTTAAGAATATTTCATCTTCTTTGTTGGAATAAGATTCTTTTATATTTCTCCTTGAGGTTGATGTCTCTCTTCCTCTTTTTCATTGGAGTATTGAAGAATGTTCTTCTTCTTTATCATTCATTAAACAAGAGGGCCCTTCGTTCGATGTTGAATCTTTCGAAGATCGTTCAACTACTGAGTATGTTCTTTAGAAGGATTGCACTGGATTTGTATGATAAGAGTCTTATGAAGATGATGGTTCTTTAGTTTTTATTTCTTCATCTTTAAGTAATTGGACTAGTTCGTTCAATTTCTCTACAATTTTCTTCTTTCTTGATTTTTCCTAAAATTCATGAAGAATCCTATCTTTTAATTTAAGAGTTAGATTAAAATTACAATTCTTAGTTATTATATATTTGTCAATGATACTATTTCCGACATAATTTCCAATATTTCTAAATTTTGAAAAACATCTGAGAGTCATATCTTTATCTTTTTCGCCTCGTGTGTTTATCTACTCTTGTTTGATACTTGGAAAAACTCCATATATCATCTCAAGAGTATCCCACATTTACTTGTAGGTTTTATAATGATCAACATAATAAAGTTAATTGTCATCTAGAGACATTATTATAAAGTTTTTGGTTTTAAGCTCTTTCTCTAAATTTCTCTTTTTCTCTTCAGTCTAAAGGGAATGAGGTTTATATACTACTTCATCATTTACTTGATGAGTAGGGATAAACAAACAGTTTGGTATTATTTCCCATAAATCATGATATATAATTTGAAGAAAAATTCTAAACCTAGCTTGCCAAATATAAATTCGACTATTATTGAAAAGTGGTGGTATGTTTAGAAAAGATCTCTTATCGGAAGTCATCTTTCTCCTAAGACGATTAGTCCTTATATAAGAGTTAGGCTATGATGTCACTTGTTGGACATGTGACTTCACACATAATAGGGAGTGAATTATATAGTTTAGAAAAAATGATTTTGAAAAACTTTGTGAATTAAAATCAGAGTATAACAACATTTTAAATCTTAAGCAACGAAAATATAAATTTGCGGAATATGAATTGCAGAAATTAAAGAACCTAGGAAAAAGAGAGAACACCGAGAATTATAAAGGTTCATTAAAAAAGGAACTACTTATCTCTTCAAGAATTGATCTTGAGAGTATCTAATAAATGTGAGAGCTTTTTGTAGGAAATACTCACGATTCCCCTCATACAAGGAAACTGATTGACTTCCAGCCAAACAATAAGACCAGGAATCTATCCATTGATTCTTCTCTTCCAAACAGTTGAATGAAAAGGTTAGTATCCTTTCCACACATGAGATCGACATGGTTAGTCTTCTTTCTACCAAAATTTGGAGCGGTTAGTCTTAAAGGTTCTAAAAAATGATTTGCAGGCTTTTATCACGGGCTGAGCTTATGAACCCTAAGCTTTGGTTTTATCATGGGCTAACCAATAATTTGGGAGATTTTAATATCGGGCTAATCTCAAATATATCTAGCTTTTTATATCGGGTTGAGCTTGAAACTAATCTTGATTTTAATACGGGACTAACCAAGAACCTATATATATTTTATAATGGGCTGATCTCGAACCTAAATAAGGGTTTAATCACACAATCTCTAAACCAAAGATTTTTACGGATTTAGCTTACAATCCAAATATAATCCCTAAATGAGTAATATTCAACCAAGGTGTATACAAAATATTCTCATGGTGAATTTTACAATTCTACCCTTCCACAATTACAACATTTCCTCACTCACGAAAGAACATTCTTGTAGAAGCACTATGGCTAAAATATTAGTGAGAGAAAGTAAATGAAAAAGTTTAGAGAGAGAGTGTGTCAAAACACATATCTGGATGATTTGAAATGAGAGAAGGGACCTATATTTCTAGGCTAGAGGTTTGCTCCAAAAAATTGAATTTAATGTTTTTTAAGACTTCCAATTGATTAACACATAATGCCAATGGGTTAGATATTCAATATATAATTGATTGTAAGTTCAAAATAGGAAAGAGAAGATATCTAACCATTACACGCTATTTTGGTGTTTTTTTTAGTGTGTGTGTGTGATTTAGCCATGTACTTTTATGAAAATGCTCCTATGCTTTACAAAGTATTCACTCATACAAATCAAGATAGAGCTTTCTTGCACTTCAAGTTTAGTTAGATACTTTCTTTGGTAGACACTTTCTTGAGTTCACTTGAGATGAGGCTTGTAGATACTTTCATTTAATTTCCATCATCAAATAGTCAAGTCCATCAAACCCTAATACTTAAATTTATATATTATCCGCTTAATCTCTTATACTTGAGTTCCACATTAGTTGTCATCATCAAAAATTATTGTCCTTTTTAAAATCATATCACTTATAAAATAAGGTTCACGAAGAATCACTGATAAAGTTGAACTTGAAAAACTAAAGAAGAAGGTTTTACTCCGAATATGAAGAAAGCATGAAGCAAAGAACACTTAAGTTTAAATTATTTATAAAGCCAAGTTCCTAGGCCACTTAGAATATCATTTCCCGACAATAGGTTCATGTATACTAGTAATGGGCAAAGCATTTATGACCTTGGATTGAGGCATGTAGTATGATCTAGGGCTCACAATGTTTGCTTATTTCCAATACAAACCTATGACAATGCATTTGGCCCTGTGTAAGGTGTTTATGTGTAAGTTTTATAGTTATCTCCTTTATCACGAGGTTTAATTGGATACTAATATCTTTAAATAAAATGTATTTAAAATCTTATTTATTTAAAAAAGTTATTATTAAAAAAAAACATGAAATTCTATGAATGAGTGATGAGTAGGCAGCTAACCAAACTCTAACGATACCATAGTGTTAAAGAAAAAAGTAAAGCATCAAAAGACTTTGTGGACAAGAAAACATAATTTAGATTTCTTTTAATCACAATGAATTGGATAGATATTGAACTTATCCTTCAAACATAGAGGTGTTATTGCATACAAAAAGGTCACTATCAATGTTCTTCAATGTTCTTGCATCATATTCTCAATAAACAACAGAAGGTGATGATTTCAAGTGCAAAAACTTGTCTAATCTTATTGAGGCATCAACTTTGCTATATGCATTATAATTCATGTCCAAGACAAAATTGAAGAGGACTCAGAAATATAATATCTATGGAGAAACAAAAAGACAATTCCAAAATCAAAAACTTTACATGACATGTCTAACAAATTATATGATATTTCTTAAGCACTTGTCAAAAGTGTTTTTAGAATATCTTCACTTGTTGCTGGTTTCCACTTCTCATCATTGCAGAGAATTCGTCAAAATTGATTCTACCATCCTGTGGAATCACAAAACTGAGGATCATTAAAATATTGAAATTGAAGAGAAACATGTAATGATTCAAAAGAAAATAGTCTTACATGATCTGTGTCCACTTCAGATATAATTGTATCAACTTCAGATATGATTTCTTTGATTGTGGCATCATCTCCCATACCATATTCTTTCATGGCAGTTTCTAGTTCATCTCTTGTTATAAACCTACATTAAGATTAATTTAGACTCTTCGTCAATATGAATAACTCTTTGGTATGAAACACAGACACGTACACGAACACGAACACCAGACACAACACTAAAATGTTGAATGCAAAATGAAGGACTTACCCGCTGCTGTCTTTGTCAAAATATTGGAAAGCCTTGTAAAGATGATCATCTCTTTCTAGCTTGTGTCTGTGCATTGTAGCAGTGATGAATTCAATGCAATCAATTGTGCCATTTCCATCTACATCAGCCTACATTTTACGCCGTCTGTTGAAAATTTTCGAAAAGAAAGAAAGAAAATATAATGGACAAAACTTATGAACTGCTTACAGCTTCCATAAGTTGCTTAACTTCAGCTTCTGATAGCTTTGAGCCAAGTCTTTGCAAGCCTGCTTTAAGTTCTTCATAGGTGATGGTTCCACTATTGTCCGTGTCCATATTCGTAAACATCGATTTCAAACCTCGGATCTCTTCTTCCGACATATTCTCAGCAATGACCTTGAAGAATATTATAAAAGTTTAAGTTAAAACTTAAAAGTGCTTAATTAGTATGTTTATCCAAACAGTGCTAAGAGGATTACCTTCAATGCAAGTTTCTTTAGTTTATTCATAGCTCTGAATTGCTTCATTCGAGAAAGAACTGCACTGTCTATTGGCTTATCAGACGCATTTCCATCTTTAATCCATGAATGCTCTAATCATATTCATGCAACATATGAATCAGTTAGTGAAGAAAATAAAATCAACTAACCAAGAAAATTCATATAAGAATGTTACACACCTAGAACCTGCGCGGAAGTGATGCGTTTCTTCGGATCCTGTATAAGCATTTTACGAACAAGATCCTTGGCGCTGTTCGATATTTTAGGCCATGGTTCACTTTCGAAATCAATATGACCTTCCAATATTGCATCAAATATTCCTTTTTCGGTCTCTGCAGAAAAATATGTGATCAAAATGTTAGACAGGCCTGAAAAAACAAGATTTAAGTTTTAAGTTGTTTTATTGTATGAAAATCATAATCATAAGTTTACCAGCCCAAAATGGAGGAACACCACTAAGTAAGATATATAGAATTACTCCTGCACTCCATATATCTATTTCCTTTCCGCATCTGCGTCGAAGAACTTCTGGAGCAACATAGTAAGCACTTCCAACTATATCGCGATATACCTTTCCTGCAAAGCATTAATTTCGAGAAATTTAGTCTCATGGAGTTGCAAAACTAAGTCTGTTGCCTGCAAATCCTATTTCAACTGACGAAAATTGATATTGTTAGGTTGGACACAATACCAGATTCAGAGTTTCTAGTGGTTATTACTGTTTCGTCTTCGTATTAACAAAAAAAAAAATCTGATTAATCCTTCACAAATGCAAGATGGCCCATCTCATGAAAGGGTGTAAGTTTCCATATCCACACTAGTACTAATATAGTTCATTGGTGTTCATAGTTCAAATTGGATATAAAAGATATCATAATTGCATACACATGGGGAGAACAGAACAATTATATGAAGCTACTGTTAAATTAACTGGCAGAAGTTAATTCCAACTTAAATCCAAACCAGCTTTTGACAAAAACAAAGCTACCAATAACAAATGTAGCCAATAAATCTACTAGAACTAATGTATTTCCGTGCAACTCTGCATAGGCTAATCCGTCTTACGTATCGGTCAGGGATTCCAAGCCAGGTTCATAAAAAACAAAGCTACCAATAACAAATATAGCCAACAAATCTACAGAACTAAGGTATATCGTGCAACTATATAGGCTAATCCGTCTTACGAATCGGTCAGGGAACGAGCCGTGACCAAATCTTAAGACACCTAAGCATCAATAATTTGTGTCAAATCAAAAATAGACAAATGAATGGATCAAAAACTTTACCTTCTTCAATAAAAACAGACAAACCAAAATCAGTTGCCTTAAGAAGAGCACTCTCATCTTTACTAGACAACAAGAAATTCTCTGGCTTGAGATCCCTGTGCATAACCCCCATAAAATGACAAATATGAACAACATTAACAATCTGTCTAAATATAATAGCAGCAGCTTTTTCACTATAATGTCCTTTAGCAATAATCCTATCAAAAAGTTCCCCACCAGCACAAAGTTCCATAACAACATGAACTGAATTCTTATCCTCATAAGCTCCTTTAAACTCAACAATATTCGGTTGACCACTCAAATGCTGCATAATCTGAATCTCCCTCTTTATATCTTCCCTATCAGATTTACTCACAAGCTTCCTCTTCGAAATCGACTTACACGCGTAAAGAAGCCTAGTTGAATTCTCAGTGCATAGATATGTTACTCCAAATTGCCCTCTCCCTAACTCCTTTCCAAGTGTGTAGAACTCTCTCACATCTTCAAAACCTTTTCCTAGGATTGTGTTTGTGTCTTGCTTGATCAAAGGTTTTGGACTTGGAGCAGAAACTGATGAAGGCTTCAAAGGTATCATCTGAGGAATCACATGAGATGATGCAGCTTGCTTTTGTTTTTCAGGTTGATGTGATTGTGCTGTTCTTGAATGGTTGACTTGTTCATGGCTGTTCCTATGATTGTGTTGACCAGAAGATTCAGCATATCTATAGCCATAACCATTGTTGTGTTCACCTTCTGAATCTTTTTCTTTATCTTTACTTAGTAAACAGCCCATTTTTTTCAGAATCTCAAATTCAACTCTTGGAACTAAAAACAATTTTAAAAAAGTGATTTTGTTTAATCACTTTTTGAGTTTTTGATTAAGGCAAAAACATAAGCTTTTGATCATGAATCAATGGAAAAAATGAAAAATGAAATGACCCTGATGAGTATTTTGAAGAAATATGTGCAGAGAATGTGGAAAATGAAAAGAGAAAAGACAAAGTTTGATAGTTTGATGAAGAAATGTTAAAGCTATTAATATTATTATTGTTGTTATTAAAGGTAGAGAGACTTGAATGAAAGAGTGTGAAAGAGTTGAATGAGGATTTTAAAAAATGTGAAGAGTATAGTTGTAAATTTGATGGAGTAATAATTGTGGAACATGAATATTAACACAATAGAAAAAAGTTCAAAAAAATAGCAAAGAAGGTTTTTTATGGAAGTTTTGTATCTTAATTTTTAAGAAACTTTGTCAGTAAGTCATATTTTAATGTATTTATAAATGTTAAAAATATAACATTTTGTTAAAAAAAATTCTTAAAATAAATTTTGTTTTGTTTTTAAAAAATGACATTAATTCTTTTTCTATTAGTAAAATTTTAATTTAATATTCTGAAACTTCAAAAACACATGTTTCATATCAACCATCCAGCTTTATTTTGTGATAATTAATTATTCTCATCATTTTGAATGATTAATTTCTTTGTAAGAAAATAGAACAAATTGTTGATTTTTTTAGTTTTTAATACAATATCAATTATTTATTTTTTATATTATTTTTTATTAATATTATTTATATTTTTTATTTTATATATTTCCATTTAAATTTATACTAAAAGTGAATAGAAAAAAATATTTTACTAATTTGATTGTTTATTTTTAAATTTATATAAAATAATATGCTAAAGCATTTTTAAATTTTTAATATACTATTCCTTTTAATTCTACCTACACAAAATATGTGAGATGGTTCAATTGATATGTGCTTTCAATATTTAATTATAAATATGTATGAATACTAAAAAATCTACACACAGATTGATATTGTTTGGATCACTTTGGATCACAACGATCACAGTAAAAACACTCTTTTATTTATTTATAGTTTTTTAATCTATATAAGGAAAATAAAAGTATAATTATCTTGAATAAAAAAGAGAAGAAAACAAAAAGTGAGTTGGTAATGAAGAACAAGTCAACAAGATCCGTGTATTTTATTTATGGATTTAAAGTCGAAAGTCATTAGATTAATGGTTTTCACAAGAAAAGGAACAAGAGGGACAGTGAAGTGAAGCTTCCTTGACAAAAGGAGGGACAGCTTTCTAATCTCATCAAATCATGACGAAATGGAGTTGAAAGAAGGAATCCAATAAGAATGTGACACGTGTTCTTCTTTTGACTAATAAATTTATATTGGTAAAATGTTTTTAAAATACAAAATAAATTTTTTAAAAACTATTTAAATGGTTGTTTTCTTTTTCTGAAGTTGGATCTTAGTGGCCACTAATCATATTGAAAAAAAAATTATTGGTAATAGTTATTTTTCAGAAATAAGAAAGTGTTTGTTTCAAGTTTAGAAATTACATTTTTAGAAATATATAGGTAAAAAGAGAGGATTAACATATTATGAGGTTAGAAAAAATTAATTTTAGATATAAAAATTCCAAAAAATAAAATAATTTTGTATAATTTTCATTATTCCCATGAAATTATTATTCTCGTGTTAAAGGATGCAAAGTGCATTCCCATAAAATTTTATATATTTTTTAAAATAAATTAATAAAAATTACAATATTTTTGGAAATACTAAAATTTTTGCCAAACAAATTTTTAGAAGAATGCCCGAAACAAAATTCCCCTAACTGGCAATAATTATTTTTATAAACGAAGTGTCTGTTTTGAATTAAATAATTGTTATTAAAGATTTTTATTAAATATAGTTGAATAGTTAGTAAGTTGTTTGTAAAAAGTATCTAACCAATACTAGAGAGTAATAATTTATTTTGTTAAATTTTATTAGTTAAGAAAATCTAATTGATTTTAGTAAAAAAAATATTTTACTTAATTTACTCATAATCATTTTAGTAAGAAAAGTGTAGTAAATAAATGTAAGGAATAATATTTATGAATAATATAGTTAATTAGTTAGTAAGTAGTTAACAAATATTAGAAAAGATTTAGAAATTTATTTAATTGATCTTTATTAGGTAGGAAAATGTAACTAGTTTTATGTTTACTAGTAAAATATGGTACTTAATTTAGTCATATTTTTTTCAGTAAGCAGTGTATTTATTTTGGACTAAATAAATGTTAAGAACAATTTTTATGGAATATATTTAAGTAATAAATAAGTATAGTAACAAATATTGGGAAAAAAATTAGTAATTTATTTAGTTTGTGTATTTGTTAAAAATACAATAACTTATAATTTTTTGCGTGAGAATATGAAGTAAGAAAATAGTCTAGAAGAGAGAGAATAGACTAAAATAAAAACTCAATCGATTTTTCAAAATTGTATTGTCAGTGGTTTTCAGAGTTTGCGTGTGGAAGATTTAGAGCGAAAAGAGAATTATACTTGTATTGAAATTCAATCACATTAACACTTAATCACTTCACAAATATCAAAGATGATTTAATGATGATACTCAAATGTATATTCAATTGTATACTACACGATATGTATTTATACAACTATTCAATTTCAACAAATTCTAAACTCAACAATTTCTCACAATTTAATCACCACTAAAGCTCGATTAGGCACCAATTCTAATAAAACCTAACCTTATGTAATAAATCACTACCAGCTGAATAAACAATAAACTACTCTAAGATTTGAAAACTTAAGCATGCAATATCCTACAAAAATTAAATGCAACATTAAAAGAGAAAGAAAAGACACCCGAATTTATAGTGCTTCGCGTTCATCCCCGCTTTTCCTACGCGTAATCTTCAATGGTTTCCCATTGAAACCACCATTGTTCCTTTTATTTTAACAAATATTGCAAGAGTTTATACAATCACTTATCCACAATAATGCAGAAATAGAAATCTCTTGTATGAATCTTGACTTGTATACAATGTAATTCTGAACTCTTTTGTGTAATCTTAACTCGATTAACACTACTTGAATCTTCAAATATCAACAATCTGCTCCAAGCTTTCGTGAGCAATGAATCATTTGAATATTTAAGAAGAACCTTGCCTTGTCCTTAGCCTTCCACAGAGTCACTACCGAGGCAATCTAGAGAGAAAAATATCATTCTTTTCACTAGAATTTGTCAACACCAATGACAACAACCTTTATTTTGCAAGGACCTGGAAATCTTTACCCAATTTTTAAGAAAAGTTATTTTTAAGACGATGTCTCCCTCAATAAATTAGAAATCTTTCATTATCAAGATCTGACATCAAAACTAAGGTTGAAGAAGAAAGAAATTTGATTGCAAGGGTTTTGAATATTTTCAAAAGTGAGAGAAAGTTGATTACATAGAAAATCACAATGTTGATTATGAAATTCATTACATGAATAATGATGACAAGATAATTTTATATGTGTTTGAAATTAAGCACCAAAATGGATGGAAAAAGTTAGTTAGATTCGAATAAAAACATTTCAAGATTTGAGTCAAATGAGCAAGTAAAGTGGAATAAGAAGGAAAAATATTTTTGACCCATTTTTCGTCTGATTCAAATCAAGAATAAAGTCTAATTAGAATTAAATGCCTTATGATTTGAATCAGTTCTAACAGAGCCAAACGGAAAATGCTGAAAAACTGTCTCATACGAATCAAGTGTGAAGTCTAACTCGAATCAAATCAAGCAAAGGTGACCAGAAAGAGCCTGATTTGAATCAGGTGTAATTCTCATTCAAAACAAAGTGTTTAAAAACCTTTTTTTTCCTTTTTTCAATTTGATTCGATTCAGGATGTGTGCTTGATTTGAATCAAACACATAAAATCTCAATTTTTCATAGTTTTCAAAATGCTTTGATATTTTTCTTTCCGCATAACCTGAATCAATAACACACATGGTTCTTATTCCACTGACTCATACAATTGACTAAGAGCATCATGATCATGCTTGAATATAACTATTGATTTATGCATGGTAAAATTAATAATAAATTGATTCAAGTTTGATTCAAAGATGTGCAATCATGAAGGAGACTCAATAAACGATAATAAATTAAATCAATAAGACAAACAACAAAATAATTGTATTTGGGTGCTCCCTCTAAATATATTAGGGACATGAAACTACAAATATCTAGTGAATACGGGTTGTTATAGACTTTTAGAGATTATTAAGTTTTAGATCTAGCTCGCGTAGAGAGCTGAGAAGCCATACATGTGGTATTTTCGTAATTAAATTAGATCCCAAGGTTGGGGTATTTATTGAAATACTAGGATTACCTCATACTCCTAGGAAGTAGCAACCACTTCTATGAGTGTCGAAAAGGGGAATTTGATCCCTATTATTAAGGAGAACATGAATAATTTCTCCTTGACTACTGCTTCGCATTGTTGCAGACTGGGACATGTCACCTCTCATGTTCCCACGCTTCAGACGACTCATTCAGGGATTGGGCTATATATTTGAGAAATGAGCATCATGTCAGAATGATGGACGCTCGATCTAGTTAACAACCAATTAGGAGGATGTTGTGGGGGACATGTTACATCATTCACCTTCCACGTTGCCCCCCGTGTGGGCCCTTTGGAAATATACCAAAACATAGATTCTCAAGAACGAAGGCTTTAAGGTCAAAGTTATTAATTGATTTTCCTTATTTGTAATTGAACAAGACTCTAAGTGGATTATCCCAGGAGAGAATTTAATTTGAGTCCCTAAGGCAAGACTTTAAGTTTATTTCCTTAGGTGAGACTTTAAATAGAGTCCTCGGTGAGACTCTAGTTTAAGTCCTTTATGATAGACTTTAAGTTGAGTCCCTCAGGCGAGGCTTTAAGTTTAGTCCCTCAAATGAGATCTTAAGTTGAGTCCCTATTGCCACAAGACGAGTTAGTAATGCTAGATAGGTCCATTAGAAATAGTCTTTATTTTATACACCCATTTGCATCCTACAAGAGTCTTAACATAAGAAGGATAAATAAGATCCAATGTAAGGGTTTTCTTCAATGCTTGTAATTCTTATTGCATAGCTTTACGCCAAGAAAAATAAGGGAAGTTGGTTAAAATGGGGACAAGGTTAAACATATTTCACCTCATGCACGTTTGGGACAAGAAATTGAGATAAGCATGGCACATATTGAGTTAAGTATGTAACAATGTTTTATTTAAGTGAAATAATTATAATATAACATATAAAGACAAGAAAATCATACAAGGTTCTCTGCTCACCAAGAAAAGCTAACATTTTAGAGTTAAGGTATTTCATTGAATTATCTCAGCGAAAAACCTTAATTGTTCTCGAAAAGTGTGTTTTAATCATTTTTGAAAAGTTAGTTTAAATTTGAGGAAGACTATGACGATTTTTCATCATGGATATCCAAGTAAGCGAGAATAATCATCAATAAATAATACAAAATACTGAGATCCTTAGATTATAGGGGTAGGAACATGACCCCAAATATCATAATGCACAAAATCAAATGACGAAGGTGAAATTGGTGTGTTGTTATTAAATGACAAAGTTGGGATGGTGTTGATTCTTATTTTGATTAGGTCGTGGAGGACGAGTGCAAATAATTTTAATAAAGTGTTTGGGTGTCTTATATTATCAGCAAAAGTGTGAAGCAATATGATCCTTATTCTTGCAATTATGACATTCTACAACTGAGACACTCAAAGAAATAATGTCTAGACTTACAATAGCAATGATAAGAACTTGTAGATGTATTTGTAATTGTGAAGGCAAGATCATCTTGGTGACTGATCGTGACTTTGTGTGTCTTAAGAAATCTAGACCGCAAGTATACATTCCTATCGTATGCTTTAAAGATTATCGAATTCCAAGGGACTAAATATTGAACTATCGCTATCTTAGGTTACTACGTAAATCTAAGGCTAATAATATAATTCATTTGGGGTTTTAGGGAACTTAAGTGAATATAATCTAGTTTAAATTCAAAGAGATATCGCTATGTAATGGTCGGACTTGTGGATTTAGCAATTCATTGACACAATCGATTATTAAAACAAATTAGTAGAAAATATTTGTTTGAAAATCCTTTTCTCACACTTTCGTGTTTATTGATCCGCATCCTATAATTAAACCTAAGTGATCACTCTCAGTATCATTTAAAGTTTAAAAATAGTTTTTGAAAACAAATAAAACCTAATTAACTTAAAAGCGCTCTCGTTGTATTTTAACTTAATGCACAATTACCACATCCGATTATTATCTCAAACTCTTATTTTATTGATCCTAACTTCTATCTGCATTTTACTCTCGTAATAAAACAGTTGGTTATTAAAATTGGTAATTGAAGCCAGAAAATTATTCATTTAAAAAGAATTGCTCAATTGATATTGCTAAACCCCATCGGCTATATGACCTTACATACCGATAAACTAATTTAGCCTAGCATATTATAAAATTCAATAATAGCGCAACGATAATAAATAACATCAGACAAAATAAACTCAAGCACTGTAGACAATTTTGACAATAATAAATTAAAGCTTTAAAAATAAACCTGAAAACGAAATTGCAAATAAATCCTTAATTGTCATGTGTCTCCCACAGGTCTGAGAGATCTGCCTTCAGTTGCTCTGAAAATAAATTCAAGAAAGAAAATAAAATCTCGGTTTTAACGTAAGGTTAAAATCAGCAAAAGTTCACAGCAATTTTCGATGTGGAAGTTGCTATGAAAAAATAGAAACTGAAACGAGAAAAATAGATGAAATTGGAAATCGGTAAAGGAAAATAAAACTGAAACAAATTCACCGGAAAATTTAATAGAGTAACGACAAAGTTAAGTGAAAACAAGGAGGAGAAAAAATGAAGTATCTCGTTGCCTATTTATAGAGTTAGAGTGTGGCTGGAAAGTAGGAATCGTTACATGAGTTACTCGCTTTTTCCATATTTTTCTGCAAGCGAAATCCTCTCCGTGGCAGTCTCTAGGGTTTGTTGGAGGATATGTGACGATCACGGCTTGCTTCAAGAAGCTTTCCTTCCTAGGTTGTAGCGATCGTTAAGGTTGCATGGAGGGAGTGTGTGACGACCCTAGCACATGCTAGACTAGTGAGAAGCGTGTGTGGTAATGGGTTGGGCTTTGTTTCTTTTTCATTTCTTTTCTTCCATCCTTGCTTTCATACCCCCATTTTGATATCACACCACATGCTTGCATATTTTTCCCTTTTTGTGGATTTTAGGCTCGATTCACTCAACTTTTTGCGACTTTCTTCGTATATGCCTTGTAAACATTAAATACTTTGAAACATAGAAAATACCGGCATAATATGAATAAAGAGTAATTTAGTTTAAATAAAATGAGGGTAAAATTCATGTAAATTAATTTAAATATACGATACATTTTCGGGTTATCAAACTCCCCTACACTTGAACCTTTGCTTATCCTCAAGAAAATAATAGAATAAAAATCGTTCAACGCGGTTTCTGACACAATCGCACGATCGACTCGAATCGACGTGGTTGAGGGGCGTTACATTAGAAAGATGAAATTACGCTTCAACACTAACGATACAGAAATGACACAAAACCATATAATATGATCAAAATCCTCCACCCTATGCAAACCAGTATGAATCATGCTATCATGACTCAACCTAATTCTTTTCATTTGAAATCAACCGCTTTCATTCTAGTGCAATCACATTAAGCCCTTTATCTTTTCCGCACGCACATAGTAGATTAGCCGTTAGTGATTCGGTCATTTATGCGGGGTTGTGGTACAAAGTTGGTAATCCTTTTGCTTTCCTAGATTATAAGTCACGGGGATCGAACCATAGTCCTCCTTACCAAGTTCACCGAGACACCACTAAACCGCTTACAACGGGTTGTTACATTAATTTTTGTAGGTTCTGCACTGTTGGATTATATGACTTCGTGAGGTCACCTAACTTAATTAGAACATTCCTATTATAACATGATGCTTCAAAATTTATTAAGACCAATCACTTATATTCATCGGCTCCCTACGTAGTTTGTAAATAAGACAGTGTCGACTGCTAGTATAAACTACTCAAGGTTAATCCAAAACTAAAACTTAAGGTTTCGGTATCATAAGTACTCAAACTAGTCTCGCCTAATTTGGAAGATTTAGGTGTCAAGGCGGTATTATTTTTGTCGAATATTCTAATGTAGCCTAATTGTGAGCAAACTATATACTTTTCGAATGTGTTAAGCTATGCGTCGAGTAAAATTTTTTTGTTATGGTTCAAGAAAAGTATGGAAGTATGAATAACTACGAAAATGATTGCTCAATTGAAATCAATCTGACAAGAATTTTTTTATTGAAATGGAAAGGGAAATAACACAAATTCAAAGTTAACTTACTAGGAAATTAAAAACAAAGGTTTTCTCCCCTACACTTGAAATGGGCATTGTCGCCAATGCGACAATAGAAAGTGAGAAAATAAAACAAACAGAAAACTAAGAAAATAAGAAAACAAGAAAACAAAATCACTCCTTATTGTTTCTGATGTTTCTGCTGTTGGATGATCCACCTCGTGTTCTCACTCCATCTCGTGTCCTTACTCCACCTTCTCTGGGTCTAGGAAGTTCCTCGCCAGTGTTGTAAACATATGCATGCAAGCCTTCAACACAGAATGATAAATGGCACATTTCATCGGTCAGATCTGAAATGTCGTGGTGGTGTTGTAACACGGTTGGAGAACTGACTTGTTTGTTTTTTGTTTTTTGTTTTATCACAAATGTTGCGGTTAGCAAGAGTCTTCACCGACTTTTCTTTTATCCAATAAAGGAAAAGTGAAAATAAGAGGAAATACCTTTTATCGATTCTGAGTATGGGAGGTAATTATGAAAAGGGAAGGTATTAGCACCCTTTCCATCTGTAGTTATCTACAGGCTCTTAATTGCTTAGCTCACTTTAAACTTGCTTTATGTGTGTGTGATTTGGAAAGAAGTATTTTGCTTTGAATTTGTAATGATTCTTGTATCAGTCCTCAAGAATGTATACGAAGTGTTTGAAAATATTTTGAAAGTTTAACTTTGTAATGATTCTCGTATGAATGTACACAAAGAGTTTTTAAAAGTATTTTTTGATTGGAGCAAGCAATTTAGAGTCTTATTACCTACTCAGAAGGTCGTTATTGTTATTTTCCTTCTCCTTTAGGATAACACTATCCATACCATTAGTTGGTAGGTAACTCTATCCGTTGGACGTGAAGGGACAGTCATAGGGTCATCGTATGGTCATTGAAGGCAACATTGTAAGGATACCTTAGAAATTCGAAGGGACGCTCATCACTTATTCGTAGGCAACAACTGAGGGATGAGATCATATATTTGTAGGCAACATCAGGGTCATCGAGGGACTATGATCTTTATGATTGTTTTTGAATCGAGGATCTTTTTCTAATGGTACCTCTACTAAAACAATGATCTACACCTTGACCACTTAGCATACAGTTTCTTCCCTTCGACATTGTATTTCAAATCTCAATGTTCAATATTCCCTTATTCTGACTTAGATTGAATCATAACGTTCTCAATAGACATCATAACAAACTAATCCAAATATTCTTAGTGTCTACACAACATCCAATATATGTCCTCTAACTAACCTTACCCTTCACCTATGTTCCAAGGTAAACCGATCTCAATTCGATTATATTGAAGACATACTCGCCTAATAGTTAGTCCATCAAATCTCCAATTCCTTTAAGTTGATATTTAATCTCAATCATTACCTTACTCGAGTGTCGGTAATCTATATGCAACCTCATACAACAGTTGTCACATATATGCAAACATATGAGCCTCATATCCCAAGAGTTATCCTACTTGCTTACCAGATAAAAACATTAGTTCTCTACTGTCACCAAACTCAAATCCACACTCTGGAGGTAAGTTACAAATATCTTTAGGAACAATGTCAAGAATTGCACAACATTGGCGTATCACTAGCCGTCACATTGCTCTCTATTCTCCGAGGGGAAAACATAAAAATAACTGATCGACCTCCATCAAATACATCCCAACTTGACCCTTAGATCAAATCACGAATCTACACTCTCTTCAAGTTCGAGAAACAACATAGCTCCAACAACACTTACAACCTTTGTAACACAATTGTATACTATACCAAATCTAATACCTGAAACATCTCAGATAAGCAAAAGCTTTTCCCCCACTTGTTTTAAACTAACTCCTGCAGACAAACAGTTAGAAAACAAGTAAGTAACGATAGTGTTTCACACACATGTCACACACTAAGGAACAAACAATATTAGACAACCTGGCCGGACGGACCGACCTACTCTGATACCAATTGTAACACCCCATTTCCCAATACTAGTAGTTATAGTAAAATACACATCATATATCAGAGTTCTCCACAATGGGGTGTCCCATAATTCAAGTTCTCATAAAGTTTCAAAATACTTTACTCCATCATGTATTCAAAATGATTTTTCAGCAGCGGAAAAACGATAATTTAATCCGGTTTCATGGAATTCTAGCCTCAACAATAATAAAACTCCATAAAATACGTGGTTCAACATAGCTCATGAATTAAGATATGTAACAATAAAACAAATAAAGAACATAGCAAGTTCCCAAATCTCGTTTCATGTATTAGAGCAAGACTCTCTATATTCAACGAGCACACTAAAGACTCCAAGCTATCATCACGCTTCTACGAACTATTCTCGATCACTTGCACGTTACCCACGTGGAGGTAACATCACAACAAAAAGGGTGAGTAATCATAATTCATAACAAAAGATATAAGGAAAAGACATAGTAGTTATAAACAACAACGATCATGAAATCTGCACATCATCGTTTACCAAGTATTGTACTCACGACTTCATATCATAATTATATGTTCACATCTTCATCATAAATCACTGAAACATATCATAACACATCACAACACTTTAGTCACCCACATTTCACAACAACAAATCAACATTTATGCAACATTATGAAATTTAGTGCAATGCAATGCATGTGGTACCATCAAGGCATACGCCTTCGTCACAAAGCCATTTAGGCATTCCAAAGCATTAAGCCCTCATCACCATCCAGAGCATTAAGCCCTCGTCACCATCCAGAGCATTAAGCCCTTGTCACCAAATACAATGTCATATGATCGTGCAACAACATAATTATATAACACGCAATGTACAAGCTTTCGTCACTATGCCAATTTAGGAAAATCACATCATCATCATAACATTCATTGACGCCATATTCATCATCACAAAAAATTGTCATCATAGTCATTAACATCATCATCATACCACATACATCATAGTATTAACAACTCATCATAGCAACACATACCTCATTAAAATACCAACAATTCATCATAACAACACATATATAAATAAAATACAAACAATTCATCATATCATGTTAATCAAACATACATCATCATTATATCATCATATCATTATAGCAAATGAAACATCAAGGTATTATTAACATAACATCATATAAACAAATGTCAATGTAAGTCAACACGGGGAACCTAACTACATTTCATCTTAGTTATTGGGTAAATACTTCTTTTATCTCATTTTATTCCATCTAAATAAGTTAGTTGTATTAGCTACCCTAGACTTCAAACAGTATCTCAATTCGAGTTATAAAACCCAAGTTACGACTCTTTTAAGAAAATTTGACACAACCAATCAAATATGGACATCATCGCCCGAGGAAGCCTCTTGCTCGCCCGACAAAACTCCTTTCACTTTTGCATCTCCCGACGAAGGTACGGCGAAGCCTCCTATAGATACCTCTTTTCTGCCTTTTCACCTCTCATGTTCGCCTAGCGACATCCTAACATAGCTTAATTTCCGGCGACACTACCTTCGCTCGTGATACACATCGATGGAAATTCCTATTGTGATTCCTCCACTATTCATTCCTAAGTCTTCTTGCAAGTTCACCTCAAAGAAGATCCCAAAACTCATCTACAACGCCATGGTTTCACAACATCCCAATAGCACAACATAACAACATCACTTACATTATTCCTCATCATTATAACATCAATTGGCACCAATTTCATCATATTCATCATGCTATCCAATTCGTACCATATTGTATTCACACTTCCAAATCATTAGTACAAATCACATCATCAAATTAACACTCATCACTAAACATTACTTAAGTTACAACCTCATTAACATCGTTTAATTAGTAATCATGTTTATTATCAAAATAGCACATTCTTAGCATAACAACGTATAACAAATCAATCTTATAAACATATAGGTATTTTAGATTATTCCTCAAAGAAGTCATATAATTCAATCATAATATAGTTCATCTCGTTAGCTTTCCAACGGTTCGAACAACACATCAATCGGACTCCTAAAACTCAAGTTATGATCATTTTACGAAAGTCCAAACAGCCAACAGTCTCTACCACCCATCGCCTGGTGGAACCTTAGTGTCGCCCGACGATCCTTTGCTTTGAGCGTCACCTTAGCATCTCCCGGCGTTGCATCGTCGACAACACTTCTCCTTCTGCAATTTTCCACCTTTGGAGGCCTTCCGGAACTCCAAATTCAATTCCGTAAAAAGCTCTGGTTTTAGAATTTCATATCCTATGATTCTATACTATTATTAACATCATATAACAATTATTTAAAGGTTCTAACATCATACATTCATCAATGATTCATTCATTCATTCATTCAACACATGGTTTTTGTCCAATTTCATCAATCCTTATGAAAATTATCACACCAAACACAAACCTACCACTATCTTAACCTGATATCAATCATAATAAATGTGATTAAACCCCTTAACTTGGACTCCTAGATTTTATTCATGTTCCAAGCTCTACGGTTCTCTTCTCTTTTCTTCGTGCCCTAGCTGCTTCTCACTTTTCTCCAATATTCCACGATCGTAACAATTGAACATGAGAATTTCAATATTCCTTGTTTAACCCTTGGACCCCTATTATGTTATTCCATCATTTCCCTCACTTAATCGACATAACTTTACCATATAACCCTTCTTGTCTCTACACCATATTCCTTATTTTAATAATAACAATAATTCTAAATATTATTATTAAATCTAATTAATCCTAAATAATTATTTAAATTCTAAATAGTTATAAATTAATCAAATACTCTTCATATTTCTATTATTCCATTGATACCCCACAATAGTGTATCGCCGACAACCTCAACATATCATATAAATCACCACAACTCATATATTCGTCAATAATCATCAATATCCACACTAAATCAATTAAATAATTAATTCTAATTTTTGGGCGTTACATATAGCAGGTGCTTGGCCAGGCGCATATAACGCACTGGTGTTCTTATAAGAGAAATTTGGATGATTCTTCCATCTTGGTTTGTATGTGTTCGAGTAAGGGTTTCCTTGAGCATAGTGCACTTTGTCATTAGGAGTTCCTACTAAGAGTTGACATTCAGTAGCAGCATGTCTAGGTACTCCGCATATCTTGCAATTTGGAGTTATAGCAGCCACGATAGCTAAGGGTATTGCGGTTAAACTCTCTAACTTCTGGTCAAGAGCGCCTACCTTGGCATGGACGCTGTCAAGACTGCTGATATCGTACATACCGCCTTCCGTCGGTGCTTTCTCTCTAGGAGCTTTA
Source organism: Vicia sativa (assembly GCA_021764765.1). Lineage (NCBI taxonomy): Eukaryota > Viridiplantae > Streptophyta > Magnoliopsida > Fabales > Fabaceae > Vicia > Vicia sativa. The sequence goes on from CM038794.1 coordinate 100,340,766, forward strand.
TCTACTTGACTTCTTTCACTTCCCCACTGATAGTGGTTTTGAGCCATACTTTCTATAAGAGCATAGGCTGCATCATAGGACTTATCCATAAGTGCGCCACCTGCAGCAGTGTCTATTGTTAATCTCGTGTTATATAAGAGACCAGTATAGAAGGTATGTATAATTAACCATTCTTATAGGCCATGATGTGGACAGAGCCTCAACATGTTTTTGTATCTTTCCCATGCGTCAAAAAGAGACTCATTGTCTTTTTGTCTAAAATCGCTAATTTGGGATCTTAGCATAGCTGTCTTACTTGGTGGGAAATATTGCGCAACGAAGATCTTCTTTAACTCATTCCAAGAGGTGACTGAGTTAGCTGGTAGATACTGGAGCCAAGCTCATGCTCTATCTCTTAGTGAAAAGGGGAAAATATGAAGTCTTATCGCTTCTTGACTGACCCCATTAGCTTTAATTGTGTCTGCGTATTGCAAAAACATTGACATATGTAAGTTAGGATCAACCATTGAACCACCAGAAAAATGGTTATGTTGTACAGCGGACAACAAATATGGTTTGAGTTCGAAGTTGCTAGCCTCGATGGCAGGAGCAGTAATGTTGTTATGTAGCTCTTCTTGTGAAGGAATCGCGTAGGACTTGAGCAGACGTGGTTAATCACCCATGTCTGGTTCTTCAACTGGTTCAGCAGAAATAGAATATTCATAAAGGAATTGATTGTGAAATTCCTGGCAGCAGATACTTGATGTCACAGAGAATGTTATGACACAGTATCTGACACTATGTAGACAATTTACACAGTAAATACAAAAAGCAGTAAATAACACAATAAGTTGTTCACCCAGTTCGGTTCTAACAAACCTACGTCTGGAGGCTACCAAGCCAAGGAGGAAATTCACTATTAGTAGTATCAATTCAGAGTTAAACTCACCCGTTTACAACTCCTCACTTAATCACTACCCAATGACACTTCAACCTAAGTCCTACTTAGATCTGAGTTCCTACTCACTCCCCCTCAATCACCGCAGTGATATCAACCTATTGATTAATTGAATTGTGAAGTCACACTTCAATAAATTATCTTGATCTCGCTTCAAAGCTTACAATCAAGAGACAAACACTCGTGCTCCAAAGCTTTGAGTGATAAACTACCCTTACAGCAAATCCTAGTCCAATGCACTTATCAATTGATAGTTGCTTGGCTCACAAGAGAGAGAAACTAGAATTACACAATACCAACTGTTACTAACCTTAACAGTACATAAACAAAAGCCTTCAATGTATTCAATGGAATCCAGAGGCGTGGCTGTAGAGTAAGGGTTAAATTCTTTATATAGAAGCAGTCCTGAATCTTCAGTTTTGGGCTTCCATAAAGATAGCTAGGGTTCACTTAATTTTCTCCTAAAAACATGGTTTGTTCAACAACCAATTTAGGTTTAATTAAGATTAACCTAGCAGCCACGTGAGCATGCTTTCTAATAACAGAAAAACATAAATAAAATGCTCAACAAACTTCCTGAAAAATCTCAGGAAAAACTGATTCTGCAGAACAGAATGTCACACTGAATGTCATAACATCTGTTATGACATCAGTCTGTTTTCTGCAGAATTTCAAGCACAGCTTTAGCTTCCCTGTTCTGAGCTGTACTTTTACCATCCTTGTCCAGTAGGATTTATCTTCAATCTCTGAATGTCATGACATCTATCAAGACATTTCTAAAGTCTAGTTTTGCCAAAATTGATGCCAACTTAAAACACTAACAAACTCCCCCTTTGGCACATTTTTGGCTAAAACTACTAGACCTATCAGAGTACAAAATGCAGCAGAAGACTAACAACCTAGTTCTAATTTTTCCTAAGCTTTCCTAAGCTTCAAGTAACTAGAACTAAGAGAAGATAAATTCTACCCATACACAAGTCCCACAATTTCCCACAATTGCCCACAAACAAAATTTAAACAAACAGGCCATAAAATTTTAGGCCATAAAATCCCCAACATGCCATACAAGTTCCCAAAGTCCCATACTACTGTCAACACAGTAGTTCTTCTCCCCCTTTTTAGCCATAAAGGGCCAAAGGAAACCATACAAGTCCCCCAAACTTTTTAATCAAACAGTGTCAGCAACAAAAAATTATACCAGCAAGTAATTAAGTACCAACAAGTATACAGGGATACATCTCTGTCAGGACAATGTTTACAGTCATCCAAAAAGAAGCACAAATGGAAAAATACAAGAAACAAAGCAGAACATTGGCGAAACAACAAGAAGGAAATGGACTGAATACAAAACAGATAAAGAAAGCAACACAACAACTTAATTAGTTGCTCTCCTCTGCTGAAGAGGCATCTTCATTGTCGTGACATCGATCATCGCCTTATCGGAAGCTTGTTCGGGCTTTGCGGTTCGGAGCTTTCCTTTTCTTGGCCATTGGTGTCCTTTTGCATTTTGAACACCAACAAATTTAGCTCTATACTTCTTTGAGGAAGTTCCGATTCGTTATTTGCTCAACTTGAGAACCGAAATACCTCCCTTTACTTTGACAGGAAATCGGAAGAATCGGGGTTCACATGAGTTGTGGGACGTGATCATCGATGTCATGACATTCTTTGTGACATCCGGATCATCTGCTAAACTAGGGCTAGCGGTCTTTGATTAAGGGAACAAAATTCCGAGCAGTGATGTTCGTCTAGGATTACGGTGACTATCCTAGCAATGGCTTCTTCTACATACTTGGTACCTTCCTATTTCTTATCTCGGGGGAAGGCGTAGTCTTACCAGTGAGCGATGAACCTTGATCCTTCCGTGCATCTGATTGAGTCGGTTGCCATTGAGCGAGGAGACCTTCACGGTTCAATATCCATGGCTTCAAAAATGCCTAATCTCACCATGGTGGGAGATGAACGTCAGTCAAGAGGATGAGGAAGACATATTTCTCGGGAAAGGTTGAGAATCGAGACCAAGAATGACGCGGTTGAGAGTATCTTGGATGGAGAAGGTATGATACTTTCAACTGAAAAGGTTTATATGAAGGAGTCTTTTCACATTCTTGAACCCTATAAAAATAAGAGGAAATAAGCAACGACCCACTTATAATTAATAAATGGTCTCTTCCCTTTCTTGGAGGCAATCTTAATTGCTACAATTCCTCATCTTGACAGATGCCCGTTGCTCCTTAAGTTTTCAAATTGACTAGCATCAAGAGCCTTGGTAAAAATGTCGGCCATTGAAGTTCGTGACTACATGATCCAATTTAATCACCTTCTCCTCCACAAGTTCTCATGAAGTGATGTCTGATGTCTATGTGCTTAGTCCTACTGTGTTGAATAGGATTCTTTGATATATTAATAGCACTCAGATTGTCACAATACAATGTCATGACATCCTGTGTGACATTATACTCAGACAGCATCTGCTTCATCCAGACCATTTGAGAACAACTGCTACCAGCTGCTATGTATTCAGCTTCAGCAATGGATAGGGACACACAGGTTTGCTTCTTGCTAAACCAAGAAACAAGATTGTTTCCCAAGAAGAAGCATCCTCCAGAGGTACTTTTCCTGTCATCAGCACTCCCAGCCCAGTCAACATCACAATATCCAGACAGAATTGGTTCACATCCACGGGAATATAGGATACCATAATTGCAAGTTCCACTCACATACTTCAGGATTCTTTTCACCTGGTTAATGTGACTTACTTTAGGCTCACGATATCTTGCACATACCCCAACTGCATAAGCAATGTCAGGTCTGCTGGCTGTTAGGTACAACAAGCTCCCTATCATGCTCCTATATAAACTTTGATCAACCTTTTCTCCACTTGCATCCTTGGTCAACTTCAAATGTGTAGGAGCAGGAGTCCTTTTATGGCTGACATTCTCCATTCCAAACTTCTTGACAATATTCTTTGCATACTTGCTTTGTGAAAGAAATGTTGAATCTTCCATCTGTGTGACTTGCAATCCAAGGAAGTAAGTTAACTCTCCCATGAGACTCATTTCAAACTCTGCTTGCATTTGATTGGCAAATTGTTTCACCATTGTCTCTGACATTCCTCCAAATACTATGTCATCAACATAGATTTGAGCCACCATAACCTTCCCACCTTCATTCTTGACAAAGAGAGTTTTATCCAATCCTCCTTTCCTGTATCCTTTGTCTGTAAGAAACTTGGTCAGCCTTTCATACCAGGCCCTAGGGGCTTGTTTTAGACCATATAGGGCTTTCCTTAATCTATAGACATGTTCAGGAAAACTTGGATCCACAAATCCTTTAGGCTGTTCTACATATACTTCCTCATTTAAGTAGCCATTTAGGAAGGCACTTTTCACATCCATCTAAAATAATTTGAATTTCAGAATGCAAGCAACTCCTAGTAGAAGCCTGATTGATTCCAGTCTAGCCACTGGTGCATAGGTCTCATCAAAGTCAATTCCTTCCACTTGAGTGTAACCCTGAGCAACAAGTCTTGCTTTATTCCTGGTGACAGTCCCTTCTGCATCAGACTTGTTCTTGTAGATCCACTTAGTGCCAATGATGTTTGTTCCTTCTGGTCTAGGAACTAATTCCCATACTTCATGTTGCTTGAACTGGTTCAATTCCTCTTGCATTGCTCCAATCCAAAATTCATCACATAGAGCTTCTTTGACATTCTTTGGCTCTATTTTTGACACGAAGGGGAGTTTGAGGCAGTTTCTCGGATCTTGTAACAACACCTTTGGTTGGGTCTCCAATGATGAGATCCTTTGGATGATCTTTCGAATCTGATTGAGGATCTTTGTTTGCTTCCTCAGGTTCAGATTTAGGTGAAGTAGGAGTAGGAACATTTTCCTTATCAGGTACTTGAGGTGATGTCTCAAACCATGTCTCAACATCATATGGGACATTGTGCTCCTGATAATGATCATCAACAATGACATTAATAGACTCCATCATAACTGGTTACGGGTTGAATACCCTATATGCTCTGCTTTTGTGGAGTATCCCAAAAATGCCTTCATCACTCTTAGAATCCATTTTCTCCTTTGATCACGATCTGTCAGAATATAGCATTTGCTCCCAAACACATGAAAGCATTTCACAGTTGGTTTTCTTCCTTTCCATAGCTCATACAGGGTGGAGACAGTTCCCTTTCTTAAGGTAACCCTGTTGTGAACATAGCAAGCTGTATTCATAGCTTCAGCCCAAAAATGAATAGGGAGTTTCTTAGCATGAATCATTGCTCTGGCAGATTCCTGTATAGTCCTATTCTTTCTTTCCACAACCCCATTTTGTTGAGGTGTTATAGGAGAAGAGAACTCATGGTTGATCCCTTCTGAGGAACAGAATTCATCAAACTTGCTATTCTCAAATTCCTTTCCATGGTCACTTCTTATTCTGACAATACTGACTTTCCTTCTCTCTCAAGTCTTTTGCATAACTCCTTAAAGACATCAAACACTTGATTTTTCTTTGATGAAGTTTATCCGGTAAATGGAGAAGTCATCCACAACAACATAGGCATATCTTTTTCCACCAAGGCTTTCAACTGCAGGCCCCATCAAGTCCATGTGCAGCAGCTCCGGATTTTAGATGTGGTGCGATGTCTAGACATTGAGTGTGACATTCGGTTTTCTTTCCAACTGGCACTCACCACACCCTTCCTTCATCAATGTGAAGTCTTGGTATCCCTCGATGACCTCCATTGAGATGATCTTTTCATTCCTCCGAGGTGCGATGTCCTAGTTTTTGGTGCCACAACTTGACCTCCTTTTCATCTTTGTCTGTGGAACATACAGATGAGAGGTTGGTGTTCTCAGATTCCCACATGTAACAGTTGTCTTTTGATCTGATTCCTCTCATAACTACTTCTTGTTGATCATTGATTACAAGACATTCAGATCTAGTGAAGTTAACTTTGAATCCCATATCACATAGCTGACTTATGCTTATGAGGTTAGCAGTCAAGCCTTTTACCAGCAGCACTCCACTTAGATTTGGAACTCCAGAGCAGTCTAAGTTTCCAACACCTTTGATTTCTCCTTTAGCTCCATCTCCAAAGGTAACAAAGCTGGTGGAATGAGGTTTGACATTATTTAGTAGGTTTTTTATTCCAGTCATATGCTTAGAACACCCACTGTCAAAGTACCAATCTTCCTTGGCAGACACTCTGAGAGAAGTGTGAGCTATCATTGCTTCAGTCTTCTTCTTCCACTTTTGAGTGTAAGGTACTTTGATGTTTTTAGGCTTAACATAGGAGTCCGATTAGGTATCCATGTAGCCTATAACAGAAGGGTTTTATGTGTCCAAACCTTCCACAATGATGACATCTCCATCTTTGAAACTTCTTCTTCATGTTTCTCTGATCCTGATGTTGATCCCAATGTTGTGACATCTGCCTTGACTTTGGTTTCCTAGGCCTCTTCTTTTTCTTGTCACTAACAAGTTCCTTTGCAGCCACATATCCTAGACCATGCTTATTTCCAGCATTTTGCCCAAGCTGAAGGATTTCTTCCAACTTTTCTGTTCCAGAGGTCAGCATTTTGACAGATTTAGTCATCTGATCAAGCTTGGAATTTAACACCGTAATTTCACTTTGTTGAGATGTCTTATAGTGTCAGATTCTCCTTCTTTTCGACTTTCACTTCACATTTTCTGCCTCCAACTTCTCAATCAGCTTTTTCTGTTTTTCATTCAGCTGACATACTTCACCACTTCTGATACACAGTTTCTTGTAAGTATCAGCAAGTTCTTCAAAGGTCACTTCTTCATCACTAGAGTCATTATCTGAATTACAACTTCCAGAAGGTGCAGTGACAAGATTAGCTGCTTCTTCCTCAGACTCACTTCCTGAATCAGACCAAGTGACAACCATTCCTTTCTTTTGTTTCTTAAGAAAGGTGGGACATTCAGCTCTAATGTGTCCATATCCTTCACATTCATGACATTGGACTCCTCTGCTTTGACTTCCTTTTTCTTCTGACCTGGATCTTCTGCTGGAGTCATAAGATCTGTTGATGTCAGATGGAATGTCCTTGACATTTGACCTTGACCTTGGATCAATTCTCTTGATGAGCTTGTTGAACTGTCTTCCAAGCATAGCTATGGCTTCAGATATCTTCTCTTCATCACCCTTCTTGCACTCCTCTTCAGTATTGGATACAAGGGCTATGCTTTTATTCTTCTTATTAGTATTCTCACTGATTCCCATCTCAAAAGTCATAAGAGATCCAACAAGTTCTTCAACCTTCAAGGTGCTGATGTCCTGTGCCTCCTCTATTGCAGTTACTTTCATTTCAAATCTCTTAGGCAAGGATCTGAGAATTTTCCTTACCAACTTCTCCTCTGACATCTTTTCACCCAGAGCTCCTGAGGTGTTGGCTATCTCCAAGATATTCATGTGGAACTCATGAATAGTCTCATCTTCTTTCATCTTCAAATTTTCAAATCTGGTAGTGAGCATCTGGAGTCTTGACATCTTCACCTTGGATGTCCCCTCATGAGTAGTTTTGAGGGTGTCCCACACATCCTTGGCCAGCTCACATTGATGAACCAGTCTGAAGATATTTCTGTCAATACCATTAAATAAAGCATTCAGTGCTTTAGAATTCCCCAGGGCAAGCTCCTCTTCCTCTTTGCTCCATTCTTCCTCAGGTTTCAAGACAGTAGTCCCATCTTTCTCAACCTTGGTTGGATGTTTCCATCCTTTATCAGCAGCTCTCCAAGCCTTGATATCTACTGATCTTAAGAAGGCAACCATACGAGGCTTCCAGTACTCATAATTAGACCCATCCAGAATAGGTGGTCTACCTCCAAATCCTGCTTCTTTATCCATTATGCCAGAAACTATTATCCCTAGATCTCACCCAGAAATAACAAGCAGGGTGCCTGCTCTGATGCCAATTGAAATTCCTGGCAGCAGATACTTGATGTCACAGAGAATGTTATGACACAGTATCTGACACTGCTTTGACAATTCACACAGTAAATATAGAAAGCAGTAAATAACACAATAAGTTGTTCACCCAGTTCGGTTCTAACAAACCTACGTCTGGAGGCTACCAAGCCAAGGAGGAAATTCACTATTAGTAGTATCAATTCAGAGTTAAACTCACCCGTTTACAACTCCTCACTTAATCACTACCCAATGACACTTCAACCTAAGTCCTACTTAGATCTGAGTTCCTACTCACTCCCCCTCAATCACCGCAGTGATATCAACCTATTGATTAATTGAATTGTGAAGTCACACTTCAATAAATTATCTTGATCTCGCTTCAAAGCTTACAATCAAGAGACAAACACTCGTGCTCCAAAGCTTTGAGTGATAAACTACCCTTACAGCAAATCCTAGTCCAATGCACTTATCAATTGATAGTTGCTTGGCTCACAAGAGAAACTAGAATTACACAATACCAACTGTTACTAACCTTAACAGTACACAAACAAAAGCCTTCAATGTATTCAATGGAATCCAGAGGCGTGGCTGTAGAGTAAGGGTTAAATTCTTTATATAGAAGCAGTCCTGAATCTTCAGTTTTGGGCTTCCATAAAGATAGCTAGGGTTCACTTAATTTTCTCCTAAAAACATGGTTTGTTCAACAACCAATTTAGGTTTAATTAAGATTAACCTAGCAGCCACGTGAGCATGCTTTCTAATAACAGAAAAACATAAATAAAATGCTCAACAAACTTCCTGGAAAATCTCAGGAAAAACTGATTCTGCAGAACAGAATGTCACACTGAATGTCATAACATCTGTTATGACATCACTGCTTTTCTGCATTTCAAGCACGCTTTAGCTTCCTGCTCGAGATGTACTTTTACCATCCTTGTCCAGTAGGATTTATCTTCAATCTCTGAATGTCATGACATCTATCAAGGCATTTCTAAAGTCTAGTTTTGCCAAAATTGATGCCAACTTAAAACACTAACAGATTGGTATGAGGTACTCGTACGTGGCGTCTTCTAATAATAGAGCGCTCAGGTTCGGGGATTGGTAGCACTAAGTCTTAGCCTCGAGAGAGAGTACTTGGCATACAATTGGGAATGGTGCCTTAGTCTATATAGTGTAACTTAAGGAGTTATGATATCGACTTGTTAGTCCCCAACAACGGCGCCAAAAACTTGATCGCGACTTTGTGTGTCTTAAGAAATCTAGACCGCAAGTATACAGTTCTATCGAGTGTAGCTTTAAAGATTATCGAATCCCAAGGGACTAAATATTGAACTATTGCTATCTTAGGTTACTACGTAAATCTAAGGCTAATAATATAATTGATTTGGGGTTTTAGGGAACTTAAGTGAATATAATCTAGTTTAAATTCAAGGGGAGATATCGGTATGTAATGGTCGGACTTCAAGGATTTAGCAATTCATTGACACAATCTGATTATTAAAACATCTTTCAGTAGAAAATATTTGTTTGAAAACCCTCTTCTCATACTCTCGTAATAAAATAGTTGGTTATTAAAATTGGTAATTGAAACCAGAAAATTGTTCATTTAAAAATAATTGATCAATTGATATTGCTAAACCCCGTCGGCTATATGACCTTACATACCCATAAACTAATTTAGCCTAGCATATTATAAAATTCAATAATAGCGCAACAATAATAAATAACATCAAACAAAATTAACTCAAGCATTGCAGACAATTTTGACAATAATAAATTAAAGCTTTAAAAATAAACCTGAAAACAAAATTGCAAATAAATCCTTAATCGTCAAGTGTCACCCACATGTCGGTGAGATTTGCCTTTTGTTGCTCTGAAAATAAATTCAAGAAAGAAAATAAAAGCTCGGCTCTAACGTAAGGTTAGAACCAGCAAAAGTTCACAGCAATTTTCGATGTGGAAATTGCTATGAGAAAATAGAAACTGAAACGAGAAAAATAGATGAAACTGGAAATCGGTAAAGAAAAATAAAACTGAAATAAATTCACTGGAAAATTTAACAAAGTAAAGGCAAAGCTAAGTGAAAATAAGGAGGAGAATAAATGAAGCATCTCGCTGCCTATTTATAGAGTTTGAGTGTGGCTGGAAAGTAGGAATCGTTACGTGAGTTACTTGCTTTTTCTGGATTTTTCTGCAAGTGAAATCCTCTCTGTGGCGGTCGCTAGGGTTTGATGGAGGAGATGTGATGATTGTCACGGGATTGCTTCAAGAGAAATCTTTCCTTCCTAGGTTGTAGCGACCGTTAGGGTTGCATGGAGGGAGTGTGTGATGACGGTCACACATGCTGGACTAGTGAGAAGCGTGTGTGGTAATGGGCTGGGCCTTGTTGCTTTTTCATTTCTTTTCTTCCAGCCTTGTTTTCATACCCCTATTTTGATATCACACCACAAGCTTGCATATTTTGCCCTTTTTGTGGATTTTAGGCTCGATTCACTCAACTTTTTGCGACTTTCTTCGTATATGCCTTGTAAACATTAAATACCTGGAAACATAGAAAATATCGGCATAATACGAATAAAGAGTAATTTAATTTAAATAAAATGCGGGTAAAATTCATGTAAATTGATTCAAATATACGATAAATTTTGGTTTATTAGTGGCAAAGAAGTTCTAATCTAGTTTCTTCATGCTTGAGACAATGAAGGGAGTTTTATAGTGTATGCAGAGGGTTCTAGTGGAACAAATATGCTCTAATTGATTCATAATCATTATGAGAGTCATAAAAATTGAATAATCTGAATACGATTGTGATAAGTCTTATATTTTTTAGTTCATTTATATTATTTAGAGAAGATTCACACAAGACTAACTAATTCCATATTACTTTCATTTGTGCTAAAACCTCATAAAATAATTTATCAAATTGTTGTTTTTTTTAATAAGATTGAATAAACTCAAAGAAAATGGAACAAAAAGAAGGGGGGCTAGGCCAAAACTCTCAACAAGACGAAATGAACCTAAAGAAAGGTAAACCTAGCCTATTATGTACAAAATATGCCCTTAAGAAAGTAGGAATGTTACTGTAACAGGTGTAACCAGGAACCGTAAGACCTATACTAGCCATAAATTATGCACAACTATTGCCTTTTCTGAAAATATGAGAAGCAAAAAAAGACATATTTGCAGAAATATTGACACAATTACCCATTTGTAATCTGCCAAGGCACAATAAAAGGAGGAGAAAAAACACGAATCACAGCTTAAGAGTCTGATTCTAACCAAAGCTTGCGGAAACCCTTCTCATGGGCAAACTTAATAGCTATCACAACACCCGTGAGTTTGGTGATGAGAAAATTAGCAACGCCAATATAACTCGTAAAGGCTCCAAGAAACCTACCATCAAAGTCACGCGCAATACCACCATAAGCAGAGGATCTGGGACTGCCCAAAGAGGTCTGTCACAATGAAATTTGATCCACTTCTAAGGGGAGGCTTCCAGATAACTTCCACAATTTTAGGAGCGTTAGGCGGCTAAATAGTGACCCTAAAATTCCTTAAGATATCAAACTCTCTCATATTGATGAAAGAAAGAGATTTAAAAGTATTATCGATCATCCCACAAACCGATACAATATCAACTATAGAAGAGGAATGAGAAATACAAATACCTTTGAACCTGACCGAATTACGAGCCACCCAAATAGAGTTGAGGACGTGAATGCTAGCAGCCTTGAAAAGAAGTTGGCAATGAGCAGCCAATTTCCTCTTGTTAACACTCCAGGTGTCTTCCCAAGAATAAATCCACACCGAAATGCTAAAAAGAGTGCACAACCAACCCCAAATCTTCCTAGCATACTGACAATCAAAGAAAATATGAGAGGAGTTTTTATTTTGCTGTACAAAGACTACAAATAGAAGGAAAAGAGAAGTTCATTCGCTTAAGTTGATCGTCGATACAGATTTTGTTACGCAACAATCTCCAAACTAAGAACGATTTTGAAGGCGAAATACAATTCGCCCAGATCCAACTCCACAAATCCAACCGAATACCCGAGATCCTTTTGAAATCATAAGTCTATCTAAGCGATTAATCCCCGGAAGATGTGGGGTTCCAAATTCTCTTATATGGATAAAGATCGAAAGGAATATGACAATTTAGAATTCTGGCCTGAACATAATCTGAAATTATCCCAGAGCCAGTTTGAAAATTCCAACTACTATTAACAATAAAAGAATTAACCAACAAATCCTCCGGAACCGTAGCGCTACCCAACTCTAAATGAAGCAGATACTCACACCAAGAGTCATACCAGAAACTAATATAATTACCATTTTCGAGAAGCCAAGAGGAATTCTCACAAATAACCAGAATCGTTGCCATGATACTAGCTCATAACGAAGAAAAGATATGATGATTAATGAAATTATTCTTTCCCATAACCTGGCTTCTAGAGAGAATAGCCCACTGCTCCTCCGAATTAACAAACTCCTAGGCCAACTTTAAATTAGACGCAACATTAAGCTCTAGCAGGGACCTAATACCAAGGTCACCTTCAATGATAAGCTTGCATAAACTTTTCAAGGACACAATAACAATTTTGCTCTTAGCAACGTTCCCGCTCCAGATGAAGTTACGGGTTGCTAACTCAATCCTCCTCAACAAAGAAACCGACCACAAATAAATACTCATAGAATGAATGAGCATGCTATGAATAAAAGACTTTATTAGCTCCATTTTACCCGCGAAAGCGAATAGAGGCCCTTTCCAAGAAAGCAGCTTAAAAATGATTTTATCGGCAATCATAAGAAGATGTTTGGATCTAAGACTTCCCTTAAGAACAGGGACACCAAGATACACAAACGAGGAAAGACCTAACCAAGATCTTTCAACTGTTAATATTGAAGAGATAAATCAATGATATTATAACCTTGTTTTAAATTATTCCATATCTCCTTAAAATTTTCAAACCACCCAAATTAGAGTTGAATACTTAGAGTTGAGTTATTGTGAAACCAAGTAATAATATGATGCTTCTTGCTATCTCGTTTCTCTAATTTATCAACATGGGCTTCTGGTTCTTAATTATCAACACGGGCTTCTGGTTCTTAATTATCAACATTTCGCTAAAAAGTGAATTAATGAAATGTTGCCACTTCAAAGTCGCGTTTATGCATTTAGATGTTTATCTAATTATCAATTAAATTGAATTAATTAAACAAAATGATATACTTTCATTAGTTATTTTCTTAACTAAATACTATATTTTCTTACATTATTTTCTTGATTAGAAATAAATGTTATGACCAAATATCTTTTATTTATATTAGTTTAGCATGGAACACAATTTAAAATATCAGCAAATTTATTATTCCTAATAACTAATTTTAATGACCGTAAATCTTATTGAAGACCAGAATCAGTATTATTTTGAAAAATAACATATAGTTAATTTACAATTTAATATTTAAAAAATATTATATATTTTTATTTAAAATAAATTCTAATAAATTGAAGTTGGGAAATTCAGTTAATTTTTTTTTGTTAAAATGGTAATTATTTTTTTAAAAGAATGTGAGGTAACTGATTTTATTTTCTTAAAAAAACTTTTTTTGTTTACTAAGAATAAAGATTTGTTGAAAAAAATCTTATCTAGAAACGCGTTTAGTTTTCTTTAAATGGAAAAACTGAAATAAACTTCAACGGAAACCGCGTAAACTGTTGGTCATAAAAAGCACTATTACTAAATGAGGTATGCAACCGTGTTATCTTTATTTGTCGATCAAGAAACTGTACATGCAGATTTCGTGTTATTTACTTCTAAAGTAAGCATATTTATTATTTATGGGATCAGTATATCAAAGATTAGATTTCAAACTTTATAAATATTTTATATATTAGAAATTGCAAGTTTTACTTTAATATTTAGATTTTGTTATTATTTTAATCAAACAATTGCTTATGTGCTATATGAAAGCGTGAAGATTGTGACACATAATCATTTTAATTTACAATTTTTTTAATTTTAAAAGAAAATGACTAGTATGTATTAATTTTAATTTTTTTTCTTTATTCAAAATTTGTGATTAATTTTTTAAAAAATATTTAAAAATTTGATTAAGTAAAGAGACAAAGAGAAAAACAACGGATATAATTTGAAACAATGAAGTAAATATATTAATTAAGGAGATATGATTAAAGAACTTGTACCGAGATTTATACATGTTAAGTCAGTCGAACGTTGATTTATTTTTGTCTTTAAGAGATTTTTTTAGAGTTTTAATAATAATAATTTACAAGTTTATGTCAATAAACTTTCATTACAAAGCGAATCGAGAGATTTTACATTGACTTATTTTTCCAACCAAACGAAAAAAACTTCCACGGGATAGAAATGTGGCTAAAAAGGAAACATTTTGTGGGCTAAATAAATGGGATATTCGATTAGGCTTATCGATTATTCACTCAAATAATTGATTGTTAAGGCCTCAAATGAAAGATTTTGATATTTAGTTGTTACTAATCATTAAGAGACTATCTCAATCGATTAAACACTTTCAGCCAATCATAAACTCTCCTAATTAGTTGGCTAGGTTCTAAAAAAATTTAGATGATTTTTTCAAATAAAGAGAGATCTTAAAAACATTTTTAAGTGTGTGTCTATGTGAGTTGCCTTAGTATCTTAGAAGTTACTCTCATACTTTCACAAGACTCTGATCACTCAGACATACATGACTATGTGAGCTTTCACACTTCCTCTTCTTTACAACTTTGAAGCTTCAATTTCCTTTTCCATATACACCGGTCATGTAAGCACTTCTCTTAGGACCTTAAAGCTTCTATTTAATGAGGCTTGAGACATCTTCAAGTTAATCACCATCATCAAAAATTTGTAAAGATATCACCTCCGACTTTAACAAGCATCAACGCTTCAACAAGCATCAATATTGTTAGTATCAAAACACTAATAAAATGAGGGTTGACCTCTAAAAAATGCTTAAAACAAGAGATATGAGCCCATGAAGTTATGATACTTTTTGTCCAACACTTAGATAAAATACCAAGCAGCTTTTGACCTAAAAGGTGACTCACTTTATTGCCAATTTTCACAATGATCCAAATTGATTCAAAAAAAGTGTTCAACATTAAAGTTGTAGATATGGTTGCAAGCTTTCCAAGATGTCCAAGAGCATTAATTTATCTTATTTGAGTTAGAAGTTTCAAATTTATGAAGATGGGTGATCAAAGTTGGATTATAAGTCATTTTTGAGAAAGCTTAATGAACAAATGTTCAAGCCATGCTATGTGATATGGTTTTTCAGGGCATAGTGCCTCTAAATCTCTCAAAATCACAAGAGTACACAGCCTTCAAGCTATTGTCCAAGAGATACAAACCATTATTCAAATAACTTGCCATTTTTAGAAGAAAGTTACCACTTTCATTCTTGAAAAGCAAGATTTTTGTACAAAACTTGTCTTGATCCCATACCTCTACTTGTTTCCGATCACACTCCACCATGAATCAGGGAAACAATTTCTCTTCACAAAGCCACTCCTTGTATTATACATTAGAACTATAGAAGTTTCATGTAACTATGTTATGATGCAATTTTCGAGAATTAGATGTTTTGGAAGTCATAGAAGTTAAGAAGATGGGGGTGTATGACCAAAAGTGTAGAAACATAAGGGTGTGGTGATATAAGCAATTTACTAGTATTATTTGAATTAAAATACTGGATTTAATACTATAGTATAATGATTAAAATAAAATTTATTAGTAGAATAATATAATGATTATTATTTTATGTTTATTAAATAAGTTATTCTAGTAATAAGAGGAAGGGCATAATTGGAATATAAATTTAGGGGTCCAATGGGTTAAGTGATCATAAGAAGAGTTAGGTATTTTGAACGTAGAACAAAGTCAGAACGATCGAGAAGAGAGAAGAAGAGGATAGGAAGCTAAAACAAGAGTAGAGGTTTAGAATCATCAAATCTAAGGTAAGGGTGAGGTTCTAACTCTATAATAAATGGTATAATTGTGGGTAGATGATGATATTTGATGTTAGGTTTTGTGGTGTAGACATTTGTTAAATTGATCGTTAAATTTGATTTTGAATGATGGAATTGGTATGACGTTTGTGTTATAATTGATATGTATAACATGGATTGATAATTTCATGAATTAGCATGTTTTGATGTGTTTGAAAAATTGAATTTTGGGTGAAAAAGGATCAATCTCATAGCAAAAGAAAATTATGTTTTTTGACTATGTAATAGTGAAGTAACCGGTTACTTTATAATGGTAACTGGTTACATCAGAAAAGTTTGGAAATTGTTGGCTATTGGTGTAGCAGCAAAAAAAACTCTGAAACTAAGCCATTGATTGACTCAACTCGCAAAAATAACAATGAAGTCACCACCGCTTTTATTTCATCCAAAGGACTATGAAAACGAGAGAATAAAATCCTAAAAGAAAATGAGATCAAGGTACGGGGGTTAATTATGCAAAGGGAAGGTATTAGGAACCCTAAGGATCTACGGTACTCCGCAGGAACCTCTTTGAAAATTTGTGTATGTGTTATAAAAAGATATGTACAAAATGGATGGTGTGGGTGAGAAAAATAAGTATTTTTTTACAATTTTTGATTTGATAGAACTTCCAATGAGTTCTAGGCCTACATACCAACAATTTGCAATGTTTAAATCAAAATCCATGTAGTTCGGTTAAAAAAGACCGAAATTGGTGTGTTGGTTAATTTTAAGAAGAATAAACATCATCGTCATATCCGAGTGGTAAACATGCCTACTACCCACAATTATGAGAAAGGAGCATTTCGTCAACTCAAAGCGGAGAATTGAGCTCGAATTTCATCAAGAAGCATCCTCAACACCGAGTGAAAAATGTCTCGCTTCACTATATATTGTAGAAGTACAGCAGATCGCATCACTTCAAAGAATTGACAAGGGTCTAATCTTTCAAGAAAATTGTTTTAAGAAGGAAAGCCACAAAGGGCTCAAAAAGTTTGAATGAGGTTAATTGACTTTTATTCTTGAAAAAGATGTCAAAGTATTGTTAAATTGGTTAATGGTTTATTAAGAAAAGAAATTTGAAAATGCATGGACCTAAGTCCAAGTTTATTGTGAAAGCGGTTCGAGTTTGAAAAACAAGAAGCTTTTGAAAAAGGGAGAAGATTTTTGAAAATTAAAGAATATTGGAGGTGATAAAGAGGTTAACCTATGTACATAAAGTAAAAGGTGAGGATAAAGAAATATCTAACCGGGTTAGAAACCAGTACTTGACATCAAGAAGCCAATACCATATTCTCATCCTTTGGATTCACAAACCAAGTATCCGGACAAAAAATACCAAATCTCAGATGAATCTATTCCTCAGATGAAATCATGTCTTAAAAAAAAGGGCAGAGTAACAACTGTATTTAGAGGAAATCCACTCGTATACGAGTACAAATAGAATAACCTGCATACAGACAAAGAATCCAAATACGTTTCCCAAAATAATACCGACAAATCCGATTGATTCTCGAACTTCGAGTAAATCCAATAATTAAATCCTTAAATAATTTAATTAACCAATTAATTAAATTCGGGCGTTACAATTAGAAACACAAACACACGCTTAAAAGGCTTGTAATTGCAAAAATCAATGAATCCAAAACTGACTTTCGAGCAAAAACAAAAATCCATGGCGCCTTCTTCTCCAACATGGTTCTCATTACTCAGAGACATTTATGATGTAATATTGGACTCTTTGGAAAGCTGATATTGCAAACTTTGCAATATGCTTGGAAATATGTCATTTGGTGTCTTGAATCAAAAGTTATGGTCATTTGAAATCAACAAAAACTCCCTGATTTTTCATACTTAGATAAATTTCTAAGTTTGGTACAAAAAATGACTTGTAATGTTTTGCTTTCAAAAATGCTTTTTCACTCAAACTTTTCTCTTGGCCAACAAAGATGGCATGGTGTAGACCTCTTAATGGCATTATGAAAAAATAACCACTCTGAAACTCCAAAAATTGAGAAATTTATGACCTTGTGAAGTTGATGAAAAATCATGAAATGACCTATAATCTTTTGATCTCTTCAAGCATCCTCCAAACATCTTCAAGTCTTGAAACACAAATGGAGATAAAGTTCACATGCTCAAGATTATTATGGAAAAATAATAACCTCAAGGTAATAAATAATGAACAAGTTATGATTCCATAAAGTTGATGGTAAAAAAATGGAGAAATTCACCAAGGACTTGTAATCTTTTAAATTCCCAAGCAATCTTCCAAGCATTTTCTACTCTTGAAAATTGAACTAAGTTGTAGTATACATCCTTAGGTTCATTGTGAAAAAATAATGAGCTCAAAGAGATAAAGGATGACCAATTTATGATCTCTTGAAGTTACACAAGAAAGATGAAGAACCAATCTAGAGAGCTTGCAATCTTTGAACCTCAAAGCATCTTCTAATCAAACAACACCCTTGAACCAACAAAGAGACTTGATAAGGATAATTTTAAGAGGCCCATGGATTTGGAATCAATCATAAATATCATTCAACAACCAAGATATGCTCCTCAGAAGTCCAAAACCCTAATTCCAAGAGCATTGGCTATGACATGGAGAATTCTTTAAACTTTGATGATCTCCCTTGCACATGGAGCATATTCACATGATGAGAGATTGTTGTAGATGATAATAGGAAATCATAGCAAGAAAATCCACTTCAAAATATTGAAAATTGATGAAATCATGCACTTGTGATCCACAGCTCAAGGACCTTGGTCAAATTAGGTCAATCCACTTGAATCAACTTGGCATTTTGAATTCATCTTGCAATATATAATGTGATGAGATCCATTGGTCCTCATCCAATGATGATAGATTGAGACACACCACATGATAAATCCAGACAAATCCTTGGGTGTTGGGGAGAGAATACATGAGAATAAACATATGAACCTATGGACTTCTAGAAGAAGAACCTTTGTATCATCCATCTACAACACAACATCTAAAGAGAAAATACATATTTTGTGGTTAGGAAAACGCCAATTATCATATGCAAAAATTCACACAAACAAGGTTCCTGGTGATCCCTATAAGAGTAAACTTAGAGATAGGAGAGAGAGTCAAACTTAGCTTATAATCTTTGTGCAATGGAATGTTATGAGATTATAGAGGATATTAGAGGGGAAATTGGGGTACAACAACTGGTTTAGTGAAGTAATCGGTTACCATTAAGAGATAACTGGTTGCATCAATCAAAACTTTAGAAATACTGGTTACTGCTTCAATGAAGTAACCAGTTACCATTATGAGGTAACCGATTACCTCAATCAAAATTTGTGTAACATGGGCACGTCAGGGGTGAAGTAATCGGTTACTTCAGTTAAGTAACTCGTTACCTTTCTAAACTGGCAGATTTTTGTAAACTTTAAAAATTAATAACTTTTGACTCGGGTGTCCGTTTGTCACATCGTTTGCACCGTTGGAAAGCTAAAAATATTCCTAATAATGTGACATTCATTTTGATGGAAGTAGACCAATATTTTATTAGAATATTTATGATGTGCGTGTATGTCGTACATGTCATAATATAAAATGTTGTGATTGATTTAAGATGATGTTGCATGAATGATTCGTTGGTGTTGCACAAAGTATTGCATGATATAATGATGATGATGGCATGTATTGGCATGACATTGATGAATGAGAAAAATCAATGTAAAAATTATGTTGTTGCATGTCAGTGTCACATGCGTTCATGAAAGATGTCATGTATTGGCGAAAGATGACAAGTATTGGCGAAAGATAGCATGTATTGGCGTTGCTGCCCAAAGTTAGCATTATTAAGTTGAGGGTTTTGCCCTGATGGTACCACGTGCATTTTGAATCAGTGTCAGTTGTTGTTACGAAGGTGATGTTTATATATATATATATATATATATATATATATATATATATATATATATAGAGAGAGAGAGAGAGAGAGATGAGGGATCAAATTACACCCGAAGACTTACACCATGAGTTACACTCGCTCAAAAACGTTACTTCGGATTAATATTTTTTAAAATCAACTGTTGGATTGAAACATAATATCATATAGATCATTCCTATAAAGTTTGAGACTAATCTATAATGATTTACTATACGATCAAGATATCTAAAAATTAACGTCAAAATGAACTTTCATATAACATTAATTTTGATGTAGTTCATTAACATAGTAAATCATTATAGATTAGTCTCAAACTTTATAGGAATGATCTATATGATATTATGTTTCAATCAACGGTTGATTTTATTAATGTAACATTTAGCGAGTGTAACTCATGGTGTAGTCGGTGTATTCCTCCTCATATATATATATATATATATATATATATATATATATATATATATATATATATATATATATATATATATATATATGTAAATTTTGGTGATGATGTTGAGCACGAAATCTTGCATGATATATCTATCACATATCCGAAACTATATGATTTATTATATTGTTGTGATATTTCACCCTTTTGAATGTTGCCTCTACGTGGGTAGCATACAGATATCTAGGAGTAGTCCGAGTTGCAGAGTCTAGAAGATGTTGCTCTTCTTATTTTGAGTTGGCGTCAGTGCTCTGATACGTAACACGTGGGGGGGTGAATGCTTGTTTTGTTACTTCATTGTTTTACTTTGATGATTATGTTGGAGTACTGTAAACTCCTATTTATTTGATTAAATCTTATTTTATGTTTGAGTTAAATATGTTGAAGACGATAATTATTTCCTTTCCGCTGCGATGATAAAGTTGAAGTTTTGAGACTATGGTGAAAATGTCGTTGGTTCACCCAAAAATGTGTATGTATCTGTTTAGTTTTACTTGAGCAGGTTTTAAAATGTTGAATGAATGTAGCATCCTATTCTTGATGTTTTGATTTAAAATTTAATTTACTCTAATTTTTACTTTAAATTACCGATAGGGAAATAAGGTGTTACAGGATCCCCCCCCCCCTTTTTTTTTTTTTGCATTTTTCCATATTTTTTCTGTTTTGTGATTTTTCAAATTATTTTAAAATATATTTTATTGAAGGTGTGTTTTTAATATCATAGGCGCATGGTCTGGTGGTAAACTTTTTTACCTGTCACTATAAGGGCGTGGGTTCAAGCCCCTTTGGCTTCAAGCATTTTTTAAACACTTGTTTTCTCTTTCTTTTTTTATCAAACTTCAACAATTTTTTTAACCTATTAAAACAACTCCCTTTGAGTTTTTGCACACTACTTATTTATCTATCCTATTTTATTAATATAAGAAAAAATTCCAAAAATATTATTTATTTCATCATTTTTAATTAAATCAAAACTAGTCATTTTAGTTGCTTTAAAATATTATTTTTTTGGTTTCTTTGTTAATCTTTATCAATTGAAACGCTTTTTAAAAATGATCTCACCATGTCCCTAACAAATGTTGTTTGATAACATCTCTTGTGTATATTCACACCATAAAAAACTTGGGTTCCAATTAGATTTTTAATTAGTTTTCAATTATGTTTAAAAACATGATTTTTAAATAGGTTTAGGACTTAAATTTTTGATAAATCATAACATGTTCAAAATCCTAGAAAAGGCTTCACACACCTTAGGTTCCCATTGTTTACCCATGTGTCTTAAGTTCACTAGGCTTTAAGGACTTATTCTACCTTTTGTCATAACTTTTACTTTAATAAATATGTTAACTTTCCCCTTTATGTTTAAGTACTTCTGATGTGTATGTTTGCTACCATGTTTAGTCATTTAATATTTTGTTATACTTGTGCCCCAATGTCGCACCCCAAAATTTACCCTCCTGACTTCAAGTTATCTAACTTAGGCTTCACATTCATCTGCATATGCGTCCATTAGGTCATTGACATTAAACAGTCATTCACCCATTGCATATGCATCACTTCGTCGTATTTAAATTGACCAAAAGTCAGTTTAAATCGATATTTGCATCGTTTTATAGTTATAAAATACTCGATATTCCATTCATTCATTTTTATCTCATTACCTGTTTCTTGTATCGTTTTAATTTGATTATATGCCGATGATATCGATATTTTAGTTTTATAGACAGACCGTTAAAAGCGATTCGACACTGTGCAGAAAATTAGCGGGAAAATATTTCAAGTTTTCGCTTTTTACTCACTGCTTTATGAATCTACGTGTCGCGTAGATCATGAAAATGTGCTCTCTAATTTTTCGGTACATTTCGAAGTCTCGTTTTTAACCGTAAGTATTTTACAACCGGGTATTCTTTATTATCATTTTATTCTAATTTTGGCCTTTTCGATAATTTTCCTTTGATCTATGAGACCCGTAGTTTATTTTAATGTGCTCGTTTTATTTTTTTAGATAATTTAGTGTTCGAATTTATATCATTTTTGACAATTTTAGATGTACAATTTTTATCTTCAAAATCAAAACAAAAATATTTTCGGATAGATTAATTTTTACAATTTTGGGCTTAATAGCCCATTTTATCATTAAGGTCATTTTGGGTATTATGAAAAATATGCCTAAACCTAATTTTTTGGGTATATATTTGTTTTATCATTGTTTACACAAGAGGAGGCAGAGAGCAGAGGAAAATTGATAACACGAATTTATATAACATATTTGACTTAATTTTCATAGATAATATTTCTATTTTTATTTAATTACTTTGTTTTATTTCTGTATTACGTTGGTATTTTTAATGTTTCAGGTATTTGTATTAGATAAAGATAAATTGAGCAAAGAAATAAAATCGAGGAAAAATCGGACTAAAAAGTCAAAGAAACGTAGCAAGGGATGATATAGCAAAAAGGGAGGAGTTATAGAAGAAGAAAACAATTATTCACGGAGCAAAGACTAAGCCCACAGCAAGCTAAGCCCAGCACGTCAGCCTCAAAACCAAAGGGTCACGTGGCTGAGGCGGCCGTCTCATCATACCCCTTCCCTTGGAGGCGCCCACCTCCCAAGCAAGGTGGGGTCCACCATTTCCCACGCAGAAGTGAGACGCACGTCTCATTTGATGACTCATTCTCTTGTACACTTGGAGGCGTCCGTCTCCTACTATTAAGCCAGTTATATTTCACACACGATGACCACTTATTCTGGTACGAGATTGGAAAAGGCAGTTACTAAGTGAAGCTATAAATACAACATCCAAGGCACAGAGCAAGGGTCGGCATTTTTTATCGAACAACCGTTCTTTCGTTATTTCGCAATTTTATTTCAGTTTTGTACTTTGAATTTATTTTCGTTTTCAGTTTCTTTGTTTAGATTTTATTTCAGTTTTTAGTTATAATTTTCTCACGACAATTTCTACACCGGAAATTGTTGTGTATTTTTCACTGATCTAACCTTACGTTAGATCTAGTGCTTTTTTATTTCTTGTCGTATTTTTCTTTCAATTCAAGAAGTCTCCGAGCAGATCCAACCGACTTGTGGTGGAGTGCTCGTTTATTTCGAAGAACAAGATTATTTCCAGTATTCTTATTTTCAGGTTTTTAATTTAATTATTTTATTTTATTTAATATACTGTTGCCTGATATTATTTATTTGATTGTGGAAATGTTTAAATATATTGAACCGTATTATTTATGCATGTCTGAATTAATTAATATGTTTGGCTAAATCTTTCTGATATTGGTATGTAAATTAATTGAACCAAAGGAATCCAAAATAAACTGGCATAATGTTATGTTGTTAAAAATATTCTTTCTGACTTAGATATCCAATTTAATTTATTAAAAGAAATTTAGAAACCAACAGAGCGAAAGTTTGAGGTTAATAAACTGGACTAAGGTTAGAAACCAACAGAGCGAGAGTTTGAGGTTTAAAACCAGATAGTGGATACTAGGTATTGATTTTAAAGACTGCGAAAGCGTTTTAAAACTGATTAAACCTTATTTATTTTCAAAAAGTGTTTTTAAATTCGGCGGGATAGAGAGAGCATACGTTAGGATTTAATTACGTGATCTGATTCAATAGAGCGAGAGTTTGAGATAGGATCTTTAGATGAATATTGTTTGCTGAAAAGACTTTTTATCAACTTGAGAAACAAGCCAGTGGAAATTTGGATCTCCTTAGGTTAGACGAACTACATACCAATATCTGTTTAATTATTATATTTTCCTTAACCATTATCTTAAAGAATTATTAGCCTTAGCTATATATAGTAACTTAGGATAACAGTAGGTCGATTTATAGTCCCTGTGGATTCGATATCTTTTAAAACTACGCGATAGGACTGTGCACTTGCAGTCTCCCGATTAATAGACGATAAAGTCGCGATCAAAAATTAAAAAAAGAAAGTGAGGTGATACTCCCTCATCATAGAGAACCACCATCATTTACTCCCTCTCGCCAAATCTCACACCCAGCCACCCATAAAACCTTCTGCCTTCCCTTCATCTTCATACTCCATCCATCTCACTACCTCTACCATCGTCAACCCATCACCTTACAATCAGTCCGCCTCAAAACCATACCCCTGCCATCTCCTTCGATTCAAACACCATCGCCGCCTCACTTGTTCCTGTAACTCCCTCCATCATGTACCGTCTTCTTTAGGATTTAGCTTTAATTTAACTAACTTAATTGTTTAACTACCAATAATTTAGCTTTAGTTGATTAACTTAATTGTTAGCATTTTTTATCTAAGTTATTTATTTTATTTTTCATTTCTATTATTTATTTCTAATTAGGATTAAGATTTATGTTTGGATCTCATTTAGGCCTTCAATTAAATTCCTACTACCATTTTACTAACTACACACTGTTTACCCTTTCAAACCTCTAGTTTATTTACCTATAATTTTTTTTTCTTAGCTAAACTATTTTAAATATTTAATTAGAATAATTTTGTTACCTATAATTTTTTTTTATTTTTCTTAGCTAAACTATTTTAAATATTTAATTAGAATAATTTTGTTAGTTGTTTTTTTAGTTTCATTCAATTAAATTAATTAAATTATTTTTCTCACAAAAAGTTAATTTTATTTTTATAATTAGTTTGTAATTAACTTAGAATTAGTTTTTTATATTAAAATCAAATCACAAAAAAATACAAAAAATATGTTTTTTTAATATTTAGGATATTAGAATATTTTGATATTTGAATACATATTTTCTCATCATTATTTTTCTATTTTTCTTTTATATTAAATTTTAGAAATGATGTATAGGTCGCACGATTATTTTGTAATAGCGTAGTTACTTTCTTGCACTTTTTTCTTATTAAGTTCATCCCCATTTGTAAATTGTATCCCCATACCCCACATGATGTAATAGTTAGTAAATTATTTTATCGCTTTAATTTAATTAATTATTCGTCACTTACACAAAATCAAAAATCATTTTAAAACTAATAATTGTGAATCATTTTAAACCCTTGAGTTGACAAAGCTTTGAAGCGTCACAACGGCCACACATTTGTGCACACACCACGCTTGCTCTTGGGCTTACAATGAAACATTGATTGATTAGTTAAACATTATTTAATTATCTAATTAGGTTATTTAAAATTGATCAGCCCATCTAATTAATTTTATTAAACTAATTACTTGATTAAATTTCGTTTAATTAGTCGATTAAATTTATTTCGTGCATGCACCTACACAATATAAATCGCCTTGTTATTTGTGCGAGCCACCTTGTATGGGATTTTAATTTATTTACTTGCTTTATTTCATGCTTGTATACAATTAATCGTTCATTTCCATTATCGCGTCTTGGTCCACATGCCAAGTTTTCATTCAATAAGAGCCCCATGGTAGGGAGTAGACACTTGTCTATTCTCTCGAGGTTAATCAAGCTTTCTTGGTTAATCATAGCCCAAATCAATTCCCTTCTCATCTTTAAGACCTTTCATAATAAATTCTCAAACCTCGATCCAACGTCGAGTTATTTTCAAAAACATTTTCACAAAAAAGAACATTTGGATGGGGTTTGTTTAAATTGTTAGATGTTAGCCTAATGATTTAAACAAATTTGAAGTTTTTAGGTCGTTAGATGATAGCCTAATGAGTTAAAAACTTCTACCCATGTTTTAATAAACAAAAAAATAGTGTTGTGGCATTCGGTTAAATTGTTGGGTGATAGTCCGACAGTTTAATTGAATTTAAATTATTTGGGTCACTAGATGATAGCCTAATGACTTAAATACTTTTATTCGCACACTTAATAAACGTGAACTTTGTTTCACTTCACCGTTTTCATAATAAAGATTTTGGATGAGAGATGATTGGTTGAACTGGCTCGCCAATTTCGAGTACTTGAATCATTAGATGATAGCCTAATGTTTCAATACTTGTCATCCATAACTTAAAATTAACTCAACTCACTCAAATTCTTTTATCGCTCATACGCGATCATCAAACTCTTTTCTTACAAAGAGTGTGCAATAGTCATTTCAAACACAAACGAGGACTTAAGCTTTTCAAACAAACTAAACAAATCCAAATTCAAGCATTTGAAATGGCTAATGCACGATTTTTTTTATAAAATCAACACAACCAATTCAAACATTTTCAAGAAGAACTACAGAGTTTTGACTTTCTCATTGCACAAGGGAATAGGTAGGCACACGGTTTCGAAACCGTGTCAAACTCAAAATAATAATAAACAAACCTCTTTTTCTTCTTTGTACTCATAACTTAGCAATAAACATACACACAAACACTTAGAACTAAATGGGTCCCATCGAGTACGATGGATGTAAGGGGTGCTAATACCTTCCCCTTACATAACCGACTCCCGATTCCATGTCTTTTGGTCACGTAGACCGCCTTATCCGCATCTATGGGATTTTATCTATATTTTCCCGTTCTTTTTAGAACAAATAAAATTAGGTGGTGACTTCATTGTTTTTAAAACAACCGATGAAAAAACCAGTCATCACACCCAAATCCAAGGAAAAGGATAATATTGTTGGCTTTATAGTCATATGCATGTGCATTCTCCTTTTGTATAAAGGGTCATGCTAACATGTACCATAAGGGCACATGTTAAACATACTATAATTAGAAAAAGTTAAATATAATTAAATTTAATAAAGTCAATTTAAAATTTCAAAATATTGAATGCACGCGTTTCAAGAGAATATTTTCACAAATAACTTCTTAACATGTGCCCTTATGGCACATGTTAGCTTTTCCCTTGTATAAAACCCTTGTGAAATATCCACCCTATGTACCTTCATGTACTTTAGAAACCTTTTGTATTAAAACCCTAAAAATTCATTTTCAAACTTTCACCACTTTTATATAAAAATCTTGACTTTGTGTCATTGCATTTTCAAACTTTCTTTTTAATCAAAATTCTTCAATATACTTAAGCATATCAAAACAATTTCAAAAGACTAAAAGTGACTTAAACTCACCCAAATCATTTTGCCACTTGACTTTTTAATTTAAAACTCATTTCTCAAAGATTGGATATGAAATCCTTTTTATAGTTGAGATATGCTTCTCCTATCCCCATAGTAAATGTTGAAGAAAATGTGATTCTTTTCACATGAAGATGTTATTTGACAACTTGTTGATTTTTATCCAAGTTAGTAGCCCTTCCTTCACGATGATGCAAGATCCACCTTCTCATACTCGTGGTGGTAATAGTTGAGCTTTCTCTCTTAAAGATGATTAAATATCTTTTTCTCCTAAAATCAACCACAACAAACCTTTTGTTATTTTTATCACGAACTACGGGATTTTGATCCTTAATTGGTACGTAGGTATAATGTAACACCCCTTCTAATTACCCGCGATTTTATAAATAATAATCAGAGTATATAACACATATCAAGAGGCATCACAATTTTTAATATAAATCAAAACAGTTGTCATGCTTTCACGGAAGAAAATTCATTAAATGAAACATACTTAAGGTTATGTTTAACAGCGAAAATGAAACATAACGGATCCCGAATACAACATCCATAATTATTCCCGGACATAACATCAAAACATGATTCAAAACCATTAAAAATATCCATTAAAGGATTCAAACAACTGTTTCCCAGTTACATCTACGAGCACGACACGACATGCACTAATTAACGACTCGACTCTAGAGCTATCCTCACCGACTCCAAGCAGCCTAATCACTTCGGATCCGAAATTGTTAAAGTAAGGGTGAGATTTCAATTCAATATAACATGCATTATACGTTTTAAAATGCAATAATAATCGGATCGTTAATCCATTAACCAAACACAAATCATAATCAATTCACAAGGCGCTCACACAATGAACATGTATATAACAAACAATGGAAATTGCAACACCGAATCCATCCTAGCATGTTACAATCCCATATGCAATGCACTCTATGCATGTGGTACCAAACGTGAACCGAGTTCACCCACCGCTCCGCTTACATGTGGAAAGACAAGTATATCCATGATTCGCCAACACCGAGTCAAGAATCCAATCCCGATTCGCCCATAACCACCGGTCAAGAATCTAGCCTCACTACCTCTGCACTGTAAGTCTATTGGCTCATTCACTTCCGCACAATGGGAATGAACCAATTTAACAAATGCTCATGCATGCATCATAAAAGCATTCACATCAATTCAACGAAATATGATAACAACATAATTCCACATAAATACCAATACCAATCTACCACATGATAACAACATAATCATAAATTAAATTATCACAAAGCATAAACATGCCAAACGCTACTCTTCAATCAGTAAGACTATCACCAAGTATAATAATAATAACACATGATACCAATACAATCATGAATAAATCACAAGGAAAGAAACATCACATGAACGCTAACTCCATTCAACTTGTCAAACAATCTAAACCAAATCATAGATTACGATCTCAACAAAATTCACTTATTGCCAATCACCAATGTATCGCATTCAATCATAATGAATAATCAACACAACATTGTAAGCATTAGTCCTCATCCGATAACTCAGGCCATTCATATTAATTTCCCATTATCCTTAATTAATCCATACTTTTCAAAATCGGAAGCTCGACTTTTAAAATAATTTTAGCAAAATAATATTTTCTTTTTAAAGGTAGTATTTTAAATTTAAGAAATAACGCAAAACGGCACTCGAATCGGAGTTACGGTTAGAAAATATGAATTTTGAAGTTTAAGTATTTTTGAAAAATTGTACATGGAACCTTCCTACATATACAGGAACCGGAAAAGTTGAAAATCTCGCCCCTGGTTTTGTATGGGAACCCGTTCCGACATAGACAGAACCGTTCTGAGTGCAAACCCGCTTTGAAAATAACACTGAACTCGGTTCCTCCCAGGAATCGGTTCCCACGACTTATAACAAAGATTTTCGCTACTTTTGACAAAGATTTTGCATTCTTTATCATCTCCACACTTTCCAATACGAAATGTGACATTAGGAACACCAAATCATGATCATTTTACACCATTATAACATCAAACAACATAGTTTACTCATCCATACTATTCATTTGACATACTAACGATCCTAATTCCAAACACCGACACAAAATAGGGTTTTATTCTATAACTTATAATCATCAAAATTCAAACTTCCTAACATACCCAATTATCCATTTGATTCCCAAAACCCATAAGGCATATTAACCGAAGAAATCACCCTTACCTCGTGATGTTGTTCGATTTCTCTTGCTTTTTCTCTCTCTCTCTCTCTCTCTCTCTCTCTTTCTACGATAATAGCTTTTCTCCAAAAAAACCTATTTTTTCTTTCTTTTCCTTTATATATTCCTTTTAATGTTCCTTTATTTATTCCAGTAAAATAAAATAAATGGTAATTAGTAAGAGTAGAGTAATTCCTCACACCCTAATTACACCTCACACCTCCATCTCTTCTTCTCTTTAATTAATCCAATTAATCCATTAATATAAATACTTAAGACTTTAATTAAATAAATAATTAAATTTCCACTTATTTAATATTTTAATTAAATCGGGGTGTCACATATAGGACTTTATCTTTCCAAATAAAAATATAAATACAATATATTTCCCCATCTCCACAATCATTTATCAAGCAAACAAATTTTAACAAAAACAAATAATATAAAAGGTTCATGTAGAGTACTGCAGATACATAGGATGCTAGTTAATACCTTCCCTTTGTATAAATTGACCCCCGTACCTTGGATCTCTTCCTTATGTCTTATTTTTAGTCTTTACTTCTTGCATTGCATGTTAAAACAATATGGTTTTTATCTTTTCCCTTTTCCTTGGAAATAATAAAGTTCGGTGGTGACTTCCTGAATCATTGTGAGTTAAGTTCCTCAATAACGTGATCTCCTCGATTTTTCACCGCGATAATAACATTTGAATTTATGTCATTTCAACTCTCTTGCTCATTCTGTATGTTGCTCTAGATCGATATACCTGGGTAATACTCTTGCGATTTTCTGGTCTTTGTCTTTCAAAGGTATACTGTACCTTGGTGTCATGTCATTCAAAACTTTCTTTCATGGTCTTTTAGACGAACCAATATGTCATGGTCTTCCAAATACTTATTTAGTCTATGATTGTGCAAACCACATCTAACCACCATCTTCGAACTGATATCACTTGGAATAGATATAAACTTAAATGGACATCTAACCTTCATAGTATAGTTGTCATCTGAAGGGTTCCCAGATTTATTTTTCTTTTTGTAATTTCCCTCTGTCACAACCCACAATAAATTTATCCTTACTCCCTCATAGTCCATGAGTAGAATCAGACTAAATTGTAACAACAATAATACCATGGTTTTTACTAATAGACTAAGCTCATTCTAGAACTTTAGCCCGTGATTCAAAAATCTGACAATTACAACAATAATTAGTAAACTTCAACAATTAAAAAAATAAATAAGAAATGTGTAAATTAAATAAGAACTATACCTTATCTGTGATGAAGAACTGCATAAGATCAATATACGAATTCGTAGAAGAAGCTGACGCTGCCGATTCTAGAACGCAAAGATATAAAATTTTATCTATAGACATGCCAAAAATTTCAAATTTCTGGTTAACGTCTTCCATCGAAAATTTGCGTAATTTCCGGTACGAGAGCTACTTTATGAAAATTTACACGGAAAATTTGAAATTTCTTGTGAATTGCAATCGAAAATTTTGAAATTTCTGATCAATCGCAACCGAAAATTTGTAGAATGTAAAAAATTTCCAGTAAGAAAATAAAATCGGCACCAAAAATTTGCTTAACATACCAGAAATTTCAATTTTTAACTCCTTTGTCCACTAGTAAATATTTTTTATATTTTGAAAATAATGAAATTTGGGGTGTGACATGTATAATAATACGCGTCAGAAGTTTATTTCTCTAGTAAAATATTTATGGGCTGTAACCCAATATAGCTAGCCCATTTTCACTAAACAAAATCCAAAACCGTAATTTCACATATCACTCACAATTACCAAATTACCCCTCCCAACAACCTCTTGTCTCTGTTCCACACAGTGACACTGACCACCCGTGACCGACCGAATCTAAAAACAGAAAAAAGATGGCGTCGTGGTGTGCAGCTAAGACCTTCAACATTTCATCCACCAACGCCGCCGTTATCAACCGTCGCGGAGCTTCATGGGCCGCCGGGATCGGCGGTCTCTCACTCGCCGGTATCGCTATATGGCGTTCCTCTTCGTCTAAGCGCTCTCTACCTTTCCTCTGCTCGAGCCTCTCTACTGATGCTCGTAAGTTTCAATCCTTTTCTTCTCACAATTTCACGCAAAGAAGTTTTCAACTTTTGTCTTGATTTTACACACGAGTTGAGTACAATTTGGTCGGTGAAAATGTTACTTGTAGTCATTTAAAGTTGGAAGTTCTCGTTTATTTCAAGAGTTGTTAATTCTTTAACAAAGTTCATCCTTGAGGATGGATTTGTAAAAACACAAGATACATTTTCTCTTACAGAATTGTTTTCAGTTTAGTATTGGATATGATTTAGTGTGGATGATGCTTAGCTTCGTTTTTAAGTGTGTAAACATATTAAGCATTGACACCAACATCGACACTGACGTGGACATGCGGACAATGTAACTGTTAAGTCTTATGTGCCAAGGATGTGTGAGAGTGCTATGATCAGAGGAAAATCGTTTTCGACGGCAGTGTGGTCAAGATTAAGCTTTCTGAAGCAAGATCGTAAAAAAAATGTGCCGGGCATTTTTTGGGTCTGAATTATGATATTCATTTTTATGTGTATGTGTGTAGAAATATATATGAAATTACCATTTTTCTCCTTTGGTAGGACCTTACGTGTTGTGCTAACTATCTAAGTTTTACGATCTTTCACAAGTCAACTGATCCTACTTAAGATCTCGTGCTTGACTACATTGCATGCGGGACACATTTTGTAAACACCCGTTATAATTTCAGAAGTTAGATGTAATGGTATGTAAGCACAAGTGCCAATGTATTGTTTGTGTCAAACACTCGAAAACATGTTCAATATTAAGTGTCAGTACTACATTTGTAAACTCGCTCTTTGTAGTTGTTCATGTGCACAGTTGGAAAATAGTATTATTATCCAAGATTGTCAAAATCAGGATTTTGCCTAAGATCGAGAGATGATAGTAGGATCGTAAAACATAAGATCGGAAGATTCTACCCAATTATTTTTGTAAGATCAAGAGAGGGTGGCAAGATTATAAAACATAAGATCGTAAGATATTAATAAAAAAAAAAACTATATATTTGAAGTATTTTTAAATTATATTTTGGCGGGGTATTATATCGATGGGAAAATGATCTTTTTCATATTCTTTATACATGTATGATTGAGTTTTTATACTTTATTACCATTTATCACATGAAACATTTGTAGGACATTAGAGGCATATTTGGTCTATTGGTTTATCATGAGTCTTATTTAAAATAAACCCTACAACTAATGTGTTTATTCTCTAAACCTAAATCTAAAACTTCATCATTTCAAAAGGCATGTATTCATCACTGCCAAACTGTAATTGTTGTGCCTCTGCATTTTGGTGGTGGCTGGAAAACGGCTGATTGTGGTCGGTAAATAATAGACTGTGAAGTGGTGCACAATAATAAATAGTAGGCTGTGAAGAGGTGGAGTATTAATAAAGTGGAAATGTGAAGAGGTGTGTGGGTGGGTATTATTAACATATTCTGATTGTTTTGGTAAAAAAAACATATTCTGATTGTTAGTCTCAAAGATAGAAGAGAATGTGAAGAGGTGCGATATTAATGAGTTGGTGTGATTGTGATTATTTATAGGAGTCAAGTGCCTCCATCACCATAACTTTCTTCACTTTATTCATTCTTCACATTGTGAAAATGAAGATATTGATTATGTTGGGGAAATGGAGAATAATTAGATATTTATCTCTAGTTATGCGTAGAAGAACTACAGTCATTACTTATTTTGGAGTTTGAACAATTTAATTTTGAGTTTTAAGTCATTTTGATTTTGAAGTTTGAACTACTTGGTTGTTAGAACTTGAGATTTTCAGTTTAATGTTAGTAAACTTTTTTAATACTTGTTTATGTTAGGAGCTTTTATATGTGTGTAGCATGTTTTTTTTTTATATATTGTTATTTATTTTAACCACTTTGCGGTTTCTGCTATTTGCCCGCTACGATCGGTTTTTTGGTGATCCGATATTTTCCGCGGTCCGCTATTAACAGCACTGGGTCGGAGCTGGCCAAGATAGCTCACAATCAATAGTTTTGATTTTTTTTTTTTCCTTCACAATTTAGCTACAACACACAATTCTACTTAAGATCTGAATCGTTGGAGGTGAGTGAGATCGTAAAATCTTAAGATATTCCTATTGGTAGAGATTCACAGGGAGAACGACATTGGTGTTTGCATTGCAAGAAAACCCTTCTTTGTATTGTAGTTTTCATCGGCATAAAAAATCTTGTGCTGTCAATGACTTTCTGATTGATTTTAGGGATTAAGGAAGCTGTTCACACTGATAAGGCCCCAGCGGCATTGGGACCATATTCTCAAGCAATCAAGGCCAACAACCTTCTATTTGTGTCGGGTGTTCTTGGTCTTGTTCCCGAGGTTTGATAACTAACCGTTCAAATCTTGCATCATCTCTATATACACGTGCACTTGTGAATTTATGTTGGTTGTGTGATGTAGATTTAATAATCAATGTTTTGTGCTCTAATGCAGACTGGGAAGTTCGCCTCAGATGATGTTGAAGTTCAGACTGAGCAGGTAGATGAATTTAAATCTGAACTTATATAGCCTTTCATTTTGTAGCATGTGGGAATTTTCTTAGTATTTGCACTTTGTTAGAATTTCACTTCGACCCCGGGAACATAAGGTTTGAGTTTTGAAATCTCGGCTTGAGTTGTTGCTTCTTGACTCCTAAATCTTGAATGATTGTTATTGTATTCAAGATAAGTGTCATCAATCTTGCAGTCGGAAATTCGCTACACTTGTCAGAAAAATATGGTAACTCCGTATTATGGCATTGGCACGTACACATTTTGTGCTGACATTAAACTAATTACACATTGCAGATTCTGAAAAATATGGGGGAGATCTTAAAATCTGGGGGTGCCAGCTATGCATCAGTTGTTAAGACAACAATTTTGTATGAATGATTTGTTCTTTCCTTAGTTTAACTTTATACTTGAGTGGTGGCAAGATGTTGAAGGTTAATATCATTCATTTCTTCCAGGTTGGCTGACTTGAAGGACTTCAAGAAAGTTAATGACATCTATGCTAAATGTGAGTTCTGTGCTATCGAGTTTAATGTTCCCTTGAAACTGGCATCAATCTAGTTTCATTTTTGAGTTTAACGGATTCAGGGAGAAACTTGATCAATGCAAGTTTTATGTGAATACGCATTTCACTTTAGAAATGTCATCTAATGTTTCAATAATCATTTACACGGGGTTTGAATGGTTTCAGACTTTCCTTCACCTGCCCCGGCACGCGCGACGTATCAGGTAGCTGCCTTGCCTTTGGATGCCAAGATTGAAATAGAGTGTATAGCAGCACTCTGAGCTCCAGTTGTATACATGGATGACTCTTCAGTAGAATCAGATCAATAATGCAGGTGGGACATTATGACGCTTCCAACCATTGATGGTGTTGTCTTTGGTCTTTTCTAGTTAGGTCATGATTGTCTTCATATATTCTCTTTCAAGATATTGTACTCAATAAAAATGAAAGAAATTGAAGAGTTCTAGTTTGTAAGTTACACGAAGTCATGAACCATGGTTGGATGTGTCATATAATAAAGAGGTTTGTCCCACAATCCTTTTGTGATTAGTGTATGTTTGGAGCACATAAAATTGATTTTGACATGTTTGATTCTTCTCGAGTAGAAGTGATTATGCTTTACATAATATATTCTACGGGAAGCTATGATCTGTAGCTTTTGAGTATAAACATGAATGACATGTTTGATTCTTCTTGAGTAGAAGTGATTATGTTTTACATAATAATATATTCTACGTGAAGCTATGATTTGTAGCTTTTGAGTATAAACATGATCTCTACAAAGTGAATTTTAGAGAACTAATTCATTGAGACTCAACGTTTTTTTTTACTGAAAACCACAAATTTTGAATTTTGTTGATTTGTAGCTTTTGAGTATAAACATGATCTCTACAAAGTGAATTTTAGAGAACTAATTCATTGAGACTTGATTCGTAGCTTTTGAGTATAAACATTTTTTTTTTACTGAAAACCACAAATTTTGAATTTTGTTATCTTAAAACATGGATTAAGAATTTTTAAAACTACCATAAATTTCAATCATCACGAGTTTATAACTTATTTTACTATATAACTTATTTTTCAAACGCTATTTCAAATAATATTTTAATTTATAGCTTATAACTTATCATTTTTATTTTTATTATTCTAACTAAAATCCATTTTTATCATCTATAATTTATTTATATTTAAAATAAAATAATTATGTATTGAATGTCTTTTATGCCATTTTAATTTATTAGTTAACTTAATTGATAATTTTACCGAACAGTTCAATTAATTTCTCAACTATAAGTCACCAGTTATCAACTACAAGTCATAAACTGTTAGTCATTGTCGCTGCGGGAAAATTAAGATTAAGCTATTGATGAACTTAACTTGAAAAAAATAAGAGTCACCACTGAACTTTATTGTTCTCACAGAGATTAATGTCAAAGTAAAATATTATTTTACCAAATGATATATAGGTTATATCGTATCGTGTCCACAAAGATTAGTGTTATCGAGTCGTCGTTCGACAAAGCTTTTGTTAATGAGTTTGGTTTTAAATGGGTTTGTTTGTAAGGAAAGGGTAAAAACTATTGTCAAGAAAATAAACACATTATTTAAAGAAGGAATATCTTATCAAGAGTGCATATAATTCAATCATCACAAACTTAAACTTATCGACCAGTTATACTCAACCTATAATACTCATCAATGTCATCACGTGTTAAACACAACACCCATTATACCATCTGAACGGTTATCTCTCAACCAACCTCAACAACACAGAAGTCAACCGTGCTACTTGCGCCGACGATTTCTTTGAACGAACAACCATCATAGAGGCATTAATCACATACGCCCAAATGAATAATAGCACTAAATTTATCTCTAGAATCAAGACTATTAGACAATCACTCTAGATAAGAATTCGAGTAATATATCTCTATAACAACCCAAATCCCAACCACAAAGTAAAAATCCAAGACAATAATCGAAAAAATTTGCAAAGTAAGTTTTATACAACGCCAAGAACGACAAATATACATGAGTTCAAAATAAATACATATACAAACCCAACCAATAAAAAATACAAAAAGAAAAGGAGAACTGAACTACAAATCTGGACATTGATATGGCTGGAGACCATTGATGGTATTGTCTTTGGTCTTTTCTAATTAGGTCATGATTTTCTTCATATATTATCTTTCAAGATATTGTACTCAATAAAAATGAAAGAAATTGAAGAGTCATAGTTTGTAAGTTACACAAAGTCATAGTTGGATGTGTCATATAATAAAGTGATTTGTCCCATAAGCATTTTGTGATTATTGTATGTTTGGAGCACATAGAATTGATTTTGACATGTTTGATTCTTCTCAAGTAGAAATGGTTATGCTTTACATAAAATATTCTACCGGAAACTATGATTTGTAGCTTTTGAGGATAAATATGATCTCTACACTAGAGTGAATTTTAGATAACAAAGTCATTGAGACTCAATGTTTTTTTTACGGAAAACCACAAATTTTGAATTTTGTTATGTTAAAACATGGATTAAGAATTTTTAAAATGTTGAAAATTGTAACATTAATTGAGTAGTGATGTTTTAGAAAGAAAAAAAATTACGGTTTCTCTTAAAATATAAATTGGGTCAATGGTTATGATAATAACATTTACCATAATTTTTATATTTTTAAATAATTCTATATCATAAATCAATCATAATCATAATAAGTAACAAATCATATATAATAATTTTTAAATAAATTATATAATATAATAAAATAATAAATTTTGATTGAATAAAAGTGCACTACCTTTTAAATTTTGTTTTATCTATTCACTACTTCATAATCCTTTTTTTATTATTCTTCCTGAAAAATATTTCACATAGGAATTAGTGAAAGCATAATCCATTCACAAAGTCTCAACTAATTTTAATTTTTTCATTTATGAATT
Source organism: Vicia sativa (assembly GCA_021764765.1). Taxonomy (NCBI): domain Eukaryota; kingdom Viridiplantae; phylum Streptophyta; class Magnoliopsida; order Fabales; family Fabaceae; genus Vicia; species Vicia sativa. The sequence goes on from CM038794.1 coordinate 100,378,340, forward strand.
ATTTGTTCGTGCAATTGATATTGGTATTTTTATTTTATTTTCATAGATATTATCACTACTAGTACGATTAAAGCATTTTTCATATATGAGAATTAGTAAAAGATTTGTGCGTCCGCACGTGTAAGTTTTATTTTTAATAAGAGAAATATATATTAAAAAGAAAAGATGATACAAAAAGAAGAGGGGTAGGCCAAAATCCTTTCAAGAGGAGACGAACCTAAAGAACAACAAATCAAGTCTATTCTTAACAAAATCTGCCCTCAAAAAATCTGGTATAGAGCTAAAGCTAATTGGATTAATCACCGTAAGACCTAAATTAGCAAGGGAATTAACCCAATTGTTCCTTTCTCTAAAGATGTGAGAAGCCACAAAAGACATCTTTAAGTGATATTTAGACAGTTAAACCACCTAGTACAGATACCCCAGGGAACTAAAGAAGGCTGCTTGAAAGCATGAATAACCCTTCAAGAGTCAGATTCTAACCAGAGTTTGTGTCAACCCTTCTCATTAGTGAACTCAATTGTTGACATAGCACCGAAGAGTTAAGCAGTGAGAGAGTTAGAGGTACCTAAAAAGGAGGAAAAAGTACGAAAATGAACTTTAGAATCTCTTGCAATTCCGCCACAGACCGAGGGACCAGGATTACCCGAAGACGCACCATCACAATTGAATTTAACTCAATTACATAAAGGAGGTTTCCAAATAACTTCAAAGACTTTGGAATTGTTTAGAGGCTGAAGCTTAACCCAGAAAGACTTCAAAATCTCAAAATCATGCATATTGACCAAGGAGACGCCACGAGTTTGACCGAGCCAAGGAAACTGCAGATTGAATGAAAGAAATAGAAGAGGAAACATGAGTAAATCTGACCTTGTTACGTGCAGCCCAAACTGAATTGAAAAGATAAATAAAGACAACGTTGAAAACAACTTTGCACTTATCAGACCAATTCCTGAAGCTCATATTCCAAATATCCTCCCAACAACAGATATCACAGTGAACCTTCAAAACAGAGGCTAACCAAATCCAAAGCCTAGAAGCATACATAAAGTTATTTGATAGAAATGTAATTCTAAATTAAATAAAAATTATATTTATGTTTTAGGACAATTTTACATATATTAACAATAATAACAATATTATGAAATATAATGGATCACTAACTTTTATAAATGCATAGAAATTAATCTAATTAAAAAAAGTATTGCTTTCAACATAAATAATTAATAATTGTAGAACATATATCTCAACCTTATTATATGAACTGGTCAAATAAAAAAAAGCAATCAATTTAATAAATTAAGAATCACACAAAGAATAATTAAGAGACAATCCATAGATGATCAAATAAAAAGAGTAATCAATTTAACAAATTAAGAATTACACTAAGAATAATTAAGAGACGATCCATACATGTAATAAACTAAAAATTAAAAAAATCATAAAATTTATTTGCAACAAAATAAATTAAAAAACAATTTTGTTTATTAAAATAAAAAATATATGGTGATGATAGTGACCCATTAAAATAGTAAACTTCAATGATAAAATATTTAATTTTATTATTATAGAGTTCTTTATGCTGATAATGATTGGCAAAGTTTGAGATTTGAAGATATATAATTAATTAATCATGAAATCAAGAAAGATATACTCTAAGAACTCTATCTTTTATATGATTCAACTTTATCCTCCAAAGATCAAATATATATATATATATATATATATATATATATATATAGATCTGAACAAGTGATCAGAGAATCTGAGACGGCCGAAACGGTTGATGGTTCTTCGAGCAAGTTGATGTTGAGGAAGGGGTGGTGTACCTGCAAGGCACTCTGATGCTAAAGTAAGAAAATATTCAAAGGAGAAGATAAAAAGTATTAGGGTTTAGAGTGTAAGAAAGTGATACCTTGCCCTCAAAGATATGAGAGTTTATATAATGAGCGTAGGAAGATTCTCATTGGCTGCTATATTTGGGCCAAGACACACAGGTCCGCAAATATAGTCGTCCGAGCTGACTAGGTCAAGATCGGACAGACTTTCTCGCAACTAGTTGTTATGTCGAGCATGGTTGACGTAACGAGCATAGTTAACGGCAAGTAGAGTCGTGGCTTGGCTCGACACGCGTCGAGCAGAGCACGCATAAAACGGGCAACTGGAAATCCTAACGGTGTCGTCGGGGTCGGACTGGTTGTTGTGGTTAAGAGAGGAACGACCTGCCTGAATGCTTTCGGGCAGTCCAGAACATGAATATTTGAAATATTTGAAAATCTTATTCTTTAATTTGTTCATTCCCTTTTATTGCTCAAAATCGTGTGTTTGAAGCTGTGTCTTCGACACTTTATTGCTCATGCTCCAAATATGCATCAATACCTACAAAATGAATACCAAACTATCAAACAATACAATATTTACACAAAAACATGATTATACTCAATATGTACAAATACACACGCAATTTGGGGTTTATTCAAACAATATTAACAAAAAGTATCGATAAGTGCAACCAAACTACTACTCAAAATATAGACATTTTTGCACTTATCAAACTCTCCCCAAATTACAATATTGTTTGTCCTCCAACAAAGTCAAATAACCTAAAGAAACAAAAAGCAAAAATCAAAGAATCACAAATCAACATGTTTTGGAAATGAAAACAAATGTATGGTTTAAATAAAAAAACGTACAAGCAAGGAAAAACTTACCACTAAACTACAACAATTTGATGTAAACGAAACGAATCCCAAGTAAAAAAAACATACAAAACATTCTAAAACAAAACAAGCTCACTCATGAATCACACCTAGCAAAAATTCATAAGTAGAAGAAAAACACACAAAGGTGAGGATTTGACACTCATCCATTAATCTTGCAAACAAAAGACTAAATTATACATTCATCCAAAAATTCACATTGAAAATATAAAGACAAGAATCACAAGGGCTTTCCAAAGTTGTAATGTGGCTTAATTAACAAACAAGTGATAATTCCTAAAGCTAATCGAGATAAAAACTTGTCAAAACCTAACGGAGTGACCAACTCTTCAAGACTCAAGCACAAAATCTCAATCAAAATTATTCTTCATTCCAAATTTCAAACCAAAATCCATCACTTATTAACACAACATTATTCCATACCCTTTCTTTTCTCTTTCAATACTTTTTCATCTTTTTTTCTTTCTTTTTTCTAATCTTTCTTTTTCACATTTTTTTATTTTATTTTATTTTCTTTTCAACCTCATAGTAATCACAACATAAACAAACAATAATTGCTCTCCCCAACTTAAATTCAACCAATCATCAAAGTGAATACTTCCTACTTTCTAAGGCAAGGTAAAAATTCAACTAAAAATCTTAGTTGAGGATTCAAGAAAACAAAGAATTAATGTCAATTCATAAAGGAAAACCAAATACTCATAGACAATCATTAAGTTCAAAAATAACATGCACATTAGCAAAAAGGCTCAAAGGAGGTTATAAATATTCACACACTCACAAGATAAATTGACTATTTGGTTAGGTAGTTGTGCTCAAAATCAAACAAAATGCCTTGATCCTTTTCATGTAATCATACAATCAACACAAAATAAAGATTAAGCATAATAAAATCCAGTTAAAACAAGAATGTCAACCTCCAACATATATAAACAATGGAAAGCTTCCTCGTATTTACGGGTAAAAAGGAAACTAAAGTGATTCAAGTAATGAAAAAGTAATTCAAAAAGAATGAATGGAATGATAATTCTACAAACGAAGAGTTTCCTAAACATGTTATGCTATAGAAAATGATAAACGAGTACCTGACATGTACCAAGTTCAAAACTTATCATTATCATACATCTGCAAGTTGAATCAATCAAACTCGGAAAATGACCTCAGAAGTCTTCAAGTTTCCGAACAAATTTGAATCCAAACAATAACAAAGTAATTAGAAAAATAAAATGTATAAAATTTACAATATTCACAACCAACAAAATTCCTCAAGCTTAACACGGAAATCTTGCGGAAGTCACAATTTTACACACCAAAACAAATACATATAACAATAGGAAAACTTGGTGCAAATGAATTAACAAGTTGAAAAGTGAAGATTTGAAATTTAGAACATTTCCTTGTTTCAACTTGTTAAAACACAAGTCACCATACACATAAACAAACACAAACCAAACATGCTTGTTTTACATCGTTAGCTCGATGCCTTTACTGTGCAATCTAGTAACCTCCACTTGTCATGCCATGGTATTTTCACACCGCATAAATCTAAAGAAAGTATCCTAACAACCATACAACAAACGTTAAGAAAACGAGACAATTCACAATAATACGTGAAAACAAAGAAAAACATAAATATGCATAAGTATGGAAAGTAAACACGCAACATGTACAAGTAAATGCACATATATACATATACAAGTACATGTACAAATTTTATACAACATATACATTAATTAAAAAACTAAAAAACAAAGGAATTATCGCGATGCAAAACAATAAAATCAATCTCCGGCAGCGACACCATTTTGTTGAAGGGGTAAAGCAGCAAGCAAAAAAGTAAAGTATTATTTTTTATTGGGTGATATATAGGTTATATCGTATTGTTTCCACATAGATTGATTATTGATTCGCCATTTGATAAATCTATCGTTAATGAGTTTGGGGTTTGAATGGGTTGTATGGAAAAGTATCAACGGAAATAAAATGTAAACAAAAGTATAAAAGATAGACAACTTTATCCGGCTCTAATGCACACTACTCGCCACATTCTTAAACATATCATCTAGTTATACTTAACCTACAATACTCATCTATGTCATCAAGCATCACTCACTCCCTAAGTGATTTTTAACCAAAAGTAGAGAGAACTATTATATCATCTCGGCGACGATCTCTCAACCAACCTCATCAATGCAACAAACATCCATATTACTCGTATCAACAATCTCTCAACCGACACAACCAACATGGAAACATTAAGCTTCGATATCCATAAAGATTGTTAGCTCTAAATCTATCTCTAGAGTTCAAAAACTAACAGATAATCATCCTAGATAAGAACCTAAGCAGTATATGTCTATAGCTACTCAAATCCCTAACACGGAGTAAAAACCTAAGACAATAATCAACACAGATTTGTAAATCAAACTTTATACAACGCCATGAGCGAAAAATATACATGTGTTCATAGGAAATATACATACAAAACCCAATAAAAGAGAAATACATAGAGAGGAGAAGAGATAAATTACATATATACCGAATTGTCAGAGCCAATTGAAGAGCAATCCACCTCCAATCATCCATAAGCAAGCTCTAGTGTTGTTTTATAAGTTAATCAATCAAAAAGTGATGTAGATGGTGTTGGTACTCAAAAATGCCCAACCCATAACCTAAAAATGTGATTTTTACCATATTTAAAGAGTCTGAAAATTGCAGACCGCGCTTAACCGTTAATTGGGAGCTTGGCGCGCTTTGTGATGTCATGAAAAAAATTAACACTTGTTTTCGCCATAACTTGAGAACCGTAACTCTGATTTGCGTCCGGTTTGAATCGTTGGAAAGCTTATTCACTTTCCTATATAACTATAACTTAATACCATCCTTTTATGACTATTTGTAATATGTGAAAATCTTATTCTTTGCTTTATGCATTCCCTTTTATTGCTCAAAATTACGCATTTGAAGTCGTGTCTTCGACACTTTATTGCTCATGCTCCAAATACGCATCAATACCTACAAAATGAATACAAAACTATCAAATAATAAAATATTTACACAAAAACATGATTATACTCAATATGTATTGTAACACAGTGGGAGAACTGGCTTGTTTGTTTTGCGTTTTATCGCAAATGTTACGGATAGCAAGAGTCGCCACCGACTTTTCTTTTATCCAATAAAGGAAAGATGAAAAGAGAAGGAAAAGACCTTCGTTAGATTCTGAGTTCGGGAGGTAATTATGAAAATGGAAGGTATTAGCACCCTTTCCATCCGTAGTTATCTACGGGCTCTTAATTGCTTAGTCCACTTTTGAAAATTTGCTTTTTGTGTTTGTGTGGTTTGAAAAGTATTTGAAAAAATATTTCGCTTTGACTTCATAATGACTCTCGTTGGAATGTATACGAAGTGTTCGGAAATATTTGTTTGAAAAATGTTTAACTTTGTAATGATTCTCGCTGGAATGTATACAAAGTGTTTGTTTGAAAGATAGTTTGAAAATAAGTGTGAGGTGTGAAAAGTATCTTGATTGATTGGAGCAAGTAATAGAGTCTTATTTACCTACTCAGATTGGTCGTTTCTTGTTACTTTCCTTCTCATTTAGGATAAGACTATCCATACCATTAGTTGGTAGGTAACTCTATCCGTTGGATGTGAAGGCACAATCGTAGGGTTATCGTATGGTCATTGAAGGCAACATTATAAGGATACCTTAGAAAATTCGTAAGGACGATCATCACTTATTCGTAGGCAACAACCAAGGGACGAGATCATATATTTGTAGGCAACATTGAGGGTCATTGAGGGACTATGATCTTTGTGATGATTTTTGAATTGAAGGACTTTGCTAATGGTACCCTTACGTTTGAGGGACATGACCATTGTATTCGAAAGGCAACAAGAGAGGATACCCTAAGGGGGTGCAAGTGTGGTAGAGTGTGTTAAGTTCAAATATTTATCTTTGGATTATGGTTATTCTAAGATTGATTTTAATCTTGCCATACAAATCCTAGTTAGCATACATCTAAGCAGTTTATAAACAGTTTATAAAAGAGTGCAAAAAGTAAAAGTGTGGAAAGGTAAACTCCTACGCTATTACATGGCTTTGGGGCAGTTATATAATATGAGGTGCAAAAAGTAAAGGCAGAAAATAAATCTACGCTATTATAAAAATAACCTTGCAACCTATATATCGATTTCTAGAATTGTAAATGTGAAATAATAAGTAAATAATAGGGAAAAAATGTTAGTAAAATGTTTTAATGATAGGAAAGAACGTCTAAACCCTAATTGTAAAAGAAAAATATTTTTTGATATTTTTTGAAATCGATTTTAGTTAATAAAACCTAATTCTAAGTTAATTAACAACTAATTATGAAAAATAATTTAAATCATGAGAAAAATAAATTATTTTTATGTCAAAAATTAATCAAATATTTAATTAACCTAATTCTGAAATTAAATTATTTTTTGTGATTTTTGAAAATAGTTTAAATTAATTTAGAAAAGAAATTAAATAAGTTAGAAAAATAAAAGAAATAGAAAAAAGTTAAGAGGATTAGTGTTAAAAAAAATAAGGAAGGTCCTTGCAAGGCTTGAACCCAGGACCTCGAAGTCATTGGCACAAAACTAGACCACTGCGCCATCTGCATATGTTGTCAATAACACGCCTCCAATTGTATGTATGTGGTACCTGTGAAAATCAGAAAATATTGAAAAAAGTTGCAAAAGGTGGATCGAACTCACGCCTGAGAGAGTGAGAGGACTAGTGCGCATGGTTGACCATCGGGTGGTGATACATCCATGAATTATGTTACATGGATAAATACATATTGGATATTGATTTCTGAAAATCAAACAAACCAAAGCCAAACGCGTTGGGGCCCATATGGTTTGCATGAAACGAATCAGAGAGTGCCACGCAGGAGTCAACAAGTCCTCGCCTGAGACGTCCACCGGAGCTAGGGCTCCGTTCGTCTTCTCCGACCTGCCCTACATCTAAAACCTGCAAACACGCATCAATTAACGGAAAATAAAAGTTCAGATCGATTGTATTGAACCCTGCGATCACGATGGTGAGGTTAGTTTGTCCTAAAACTGCCTGTATCGTGGAATCCAAAACTTCATCAAACTCATGCCCTAACAATGGTGTTTTGTGTTTCAGCCATCAAAGCTTGCGAATGATGGCTCTAATCTGCTCTAATGAACCTTAAGAAACGATTAGCATGGTCAGTTTCAATCAAAATACGACAAAAACCAAAATACTAATTCAAGAAAAATATGCAAACGGAGGTTCATGTTTGGCATGATTCAGCGTGTTTCAACCATGGATAACGATCCATTCTTATCCTATTGTACCTCGGGAGCACGATGGAATGCTTGGAAGCTTTTGAAAAAGGTTGCAACTAGAGCTTCGAAAGTGAAGGTTTGCTTGAATATTTTTGAACAAAACCCTAGTTTAGTGGTTGCTTATCCTCCTCCTCTTGATGTCTGAAGGTGTTATGCATATATAGGGCAAGGGAATTAGGTCAAGACTTGAATGCAAAATGTATTCTTTCAATGGAAAATATTTGATTGAAAAATTAAATGTAATATTTCCAAAATTGCTCAATATTCATGCAATCAGCTCTTGCACAATTTGGCCAGCTAGCATGGGCTTCCTTGGCCTCCAAGACAATCCAAACACAAGCCCAACACGCCTTGTTTGCAATTTTTGCATTTTATTTAATTTAAATTGAATTTTAATGTTTTAATTAAAAAATAAATCAAATAAATGGAAAAGAAGCGTGCAAGTGGACTTAAGAGTCATGGATAATCTTAGGAACAAGTTTGGATCACAAAAACTAAAGCCCATATAGAAAAAATTTGATTTTGCTAAGTATTTCTCTTCAGGCATTTCTTCAAATTTCTCAAACTTGCACAAGTTGTATCTTGCTCAATTTTCAATATTTTGGAGTGTTCTTGGACTTTTTAGAAATCTCAAGATGTCCTCTAAAAACTCTTTTTGGTTTCATCTTCATTGAAGTTTCCATGTTCATGTACACTTCTTTTGAAAAAGATGACTTTTTGTTGACTTTTAAAAGGACCTATAATATTTTGATCCATAAATCTCAAATGAAGCATTTTTGGCCAAAGATTGTGAGACACAAAGTTGTATATAATTGAATTTTCTTCAAAATGAGCTTTGGTGGAAATTTTTTTGATAAAGTAGTGAAAGTTATGCCTGGTCAAAGTTATGTTGACTTTTTGTCAAGAGACCCTAATTTAGAAACTTTGACTTTTGATCAAATCTTTAATTTTCTTGATGAATCATGATCAAGCTTTGATCAAATGATGAATTTAACTTCAAAATATTGATGTTGACCAAAAATGATGAAGTTTGACTGTATGTTGACCACAATTAACTTTTTGTCCAATACAACTGATTTTCAACCATTTGAGCAATTGGCAGAGCAAACTTGAGCCGTGAGGCTTGAAACTTGACATGGTGATACCTTGAGACATATAAGGATGTATGATGATCACTTGAGGCAATAGAAGCCATCTTTGACTTGAGAGAATCAAAACCCTAATTGTGGGTTGATTGCTTAGGAGAGGATTTATCTGGCCAACCCTTGAGAAGTTCTTGAGTATGGAGATGTGGATTGTCTTGAGAAATATGATGGCAAAATTTGGGGTATAACATGTACAAATACACACACAATTTGGGTTTTATTCAAACAATATTAACAAAAAGTATCGATAAGTGCAACCAAACTACTACTCAAACCCCTTATATAATTCCATTTTGTATTGTTTACTGCTATCTATTTATATATGTCTTTGATCTACATGTTTTTGTATTATGTTTTTTGTATACGTCTATGTATTTAATGTGAAACAACGTGCAAACCGATTCACCTGCCAACATAAAACTTTCTGGTACTATTTGCACATAAACCGAAAATACATTTTTGATTTATATCATAATTATATTTTCGGTTTTTAGATATACTTTAATAGAAAATTGTACCCACTAAAAATATATTTTTCGATTTCGAAAGCAATTTAGGAAATGTAGAGAATTTTTCTTTTCATTATAGAATGGAAAGAGAAATTCACTACATCAAGTGGTCCTGGGATCCTGCCATTCTTTTGTGCATTGTGGAATGTTAAGAAAGTCAAATATTGTTGAGATGTGCATCCTTAAAAATAAAGTTCGTTGAATGGCTCGCCGAATAAATTGTCTTTGTCCCCAAATTATAGGACTTGATATTGAACTAAACCCCTTATATAATTCCTTTTATTTTATTTTTTAAAAAAGTAAATCCTCACTTAAATCATTCCCTTTGACTAAACCAAATTCTTTTTTTTGCGTCATTAGATTTCAGTTTGAAATTACAAAATGTTATCTTCTCAATGAAACCTCCCATTCTACATACATCTAAATTATTTTGGCCAAAATATCAGAATAATTTTCTGTGATGTAAAAATTAAAGGAATAAAAAGAGACATGGTACAACTGACCGACTCGAATACAATATTTTTGCAATATTATAATTCGTTGAGGGTTTTGGTAAGTTTTTCCTTTCTACTTCAAAAGTTAAACAAAGTTCCGTCCATTTTAAATGTTAATACTAGTATTAATTGATTACAAAGTAAAGAATATTCAATATTTGGATCATTTTGGTGCTATAACAAACATTATAGTAATATATAAAACGAAAATGTTTTCTCTTCACCTAAAAATATTTATAAAACGTTCATACAATCGGATGTTTGTGAAAATAGCAATAGAGTTAAATTATAGAGTTAATTAAAAATCCTCTTATGTTAATATGTATCAATATAAAAAAAATTCAAATAAACGTCCATGTAAAAATATATTAAATTATTTGTTTAAGTAATAATAAAAATTTAGGCAACCATGCAGCAACAGTAAAAACATTGAATTGTTTGATGAGAAAAGATTATTAGTGAAAATACATGAAAAATAAGAAACACATTGAAAAAAGTACTAATTCCTTGTGCTTATTTTTGATAGAAGGCATCCTTACAAAGCAGACGATTGATCACATAAACTATAAATTTCGAAGATGTATTATCAAGCACCAGTGGTCTAGTGGTAGAATAGTACCCTGCCACGGTACAGACCCGGGTTCGATTCCCGGCTGGTGCAAAACGTGTTAGAGCTGTGATGAAAAATATAGTGATGTCCGGTAACATCACCTCTCCTGAAATACTGGAAGAAATATATGCCTCTGAGCTCTATGTTTTAGTCTCAGTGCATTCATTATATTTTGTATGCACTATGCCCACTCTAGGTGGATGAGAATTTTGGACTAGTTTATGTATGGATCTCAAAAGTCAAGCTTAAAGAATATTAAAAATACTTTTTGTCTAAATTTTAAAATCTCCAAAATGTGATGGGGAACATCTTTGCCACCTACTTCTTAATTAACATCTTTACCATCATTTTTCAATACTCATACTTAGAACTGTTTTATAGTAAAGATTGAGCAAATTTTAAACCTTTAGAAATGGCTTCTAGTTCCCTTAACACAATATTTAATCTTACTTTTTTTTTTCTTTCAAAAATATAGTGTGATTTTATAACTTTTATTATTATTATTATTATTATTATTATTATTATTATTATTATTATTATTATTATTATTATTATTATTATTATTATTATTATTATTATCTTCTCTGGGTGATTAAGACTTAAAATATATAAATCTTCTCCTCTTTAAATACGAAAATTTTGTTTGTTGAGTCGATCTCGAAGATCCTATTTAGAAGACATTTAGACTCAACGCACTTTCACATTTGTTAGATGAAATGTAAAATACACATGGTTCATTATATTAGTATAAAAATTTTCTACGAGAAGGATGACAACTAGGCAAAAATTAATGATACTAACTTGTTTGTAATGTGGATTTTTCTCACGAAGACACACATCAAATAACTAAAGTTTATAATTTATCATATCAGAGCACAAATAACATAAATAAAAATTCATAATAAATGTGCAAAATGAATGACATATTTCATTGCATCATGATCATTTATCAAAATATTTGCTCATCTGCATCAAAGTATTTTTTATTTAGCATTAAAGAATTTTTTTCTTAAAATTAGTTTTTCAATTTTGTTGTGTTTGGAGAGGGAGAGAGAGATGTTTGTATTAAGCTTTGATTATTTGTATTCATTATTCGCCAAGTACTTATTTTCCTCAATTAGGCGTTCTAGATGCTCATCGATTTGAGCTACTCGTAAAAAGATTTTCGTTTGCGGATTATTCTTGCTAAGTATTAGGTAGTTTTGCTTCGACAATGTTATTGCTCGATAGTGTAGGGAACTCGTCGAGTGACCGGAGGTGGGTTCCAAATTAATAGTGGCAAAAAGATCTCGCTCGAGATGTGAACTCCGCGACATGAACCTCCCATTGCAAGCTGGGTGTTCTACCAAAATGATACAACGGCGACAGAGCTCAATTGAGGTTTCCCCGTTGGGCCAAGAACCTGCTCATCAAAGAGTGGAAAGTTGCCTTCTATTCAAGTTTGGGATGGTGTGCTTGTACCCGAGCACGCCTCCATGGTCGGGATGTACCCCGTTGTCGTTGAATTGAGTATGCTGATTGTCAGGCCTAACTATAATATCTTTTCTCAGTGCCTCGTCGTTCATTTCCTCATCGAGGGGGAATTATGTTTGCCTAGAGGGTTCTTTGATCTCCACTGAGATTACTGCTTCGGTCTCGGAGGCTAGTTAGAACAGAGTTTCACCAGTGGTTGAGTGTGGTGTCATTCTATAGGCTCATAGCACGTTGTGTAACTCTTCAACTCATCTCCTTTTATCCTTGCCTAATCTTCGTTTTAGGCCACGTAGGATCACTATGTTTGCAGCTTCTGCCTGCCCGTTTATTTTTGAGTTCTCGGAAGATGATAAATGTTGGTAGGTGCCTAGTTTGGCAAAGAATTCCTGAAATTTTATGTTGGTGAGTAACGTCCCATTGTTTGTGATGAGTGCTTGTGGTATGTTGAATCGGGAACGAAATTCTAGTACAGCAGACTCAGATGTCTTATAAGGATGTCAAGACATCCGATCTGACATAATTACACAAGCAAGGTAAACCAGTCCATAAAATATAAATAACACAAGTAAATTGTTTACCCAGTTCGGTGCAACACACCTACACCTGGAGGCTACCAAGCCAGGGATAAAATTCATTATCGAACATCAATTCGAGCTAAATTCCCTGCTTACAACTCCTCACTTAATCACTACCCAATGCAATTTCTACCTAAGAACTCTTAGATATCAGACCCCTCTCATTCCCCCTCAATCACACACAATGATAAACAATAACAAATAACAGAAGACACACTTTTATCACAACCTATCTAAGTTTTAAAGCAATTAGCTTCTAACTTAGAACACATCTTGGAGTTACTTCACAACTTCCTCCAAGAACAATACATACCGCCTTACCTACATGTTTCGAGGAGTATGGTGACCATCCCACGCACGGTGGTTCACTATAACTAAGCCTAATAATTACATCTTTAATATGTTCGGTTAGCTTACTAAACTAGGTTACAAATCCTTATTTTATAACCTATACCCAACTGGATTTAGGCCTTCAAACTATAACATATCAGTTGTAACAAACTGCAGAAACTTCTGCTACAAGAAAGTCTTGATTCTTCAGTTTCCTAAATAATCTCCTTATTTAGGGATTCTTCATTCTCCTTGATTTCAGGTTGAATTTTCTAGACCTTTAAATATGTTTGTAAATATGCGCTACATATGATGCATAATATTTTCTAAATATTATGCATAATTTAAATCATAACCAAATCTCATTATTTAGTTTAGCAGACATGATGTTGAATGCTCCTTCATAGGACATCTTCTTCGACATGTTGTTCCAGTTGCTGAGTAGTTCAACACAACATGTCCTAACATTCCAATAGGACTTCTTCTTGTACATGTTCTTCTTAGCAAGTTTATACATCCTATTGTACATTACATTATTACTGCTATTATTTGTTTTACAAAAATTAATGTTAATCCTCAAAACTAAGGAACTTACAATCTCCCTCTTTGGAAATTTTTGGCTAAAACAAATAAATAAAAATTACAATAGGAGATTACAGCAAAAACTTCATCATCAATAGCTTCCAATGTCTATTGCACACATCTAGAGGCTTTCAGTTGAAGACAATGTCTCAACATCGTGTTCGACATCTTCTTTGCAGCATTCTAGAGATTATCCATTGAACCAACACCAAACATGCAGGGTAAATGGAAGGAAAGTCGTGATGTACACGAGGAAAAATATATTATGCACCTCCTTAACCCAAGACCAATTCTTGTCACAAGTGGTGGAAAAAGAGGATCATGGGAGATAAACTACCCCTTAAGTAGCATAAGAGGAAATCAAGAGGTATCCTAAAACTTTCCCAGGTAACTCAAATCACAGGTCACAATTGTGTTCATAACTCAGATCACAAGTCACAAAATTTAAACTACATGTTGTTCAATCATTTGATACGACATTTTTGACACAAGGTTTGTAAACACCCTTTCCTATATGAGTGCCTGAGCAATACATATGTAACACACTTTTTCTCCCCCTTTTTGGCCAAAAATTGACAAAGGAAGCCCTCATAAACTAGACTCAGGCACAATTTTCCTTGACCCGAACAAACTCATAGTGGTGATGAATGAAAAATACTCACTTGTGACTAGAGGGTAGATGTGGCTTCTATAAATAGCACATCGGTTTCTTAGGAATTAACGATTTTCTTTAATTTTTGGTCAAAGCATCGTTAATTGAGAATGAATAACTGATGCAAGAATCAATGTGCTCCGTCCATAGTAACTTTGAACACCTTTAATGTCACTTAGACTGTTTCTTCTTAGATGAATCAATCCCAATAAATGCATAGGTCACTTCACCTTTTTTATCATGCATGAACATGTCCTGAATAATATTTTGACACTTAGTCAGACATTGTTTTCTTGTATCATGTGACCAACACCTCTTCACCCAACAATCAGGGATGTTTCACCAAGTTATCCATGATTTCACAGTGTCCTAACATGTTGCTTCGACATCATTCCTTCATAGGCCTTCAGCAACAGAGAATAATATTCTGGCTTGATAATGTCTGTGTCATTGCAGTACAGATATCCACATAGCTCCTTCAGAGAAATAAACTTTTCACGGACACTTCTGATTTATATCCTTAAGTATCCACACATTTTCATGATTTTTGAATGGTTAAATTGTCATGTTACTATAGTCTGAGCCTAATCACTAACTTCTTCTTAGTGTACAAAAGAGAATTCACTAATATTCAGACTATTCAATAGCGTATTTTCTTTCCAATACCTTGCAAATTAATTATTCTTCTGTGTAAACCCTTCACTAGTGGTTGTTGATACTTAAAGAGGTTTCAAAATCAAAATAGTAGTTGTGCATTGTCTGAGCATACTACCTCTTCAACATTTATTCATTTAACACAATGGATAGAACTTTCACTAATGAGTGTGGAGTTTGAATATTGAGATTCACAATACCAAAAATGGTGTTCCAACATCATTTAGGACATTCCCAACAATACCACATAACATATTTGCCTTGGTTCTGAAGTCACTATCCAAGGGATATATTTCCATCCATGCCCCTTAACAACCTCTCTAAATATCCCTTAAAAAACTCCCTCCTTTTAACCATAATATAACGAGGAAGACACTAATTATACCAGGACAAACAAACTTTTTCATCAGTATGATCTAAAATAATTACTAGATGTATCCATAAGTATGGAATCATGCATACAGGGTCTCCATTGAACTTCAAATGCACTTCTTTCATTCTTCAGGTGATTTATAATCTAGGATGCTAAACCATCACAAATGTTATCTTCACACAGATCATGCACTAGGCGCCATCAAGCAATGCATGGAAGGATAAGTCTTTGCAGATAAACCACACTGTCTTTTAGAGTATAACAGTACAGAGTAGATTTTCCTGGCTAGTATCACATAAACTCATATAAAGCAACAACTACTCCTTGTATCACAGTCTTCCCAGGCTTTAAGTCACATCCCAAATCCATCATATCTGCACTACTACAACACTAATTCATAAACATTCATTTGACTCCCCCTATCAAAGATAAGTTATGCTTTTGATGAACATAATCATTTGGCTACAAGTCAAGAGTACATAAAAACCTTTAAATTTCTCTCAGTGAATGACAACTACTTCACATATCTACATGAATACCCCTATTGAGCCCTTCACTTCAAACTCCCTGAGCTACACACAATAAGGACACATTTGTTAAGGTCCTCACACTACCACAAGAACTCTTGATTTGGAATTTCTCACATGTTCCAAACTAGACGTCCTTAGTTTGCTAGCTATACAAGATCTAAATTGCCAAATTTTGTCACTTGTAGTAGAAGAAACCATATTATACATAAGCATATTGATCAAATCACCTTGTCTGATACTCTTTTCATCCTTTCCATTCACATTTTGCCATCATCAAGATCAGAATATGTACATTCCAATTTGTACAACCAGAGACGCCTCTTCTTGAGCTCCAAATTTATTTTAACATCGGGTATCTTCAGCAACTATGATGCTACAACATCATATAAAACATGAGTTTCTCCATATCCCAGAACCCAACCTTTTGGTTCTTGGTACATTATCCATAACACTTTTTACCCAAAAGAGTCTTTTAATAAGCACAACAAATAACATAGCCAGTGCAGATTATGCACGGGGTTCAGATTGCAGACTTGCATACATTTATCCAACAAATATCTGGCTCCCGTCAAGATATTTTCCACTATTAGTATGCACATATTCACCAGAGGACCATGTCTTTATAAGAGATGAACCTGTCACACATCATAAAATTGTGAACATTACTCTACTCTCAATCGCTATTTAGAACATAATTTCGCATGAACACACCATACAATTACTCAACTCCCAAAAAAGTATTTATAGTCAATTATATGCATATCTTTATCACCAGAACACTTTCTTCACAGTTTCCTCTTAAGTGGATATATAGCAGTTAGACCCACTTTCTCACAATTGGTTGAGCAGCACCAGTACAAGTGGATTCTTCATTACAACTGACAGACACATAAGATATCCAAACCACACATCACACCAGATTTGGTCAGACTCTATACTTTACCCTAGCCAAAAACATCCTTCCATTGTTGAAGAGACAGGGAACTGAAATGATGCTTCAACATTAATTATGACATCACCCAAAGTATATAGGCTTACTATACTCATGAAAATACACACACAGCTCTTGCAGAGAACACATGAGAATATACTTGTAGCAACTCAACTTCCAAGATCATCCATGTATGCCCTGCACACTACACTCTTTAAGAGGCTTCTTCAGATAAGCACAATAAACACATCTCTTCTCTGACTTTTAGGTGTCAGATATAATGTCCTAGACATTTGAGATCAACCTGTATAAGGATTACCATTAAACACTTGAGCTCAAACTCAGCATGCCTACTTACTAATCAACAAATCCAATAAGTGGAAAAATAATCTCTCAGATGCCTCCTCTTCCAGACCAGGAGTAAGTTCTAAACACATGTGTTCAGAACATATTTGCTTAGAACCCAAAGCATCAACTATGCTTGCCCTTCGTGTAGCAGGGTTCTTCATATCTTTCTTATAGGATGTCTTTACATCTTGTAGGCCATCTTTCCCATACAACCATTTAACACCAGGAGTTTCCCATCGGATACAAGCACAATGATAAGAGTACATCGAAAACTCTTGAAAACCTTTAGACATGGATTAGTCACTTTAGAATATGAACACCTCAAAACCAAAGACAACAAATAAATCATGATTTAAAATAAATAAACTGAAATACACAAGCCTGTTATTACACTGTTTTACACCTTCAAACAGATCCACATCTCAGCATGTCACAAATGTTCCATCCTCCACTTCAAGGGACCATTAAAATAGAAATATAAACCAAATATATCTTCTCAGTATAGGCATTCTTCTGACCTTTTTCACTAGAAAATTTCTTCCCAGGATCTCACCTGCACGTAGCAGATGCACGCCCGATACCAATTGAAATTCGCATAGACTAAATGTCTTATAAGGATGTCAAGACATCTGATTTGACATAAATACACAAGCAAGGTAAACCGGTACATAAAATATAAATAACACAAGTAAATTGTTTACCCAGTTCGATGCAATACACCTACATCTGAAGACTACCAAGCCAAGGATGAAATTCACTATCAACAGGATCAATTCATAGCTAAACTCCCCCGTTTTCAAATCCTCACTTAATCACTACCCAATGCAATTTATACCTAAGAACTCTTAGATATGAGACCTCTCTCACTTCCCCTCAATCACACACATGGATAAACAATAATAAATAACAGAAGACATAATTCTATCACAACCTATCTAAGTTTTAAAGCAATTAGCTTCTAACTTAGGATACATCTTAGAGTTACTTCACAACTTCCTCCAAGAACAATACATATTGCCTCTTACCTACAGGTTCTGAGGAGTATGGTGACCACAAACCGGGCGGTTCACTACAACTAACCCTAATGATTACATCTTTGATATACCAGGTTAGCTTACTAAACTAGGTTACAAATTCTTATTTTATAACATATACCCAATCGGATTTGTGCCTTCAAACTATAGCATATCACCGAATAAAATGCATAAACTTATGCTACAAGAAAGTATTGATTCTTCAATTTTCTAAATAATCTCCTTATTTAGGATTCTTCATTCTCCTTGATTTCACTTGAATCTTCTAAACTTGTAAATATCTACATATGATGCATAATATTTTCTAAATATTTTGCATAATTTAAATTAGAACCAAATCTCATTATTTAGTTCAGCGGCATGATGAATGCTCCTTCATAGGATATCATCTTCAACATGTTGTTCCAGCTTGGGTTGTTCAACACAACATGTCCCGACATTCCAATAGGACTTCTTCTTGTACTGCTCTTCTTAGCAAGTTTATACATACTATTGTACATTACATTATTGCTGCTATTATTTTTTTTTACAAAAATTAATGCCAATCCTCAAAACTAAGGAACTTATAGGGAAAGTATGTTCCACTTGTAGAAACAAAGTATATTGTGTGTCGTGATTTTGGCGAGGGCCTCTACTTCTATCCACTTCCTGAAATAATCAACGCTGACAATTAGGTACTTGTTCTAGTTTAACCATGTGGTAAACGACTCAAGGATATCCATACCCCACAAGGCGAAGGGCCACAGGGAGGAGAGAGTTTTAAGCTATTCGGGCGGTGTTACGTGAATGTATCGATGGCACTGGCATATATCACTTCTTTTAACATGTTCTTTCGCATCGTGTTGCATGGGGCTATTAGTATCCTTTTCGTAGGGCCTTTCGGGGGATCTTCCTCCGAGATGTTGGGCATTAATTCCTTTATGGATTTCGTGTAGGATGTGGGAAACCTTGGATTCTTTGACACACTTGAGGAGAAATATTGAGAATCCATATATGTATTACTTGGTCTCAACCAAGACGTAGGCACAAGCTTTATGCCTGATCACGTCAGCCTCTTTCTAGTTATGGGTTAGTTCCCATGTTGCAAGGTTGTTGTATACCAGGGTCGTACAACAGTTGTTGTTCCAATGGTGTTTTCTTTGAGGGTTATGAAGTGTTTTTCTATGCTCGAGTAAGAAAGTATATCTTAGATGATGGACTTATTTCTTCCTTTCTTCTTTGTGCTGTAAGCTTTGATAGGATGTCTGCTCTGGTGTTTTGCTCGCGAGGAACGTGTTTTACTTTAGTGAAATCAAATTTTGTTATTATCTCTCGAACCAGAGCTAGGTACTCTGAGAGGTTGTCGTTCTTGAATTGATATTATTTCACTACATGAGAGGCACATGTTGGGAATCAGTGAAGATTTTTACCTCTTTAGCTCCCAAGTTTTCAGTCAGGCGTAGTTTTGTGAGGAACGCTTCATATTATGCCTGGTTATTCGAGGTTAGGAAGGATATGGCGAGGTAAATTTTGATCAGGATTCCCTCCTCATTTTAAAGGATGATGCATGCTCTACTTCCTGTCGAGCTCGATGCTCCGTCTACTAAGATGGTCCACTTATGGGCTCTATTTATCGGGAGATATGTATGGACATTTATGCCACGAAGTTGGCTAGTACTTGAGCTTTAAAGGCCTTTCTGATCTTGTATGTAATATCAAACTCAAAGAGTTCTAGTGCCCATTTAATAATTCTTCCTACCATGCCGATACGACCGAGCATTTGTTTTATGGGCTAGTCAGTTCACACCACGATTAATGAGGGCCATAGCTAGTTTTCTGATTTGTTGGTATCAGAGTTATGGGCCTTCGAGGGCCTTACTTGTGAAGTATATGGGTTTCTTCCCCTCGGGGGTCTCGCGAATTAGGGTCGCACTGACGGCCTCGACTGTGATAACAAGGTAAAGGTAGAGAGTGTTAGAACAAGATTTGGCTCTGCAATTATGTCTCTGAGTTTTGATGATAACAAAGAGTATGTTTAAGTGTGTTGTACCCCAAATTTTACCCTGAATTTTCGCATCCGATTTATTTATATCATATTTAATTTTTATTCGCACCTTTGCATTTTTATTGCGTATTTTGCATTTTTTGTCCCAATTTTCTTATCCATTTATAATTTCTTTTGTCTTTAGAATTTATTTGAAAATTAAAGTTTTTTGTCTTTTTATTTTATTACATTCATTTAAAAATATGTCAAAAAATATATATTATTCATTTTTTAATTAATATTAATTTAGTTTTAAAACTGTTATTATAAAAAAATTGTATATAAAAAAAGAGTTTGTTTATATAGATTTCTTATTTAGATTATTAGGATTTCATAAATAAAATAAGGTTTGAATGGAAAAATTATTTTTTGTTTTAGAATTAAATTAGAATAAAAAAAAGAGTTTTTTTTTCTGTGAAGGGTCATTTCGTCTTTCTTCTAGACCTAATTTATTTGGATAAGTTGGTTATAAGGAAAGGGAGGCCACACAAAACGGGGATACGAGATCTGAAAGAAAATAAAACGAAGAAAAGAAGGAGAATATCCTCTTCATCCTTCATCTTCCTTGCGACCATCATCATCATCCTCTCATCACGCTCGCACAACAGCCATCTTAGTTCCACTCCTCTCCGCCTCTCATCCATCAGTTCATCCCTCAAACCCCATCATCTTCAGTCATCTCTCACATGCCGTCTCTGTATTCACCGCCACCCTTCATCACTCCATACATCACTACAACCTTCCTTCCTCACACAACCTCCATAATCACGTCGTCTTCCCTTACCTCCTCTGATTTAAACCTCTCCTTCCTCGTGAAACCCGACCTTCATACTTTCATCCTCAACTCTCTTTCATCTTTCCATCTTCTCCTTCATCTTTCCCTTCCACCACCCTTAAACGACCTCAATCCTCTCATCCTTCTGTCACACAATTTTCCTCAAGCAACTTCGACCCTTCGCTGTCAACACTAATATCCACGCAGACCATTTAACTCTCTTCGTGTCTGTGTGCCCAGCAACGGCGCTGATCTGCATCGGCTTCAACACTCCTTCAACTCTCATCTTCATTACGGTTTTCATCAAGATTTAGACATATCGGTAATCTTCAACTTCCTTTGATTTCTGTCAATATCCTGTTGTCACACCCAAAATTTCGCCCGAATTTTTTCAAGTTATATGACTTAGGCTTCACATTCATCTGCGTATGCTTCCATTAGGTCATCGGTATTAAACAATCACTCACTCATCACATTTGCATCGCTAATTGCGTTTAGGTTGACCGAAAGTCAATTTAAACCAAAATTCGCATCATTTTGTAGTTGTAAAATACCCGTTATTTTATTTCATGCATTTTTATCTCTCTACATGTTTCTTGCATCGTATTAAGTTGATTATATGTTGATGATATTGATATTTCGGTTTTATAAACAGAATGTTAAAAGCGATTCGACACTGTGCGGAAAATTATGGAGAAAAATATTTCAAGTTTTCACCTTTAACTCACTGCTTTATGAATCTATGTGTCGCGTAGATCATGAAAGTATGCTCTCTCTAATTTTTCGGTATAGTTTGATGTCTCGTTTATAACTGTAAGTGTTTTACAATTGAGTATTCTTTATTATCATTTTATTTCGATTTTAACTATTTCGATAATTTTTCTTTAATCTATGAGACCCTTAGTTTATTTTAATGTGCTCATTTATTTTTTCGGATAATTTATTATCCAAACTTTTATCGTTTTTGACAATTTTAAATGTCCAACTTTTATCTCCAAAAATCAAAACAAAAATGTTTTCGGATAGTATAATTTTTACACTTTTGGGCTTAATAGTCCATTTTATCATTAGGGCCATTTTAGGCATTTTGAAAATTGTCTAAACCTAATTTATTGTATATATATGTGTGTTATATAATTTGCAAAAAAAAAGGATAGAGAGGCGGAGAGCAAAAGCAGAACAACCATACTCCCTTGTCATCTTCACAAACCACACCTTTATGCCAACACTCTCAGCCACCGGTGCTACATCCTTCTGCTCATTTTCGTCACAAAATACCATCCTTGCAACAACATCTCATCTTCAAACTCCCAAGCCAGATCTGAACCCACAATCACTTTTCTTAATCTCCGCTTGGACGTGGGTAGTTTTCTTTCTTTTCATCAATTTTGTTGTTCTGCTATTTCTATTATAAATTTGATTTGATGCTTTTCTTGTTTGAATCATTTCTGCAAGTTTTATAAAATGACTCTTACCTTTTCACTTGAGAAAACATGGCTGGTGTAAGTGTGGTGGTCACCGCCCCACATTGAATCTTTTGTTGTTTAAGTTTTATGATACTTTATGAAAAATTTGGTTGTCCTTTCTCCAAATGCATTCTTTCTATTTCTTTTTATATATATATTTTTAATTTTATGCCATAAATGAATTTAAGAGTAATTCACTTGTACATCTTATTAGATGTATCTGTGTGTTATATATTAATCATGTATAGAAATTTCAATAAATTGTCAATTAACATTAGGTAAATATAAATGTTGGTAGTATTGTGTTTTCTCGTCACTTTTAAAAAAAAAATCAACGTGATATTGTTTTGTTTTTTCTTTTTTAATCTTTGACTTTATTAGAGGCATGTTATAATTTGACCACTTTAAAATTATTTTGGTTAATTAGAGTTTATATATATATATATATATATATATATATATATATATCATAATATTATTTTAATATCTTCTTTTAGAATATTTTCACCAAAAATTCCAAAAATATTTTAGATTTAGATGTTTTATTCCTTTATAATATTTTCATAAAAAGTACTAAAAAAATATGCATGTTTATATGTATGTTTAGGTCTTTTTTTTAATTTAAGTTTTCTCCGAATTAATTTTGTTTATGATTGTTGAATTATGCAATTTTTTTGTACATTGTATAGATTTATAATTGTTCGACTTATCCCCATTTATAAATATGTACCCACTCTCCATGAGATGTAATAGTTTGGTAAATATTTTATCTCTTTATTTATTATTCATTCACAATGCACAAACCAAAAACATTTCAAACTAATACTCGTGCGAGCCATTTTCATACCTTGAGTTGACAAAGCTTTGAAGCGTCACAACGACCACACATGATGCACACACCACGCTTGCTCTTGGGCTTACAATGAGGCTTTAGTTGATTAGTTTAACATTATTTAATTGTCTAATTAGGTTATTTAAAATTGACTAGTCCATCTAATCAATTTTATTAACCTAACTACTTAATTAGATTTTGTTTGATTAGTCGATTAAATTTATTTCGCGCATGCACCTACACATTGTTAATTGTCTTATTATTTGTGCAAGTCACCTTGTATGGAATTTTAATTCATTTAATCGCTTTATTTTACGCTTGTATATAATTATTCGTAATCACTCATTTACATTATCGCACCTTGGTCCACATACCAAGTTTTCATTCATAAGGGCCTCATAGTAGGGAGTAGACACTTGTCTATTCTCTCGAGATTAATCAAGCTTTCTTGGTTAATCATAACCCAAATCTCCTCTCATTGTCTATTCACCACTTTCATAATCAAATTCTCAAACCTCGATCCAATGTCGAGTTGATTTTCTTTTCAAAAACCTTTTCACAATAAACTCTGAGTATTTAAATCGTTGATCGCTAGGCCAATTGTTTAAAAACTTGTGCCAAATGAACTTTGAGTCTTTAGATCGTTGGATGTTAGACCAATTGTTTCAAGACTCTTAATAACGTGAATCTCATTTCACTTCACTTTTTCATAAGAAAACTTTTTGGGATGATAGACGACTCGTTGAGCATTGACCTCCTCTGGTTTCTAGTATTTGAATCGTAGGATGCTAGTCCTATTGTTCGGTACTTTTCACCCACAATTAAAATCAATTTAACTCATCAAACCTTGCCCACGTGCAAGTCCTTTTTTCAAACTCACATCACTCACACACGATCTTCTTTCGCTCACACGCGAATTGCACTAGTGATGTCTTATCGTCCACGTACGATTAAGCTCCTGTTTTCATTAATAAAATCAACCAACCAACAAATGTTCTCTCAACCGAGAACTACGTAAGCTTGACTTTCTATCTCACTTAGGGAATACGTAGGCACGAGATTCTAACATCTTGGCGAGCACACTATCAAAAAATAATTAATTAAAACATGTCTCCTTTCTTTTCTCTTTTTGCACATAGTAATTAGAAGATAGCAAATTAACACACTAAACACACAAACACACTTAGAACTAAATGGGTCCCATCGAGTACCATGGATGTAAGGGGTGCTAATACCTTCCCCTTGCATAACCGACTCGAACCTCGCATCTCTTGGTCTCAAGACCATTTCATTTTCATTTCTTGGGTTTTATCTATATTTTCCTTTCCTTTTAGGAATAAATAAATTTAGATGGCGACTTCATTGGTTTTGTAATCAAATTAAGTAAATAATTTTGATTAGCGTCAACAGTTTGGCGACTTCACTGGGGAAATACTTTTTAAGTGAGTCAACCCTAGTTTAGTTCTTCGCATGTTTGTGTGTTTGTTTATTACATTCTTCTTGATTCTTATTTATTATTCATTGCCTATTATTTCTCTATTATTTATGTACTATCCTGTGATATATATTATTGTGTTGGGAACTTGTTGGTTATGATACATAGATAAGCCCAATACCTGCACTTCTAGGTAACATTAAGTTAGAGTGGTTGCGTAGCTTAGGTCCTTTAGAAATTTGTGTCTCTTGGATCGACGTGAAGAATGCACCTTAGAGTTGGTCTTTTTAAGGAAGTTGTTGCACCGTATGCTAGTGCGGAACGACAATTTTTGGACAAAGGGCCTATAACTCTAAGTATTAGGATATCCAAGCCTAGACCGACCGCTCCAAAGAAAAGTTTTGGGTATCCCTTTAAGATTCGTTTCTTGGAGTATACTTTTGAAATGTTATCATCACGTAGGTTATTTGCATGATGATGGTGTTTATTAAAAGGGGATCTGAGACTCCGAGAAACATTTAGCAGAAACCTAGTACAATCCTGTGTATGGGGTTATTGGGTAGAAAGCTTAGAGTCGTCCAATCATAAGGAGCCTACCTAATTAGGTTGTTCTGTTACCCATTTACCAGTACCATTCTTGTTTCACATATGTGTGAATCTGTTCTTATCATTATGTTTCATTCCATATGTGACATTTCATCCCATGAACATCATTATTGCACATCAAAAACAAATAAAATCATGCATTTGCATTGCATTTTCATTATAAATCATGCATGCATTTCATCATCTAGATACTCATTACCCTTTTTCCATTCAAGCGGTTAACAAGGCAAGTTAATTTCCCAACATCTGAAGAAAGATGAAGAACTTCGAACAAAAACAAGCGAAGAGATATCAATGAGCTCCAAGATTCATGCCCAAGCTCATGAAGATGCTTCAACAATACCACACCCTGACAAGTACCAAGACACAAGGGACATTCCAAAAGCCAATTATCAATCGAGATAGCTCATCATTGCAGCTGATAGTCTCAAGGACTTTATCATTTCATCTTGCAATTTTCTTGTTTGTAATGTGTTATTCTGCATTTGAACTTTGTCATTCTTAAAATCGTAATTTTAATGAATTGGGAATTGCATCTTTTGAATTAATCATGTCATTTTCTTACTTTTACTTTCTTTCTATCATTCAAAAAGTACCAAAAAAACAATACTTCTTCCACTTCACTTTCTTTCTGTTTAAGCAAACATTGGAGGGAGGATGGTGATGAATGAATACCCAATTTAAAAAGGTATGCTTTCAAATAAGACTTTGCCGATGATATACAGACATTGCTTCAAATCCCCAAAAAGTGGAGATATAATGAAGATAATCTCTCGTTAACCCCTTCGAGCCTAGAAGTAGAAGTTTCTTTCTGCATACAGTTAAAACCTTCAATCTTAACCTGGGGCAAGGTAGTTTTTCAGTTAAAGCAATCAGTGCATTCAATTTCCAAGAGAATCATGTCGTCATGGATCATTCCAAGTACCTTCTCATAAGTTCAAGAACATCCTCTCTTCGTACACAATGTCGAAGAATTAGTGAAGAATTCAAATCTTTCAATTGGTGTTTCTCAAAGAACCATCAATATGGCAGTCATAACCATCAATTTCTCACATGAAACAAACAAGTGTCGTACAAGTTGTTTAAACACAAAAGTGACAAAAAAACAAAAGAATACAAAAAGAAATATCACCAAAGATATCAATAAATGAAAAGCAAAACAAGCTTGTGTCACTTCCAAAGAAGAATAGGTGATCGCCGCTCAAAGAGCATTGGTTCTCAAGACACCACGTCGTCATTTTCAATTCCTCTTGGAAGTTGAATCACCAATTAAATGAACGAGGAATGGAGAACATCACGAAGAATGGGTTGCGTATAAATCAAAATTTGAGTCTTATATCCTTTGTTTCTTAAACCGTGAAGCAAACCACGTTATAACATTCAACAGACCTAATTGAAACAAGGTTTCTTTTGAAAGCATATTACAGCAAAGTTATGTTAACCTGACTCCTCAGTGTTTGCTAAATTCATTGATTTTGATACCATGTTATCACATCGCTTTTTCACATCTCGAATTTTGAACTACCATCGCATCCTCATCAGGATTTATCCATTTGTTCACCGCAATTTCATTTCAATAAATGATTTACTTTCAAAAAATTTGCATAATCATCGCTTTAAAATTACCATTGTAAGAAAACAATTTCATTTGCAAGTTTAGCACTTCACATCAAGAGAATTTCAGCAGTTGAAGAAATTCATCATCTTCAAGTTATCCCATCAAGGGTAAGCCATCTCTGCAAAAGTCGATCATAATAAGGGGAATTTCATTTCAGAGTTCCAAGCATTAGGGTATATCATCTTCAAGATCAACAGTTAGTTCCAAACTCCTGTTGATCCAAACTTTTCGAGAACTCAGCATTCTGGGGCACTCAGAGCCAAGACCTCTCCATTTTCAAAGATACTCACAAGCATATCAACTCATAATTATCAGAAATTTCTGATCTCACAAGAAGTGTCAGATAGTCATGCTTGCAATATCCTACCAGAGGACCATCTTCAAAAGCCTTTCTCATTTCATCTATGTGTAACCCTCAACCGGGGCACTTGTCAAAAACATTCAGATCATTCTCCTCAATCACATTTGCATGCATTCATTAATCATGCATTAAACCACATATATCACTCCTGGGGCACCCACCCATTGCATAAACAAAGCTCAAAACTTTTCTCGACATTTTCCATTGAAAACCAAGCTCCATCATACAAAAAATCAATTCCCTTTGGCCATGTCCAGAAAACCATTTCATTGCATTGATCACTCATCATATGCATCATGTGTGTCAACCCATTGATTGAAGTTGTTATCATATCACCCTTTTGTCAACCCACCGGTTGGATTTTATCATTGTTTCCTTGTCAGTTTGAACTAACCCACTAGTTGAGAATAACCTTTCATTTCTTGTTAACCCACTGGTTGAAGTTAATCATTTATTTTCCAGTTAATTCAGGGAAACCCACTGGTTGAAAGCTCTTTCTTGTTTACCTTTGTCAATCCATTGGTTGATGTTGACTTTATTTCTTGTTTTTTAAACTCAATCCACTGGTTGAAATGTTGTGTTGACTTTCATTAACCCACGCGTTGATGTTAGTTCTCCGTTGTTTACTTTCATTAATCCACACATTAGTGATAGTATTTATTTTTGTCAATCCACTAATTGAAAGTTTTTTGTTTCGACTGTCATCAATCCTCGTATTGGTGTCAGTATTTATTTTTGTCAATCCACTAATTGAAAGTTTTTGTTTCGACTTTCATCAATCCACGTATTGGTGTGAGTCTTTATTTTTGTCAATCCACTGATTGAAAGTTTTTGTTTCGACTTTCATCAATCTACGTATTGGTGTCAGTCTTTATTTTTGTCAATCCACTGATTGAAAGTTTTTGTTTCGACTTTCGTCAATCCACGTATTGGTGTCAGTCTTTATTTTTGTCAATCCACTGATTGAAAGTTTTTGTTTCAACCTTCGTCAATCCACGTATTGGTGTCAGTCTTTATTTTTGTCAATCCACTGGTTGACGACAAATTTTTTGTTCACTTTCATTAACCCACGTGTTGATGTTAATTATTATTGTTTACTTTCATTAACCCACGTGTTGATGCTAGTTCTTGTTGTTTATTCTCATTAATCCACGTGTTGATGATTGTTCTTGTTGCTTATTTTCATTAATCCACATATTAATGTTAGTTCATTGTTCACCTTTTTTAATCCATTGGTTAATGTTGGCTTTATTTCTTGTTTTTTCGAACTCGATCCACTAGTTAAGAGTGGTGTATCAACTTTCATTAACCCGCATGTTGATGTTAGCTCTTGTTGTTTACTTTCATAAACCCACGCGTTGATGTTAATTCTTATTGTTTACTTTCATTAATTCACGTATTAATGTTAGTTCTTTGTTGCTCTCCTTCATCAATCCACTGGTTGATGTTGGTCTTTCTTTCTTATTTCCAAACTCAATCCACTGATTGAGGATGTGGTGTATTTTTTCATTAATCCACGCGTTGATGTTAGTTCTTATTGTTTACTTTCATTGGCCCACGCGTTGATGATAGTTATGTCTTGTTTGTTTGGAATCAATCCACTGGTTGATGACAATTTGTTGTTCACCTTCATTAATCCATTGATTAATGTTGGTATTACATCTTGTTTTTCGAACTCCATCCACTGGTTGAGGACGTTGTGTTTACTCTCATTAACCCACGTCTTAATGTTAGTTTTTGTTGTCGACTTTCATTAACTCACGCGTTGATGTCAGTTCTCTGTTGTTTACCTTCATTGATCCACTGGTTAATTTTGGTTTTATTTCTTGTTTTTTCGAATCGATTGATTAATCAAGGACGTCATATCGTTTTTCATTAACCCACACGTTGATGATAGTTCTTTCGCAATTTATCTTAACCCCACGTAGTTTATTTTCGCCATTTCCTACCAAGAATCCATACATTCATCTCACATCATTTCATCGCATTGCATCGGGACGAAACTCGTTTTGTTTGTATTTAATTACTTTCAAAGAATTGATCCACGTTATCAAGCTAAAGATAATTAAATAGGGGTCACACCAAATTTCGCCCAAATTTTTCAAGTTATATGACTTAGGCTTCGATTCATCTGCGTATGCTTCCATTAGGTCATCAGTATTAAACACCTTCACTCATCACATTTGCATCGCAAATTGCGCTTAGGTTGACCAAAAGTCAATTTAAACCAAAATTCACATCATTTTGTAGTTGTAAAATACCGTTATTTTACTTCATGCATTTTATCTCTACATGTTTCTTGCATCGTATTAAGTTGATTATATGTTGATGATATTGATATTTCGCTTTTATAAATGAATGTTAAAAGCGATTCGACACTGTGCAGAAAATTAGCGGGAAAAATATTTCAAGTTTTCACCTTTAACTCACTGCTTTATGAATCTACGTGTCGCATAGATCATGAAAATGTGCTCTCTCTAATTTTTCGGTATAGTTTGATGTCTCATTTTTAACTGTAAGTGTTTTACAATTGGGTATTCTTTATTATCATTTTATTTCAATTTTAACCATTTCGATAATTTTTCTTTAATCTATGAGACCCGTAGTTTATTTTAATGTACTCATTTATTTTTTTCGGATAATTTATTGTCCAAATTTTAATCGTTTTTGACAATTTTAAGTGTCCAATTTTTATCTCCAAAAATCAAAACAAAAATGTTTTCAAATAGCATAATTTTTACACTTTTGGGCTTAATAGTCCATTTTATCATTAGGGTCATTTTAGGCATTTTGAAAATTTTCTAAACCTAATTTATTATATATATATATATATATGTGTGTGTGTGTGTGTGTGTGTGTTATAATTTGCAACAAAAAAAGGATAGAGAGGCGGAGAGCAGAAGTTGCGCAGAACAACCATACTCCCTTGTCATCTTCACAAATCACACCTTTACGCCAACACTCTCAGCCACCGGTGCTACATCCTTCTGCTCATTTTCGTCACAAAATATCATCCTTGCAACCAGCATCTCATCTTCAAACTCCCAAGCCAAATCTGAACCCACCATCACTTTTCTTAATCTCCGTTTGGACGTTGTGGGTAGTTTTCTCTTTCTTTTCATCAATTTTATTGTTTTGCTATTTCTATTATAAATTTGATTTGATGCTTTCCTTGTTTGAATCATTTCTGCAAGTTTTATAAAATGACTCTTACCTTTTCACTTGAGAAAACATGGCTGGTGTAAGTGTGGTGGTCACTGTCCCACATTGAATCTTTTGTTGTTTAAGTTTTATGATACTTTATGAAAAATTCGGTTGTCCTTTCTCCAAATGCATTCTTTCTTTTTATTTTTATATTTTTTTAATTTTATGCCCTAAATGAATTTAAGAGTAATTCACTTCTACATCTTATTAGATGTATTTGTTTGTTATGTATTAATCATGTATAGAAATTTCAATAAATTGTCAATTTTTAGTGCCAATTCTCCATGTTTCGAACTTGAATCGAATAATAGTTTGAACTTCTTGTTTTTCTAATAGATTGTTTAATTCTTCAATTTGTTCATGTACATATTGTATCATGTAACTTATTTCGATTTTATACTTTGTAAATCAATTG
Organism: Vicia sativa; assembly: GCA_021764765.1. Taxonomy (NCBI): domain Eukaryota; kingdom Viridiplantae; phylum Streptophyta; class Magnoliopsida; order Fabales; family Fabaceae; genus Vicia; species Vicia sativa. Next base: position 100,409,384 of record CM038794.1, read on the forward strand.
TTTGTTTCTTCATTTATTCATGTACATCATTCATTCTATTTCATTTCGATTTTATCCCTTGTTTACTAACACATGTTCTAATTATTGCAATTCTATCTCATTTATTTTTATCTCACTTATGCTACTAACTAGTTTGTTATTTGTGAAGGCATTCAAGAATAGTCCAATCATACATTTTCTCTTAGCATCTATATACCTTTTCTCCAATCACATTCTTATTATAGTTATTCTACTATTTAGATTTAATATTTAGTAATGTATTTTTAATTTTTGTAAATGTAAAATACTTAATATTTTTGTTATTATATTTAGTATTGTAAATATATAATTATACATACTAGTTTTATTCTTATATTCTATTCAATTCATCTGTAAATAAATAAGTTATATTGTAATGACCTTTGTGTTGCAATTTCGAACTTTGAATTTGACTCGACTTTCGAATGTATACGAACACAAATATATTGTTTAACTTCTTAGAGTTGATTCCTACATGAATCTATTCTAAATTTAATTAATCTAATAAAATGCAATGGTCAATAATCGATACTTGAGCTTTATAAGCTTCTCCGCATTGATTTTTATTTGTATCACGTTGTGATGTAATTAATCTATCATTTTCTTTAATTTATTTTCATCCCCATTCGAAAAATTGTATCCCGCTCCCTTGTTGCGTTGTAAATAATTTATCTCTTTCTGCTTTTATTTTATTCTTTAATCCCCATTTGTGATAAATGTATCCCTCTCCCCACAAAAACTTGTAATAATTATTTAACTTGTCTTTACTTTATTATTTAATTTAATAGTCACTTACACAAACCAAAAAAATTATTTTCTAACTAATATTCAATTGTGAATCATTTTAAACCCGTAAGTCGACAAAGCTTAGAAGCGTCGCGATGACCACACATGCACACATGTACGCTTGATCATGGGCCTTCCTACAATGAGCCTATTTCGATTAATTGTTCAAATTGATCGTCTTAGTGGACTAGCCTACTTTGCTAGTACATTTGTAATTTAATCGCTTTATGCTTGTGTTGGCCACCTTGTATGGGCTTTAACGATTTTATTTGCTATATTATTGATTTGTTTGCAATTGTTTCGCTTCTTCTATATCTCTCGTGCCTTGGTCCACATACCAAGTTTCTAATTTCCATAAGGGTTTCATAGTAGAGAGTAGGCTTGACTATTCTCTCGAGATCGATCAAGTTTCATGGCTTGGTTAATCATAACTTGTTTCATTCTTTCTCCATTCACCAAGCATTTAAAATACTTTAAATAAAACTCGATTCAACATTGAGTCTTCTTCTTAAATCTCGATCCAACATCGAGTTATTTTCAAAAACGTTTTCACAAATAAACTTGGATGGTGTTTGTTTAAACCATTGGATGATAGCCCAATGGTTTAAATAAACATGATGTCTTTATATTGTTGGATGATAGCCCAATAAGCTAAAAAACTTCTATCTGTGGCAAAAATAGTGGAGTGACATTCGGTTAAATTGTTGGATGATAGCCCGACGGTTTAATCGAATTTAAAGTCTTTAGAATGTTGGATGGTAGCCCAATAAGCTAAACACTTTTATTCACTCAAAACACTTAATAAACGTGAACCTCGTTTCACTTCACTAATTTCATAATAAAGTTTGGGATGATAGACGATTGAATGAGATCACTCCTCCAATTTCTAGTATTTTAATCATTAGATGATAGCCTAATGTTTCGATACTTTTCACCCACTCAATCAATCTTAACTCATTCAATCTCTTTGTGCGTTCGAGCACCCTTTACCTTTAAAACCCTTTTTCAAGATTAGACATGATTCATTTATAATTGAGATGTTCTTCCTCTATCCCCATGGTTTTCGACTTCTTCACTTGAGTACTAGAGGTGTTCTCAAACCCTCCCTCATGTTGGTGCATAGTCCTTTATTCTTTATCACACCTTGTGGTCGTTCAGAAGAGTGTTCTCCTTTAAAAATGTTGACTTGTCTCTTCATTTAAAATCAATCAACAAACAATCATTTTCTAGTCGAACTACGACGCTCTGACTTTCCCATTGCATGAAGGAGTACGTAGGCACTAAGTCTTACGACTAAAGGCGAGCAAAAAATAATAAAAACATTTCTTCTCTCTTTCTTTCTCCTATCTACCATAGAAGATCGTAAATTTTCACATTAACACACAAACACACTTTGAACTAAATGGGTACCATCGAGTACGATGGATGTGAGGGGTGTTAATACCTTCCCTTGCATAACTGACTCCCGAACCTGCATTTCTTAGTCTCGTAGACCGTCTTATTCTTTATTCGTGGGTTTTATTCGATATTTCCCCTTTCCTTCTTGGAATAAATAAATCTTATTGGCGACTTCATTGTTTCGATATCGAATCGAATTAATAAATTTTTTGATAGGCATCAACAGTTTGGCGACTTCACTGGGGAATGTTTTCTCAAGCGAGTCAACCCTAGTTTAATTCATTGTGTGGTTGTGTGTTTATTGTTTTATTTTACTTTCTTCTTTGTACTTTATCTCTTATTTATGTTTTAGTCATTTATTTCCTTTATGCTTTATTTATTATCATGTGTATATATCCATTATGTGGGAATTCTTAATGGGATTATTGATACATAGATAAGCCCAATACCCAGGCTTCTAGGTAACATTTAGGATAAAGGGGTTGCGTAGCCTAGGTCCCCCTGACTCCAATGTCTTGTGGACCAAAGCGAAGACTCCGGCTTAGAGTTGGTTATTTTAAGGAGGTTTTTTCCCCGCATGATAGTGAGGGACATCAATTTCTGGACAAATGACCTATAACTCTAAGTATTTTAGGATATTCGAAACCTGGACCGACGGCTCAAAAGATTTTGAGTATCCCGTTAAGAGCGCTTGGGGTATACTTTTGCAAATACTATTACCATGTAGGCCTCTCGTGTGATGATAATGTTTGTTAAGAGGGGATCTGAGACTCTGAGGAACAGTTAGCAAAAACCTTAGAACCGTCCCCTGGGAAATTATTGGGTAGAAAACTTAGAGCCATCTTATCGTAGGAGCCCACCTAAATAAGTTGTTCTGATTACCGGTGTCATTCCTGTTTTACATCTTTGTGAACCTGTTACATCATTATGTCACATTCCATTTGTATATGTGACATTGCATTTCATCACATCTTTCTCATTGATGACATTACATTTCATTGCATAATTTGCATATTTCATGCATACATTCAAGTTGTCAAAAGAACTCATTTCGTCTGTCTCCATCTTCAGTTGGTTGTTAACCGTCAAGTTGATTCCTCTGCACAAGTACGGAACTAGAGACAACGTCAGGAGAAGAATGAAATACCAAGAGCAACACAATGCATAAGTCCGAATGGAAATCGATGAGTTGAAGTCAGGCTTGACTAAACTTACTGAAATGATGCAAGTTCTGATCGCCAGAGGCGAGCCGCCTCAAAGGACCATAATTTCTGAAGTCTCAGCTGCTGTTGTTGATCCTCAACCTTCTCAGATGCCAGATACTACTTGGCCAAAATTTGGGTTACCTCCGAACTCATGCTCGCAGAAGCCTCTGAAGTGCCAAAGTAAAGAAGACGACGTTAACATGGTACAAATAGTACATAGTACGAAAAAGTTTTATTCCACTATCTCGCTACCAGCGTAAGGTGTGGAATACAAAAAGGACATGAAAGTACTATTTGGTAACGACTCTCTTTTTCAAAAGGCCAACAAATATATTTTTAACTGGCTATAAAAAGAAAAGTATCATCGTTTGAAAAGTAGTTTCCACATATCACAATGTAACAATAATGAAAGTCATTATTGAACACAAGCAACAAGATTATCAATCAAGTATCAACAGCAAGAGAAACACGAAGAAAATGTTATCTTGAATTATGTTAATTGATAACTCAAACAAGGCATCATTGATTCACACTGTGCTCAAATCTACATGCTGCAAGGAAGTCTTTTGAAGATGCAGAATAAAAAGAAGAAGATCATGAAAGTATCAACTTGTAAATCCACACAATGATGTGTTACTTCATGATATTTGAGAACAATGGATGTTGTCCAGAAATTTCCAAGGTGAATAAAGATAAAGAAGCTCGTCTCCATGTCATAACAAGATCAACGAGCTATCTGAAGCTTTCGAAGAAGATGACTTCAGTTATTCAAGTGTTTTGGGTTGTTGTTCGGGAAGAAATAACTTGAAGAAAAGAAGATCACGCGATGGAAGACAAAATACAAATGTAATATCCTTAGTGTGTATTAGGATATTCTTATGTACTTAATTGAGTTTACAATTGCTTGTGTAGAAGCATCTTACTGTAATCGAACATTGTAAAACAAACAGTTGTTTGTTCCTCGGATGACCATCTAGGTCAGAATCTCTAAGAAGATTAAGAAGGTATCTTAGTGGGAAATCCTATCAGAAGATTTGGGTGATTTGATTCTGATTAGGTCAATGATTGTTATATCCTTGAGGATCCCTAAACATATCATTGAGATTCATTGAGAGAGCAAGTGAGGCTCAGAAGCTCAAAAAGACAGTGGTTGTTGGTCATTGTAGGAAATCCTATCAAAAGATCAGGTGTGATCAGATTCTGGTTAGGTCAGTGAACGTTATATCTCTCTAGATCACTAAACGTGTCACTGTACATTATTCACTGGCTGTTGGCTCGTGTAGTTGTAATCAAATTTATTATAGTGGATTAAGACCTTGAGTTCAATATGAAATCAACTCGGAAGGGTGGACTGGAGTAGCTTGAGGTTATCAAGTGAACCAGGATAAAATCACGTGTTCTTTACTTCTACTTATGCCTTCTAGTTTATATTTATACATCCTGTTAGAAGCATCAATTAGAACCAATTACAAGAAATGATCTTACAAACAAAAGTTCAGAAGCATGAATCAACGTGAAGCTGCATAATAGTCACACCCTAAACTTTGCCCTGAATTTTTCATCGATTCATTTGCATCACTTTACATTGTCTTATTTGCATCCCGCATTAGTAATCAATTTTTATAGTTGGCTTCACATCTTTAGTTAATACTTATGTTAATCTCTTTAAGTTTACTAATATTTGCATTTTTATAATGTCTTTGAATTTTAGTTAGCATTTTCACTTTGCATTGTTAATTTGTAATTAAATATATTTTGCATCAAAGTAGTCTTAGTCATACTTGCATCATTTTTTGAATTTTGCACATTTGACTTTGCATTTGTTTATTTTTTTCAATTTTTGTCTAACGTTCAGAACTTCTGTTGTTTCTGATGGCCAGAAGTTCTGTTACTTCTGATGGCTAGAACTTTTGATGGCCAGAACTTTTGTTGCTTCTGACAGTCAGAATTTCTGTAATGTCAAATAATTGTTTTATATGTAGAATAATGTTTATTATTTTTATGACTTTCAATTGTTATATATATTTATATATATTTTTGTTAATATTTTTGTCCAATTTAATTATTGATTGAAATTCATATTTTGATTAGTAATTAATTTTGCTTAATTAGTGTTTTTATTTTTTATAATTAGATGTTTCAAATAATGTTGTTTTCTTTATATCTCTTAGTTAGTACTTTTTCGTAACAAATAAAATCAAAACCATTTTTCACGGACAATACACAGCCAATACATATAGCAATTCCACTACCCTGCAAAAGTTCAAAAATACAAGGCAGAAAAAGACGAAGTCATAAAATTTTACAGCAAATCCTCCTCTCCACAACTCCAACCATCATCATCGTGTCCTCTTCCATCTATTGCCTTCCACCACCATCTTGTATCAAATTGTACTCCTTGAAACACAAGAAAACAAATATCAGTATAAGATACAACCATTCCACTCACCATTTCAATTCCACTATTAATTCAAATTCCTCCACTACTTGTACCTCCAAAAAATTTTCAATCTTTATCCCCAATGTCTCCATTCTACCCTCACACTCCTTCTTCCTATAAAAGAACCTTCACAAATACTACACAGAGGATGACCCAGTAGACTCTGTTCACATTTCCTTCACTAAACTCACCTTTCCTCTCTCTCTCTCAAGGTGAAACACCAACATAATCCCCTCGTCTTTCACCACCATTCCACCATTCCCTTCATTGTACCCTCCGCCATAACGCCCTCCGTAACAGAACAGCCGCTCGCAACCTCCAAACACCATCTTCAAACCAACTCATCTTCATCCATCACCTCACTGAACCTTCACCATAACCTCACTTTTCTGCCATATCAGAACCTCAATAACCAACCCTAACCTAAGCTTCAACAACTTTCACTTCAGAAAAACCATTACCACACAAGTCCGCAATTTCAAAGACGAAGAAGGATCAAACGCAATCCAAAACAGATCCAAAACAAAATCACGAAAGAGTGTAGAGGAATCAAAATCGTACCTTTTCTTCCTTTTCCGTTTTTACTGTTGTTGTACTATTTTTGCAATTTATGCATCTTACTCATGTGATCTCCATAACTGAACTCATGTAGATATTTGGGGTTTAAGGTTTGATGTTGTTTTTTGTGTTTGTGTGAGCTATGGCGGAATCGAGACAGAGAGGAAGAAAAAAGTAGAGATGAAGCGTGAATAATAGAGAAAGGCATCATGTGGCTTTGTTTTATCGTAAATCTAAAAACATTACTAAAAAATAATAATAGTAGTGTTAGGCAGCGGCCTCTTTTAGTACCTTAGGGTTTCTTGCACTTTTTCAAATCCGGTTTGGGCTTTATGCCCGTGAGAAATTATGTTCCATTTTTTTATTCAGTTTAGCCAATTTGCTTCAGCACTGCCAGTTCCGAATTACACCCCCTCCTGTCTTTCTTTTAATTTTATTTAGTTGTATTTCTTATTTAGTTATTTTAATTACTATAATAATAATATATGGTTTAGGTTAATTTTCTTTTTATCTAGATATATTTAAAATAAATAAATAAAAAACAACAAAAAAATTTAATTGTTAGGTTTTTTTAGAATGAATCTTATTTTATTTAATTGTTGAATTATAGTTACTACTTGTACATAGACTTGTAATTACTCGATTCATTCCCATTTGTAAACATTGTATGCCCCATTAACCACATGATGTAATAGTTTAGTAAATAATTTATTATTTTATTCCATTATTATTCATCACAATGCACAAACCAAATGCTTTCAAACTAATACTCGTGCGAGCCATTTTAACCCCGAGTTGACAAAGCTTTGAAGCCACAACGGTCACACATTTGTGCACACACCACGCTTGTTCTTGGGCTTACAATGAGACTTTAATTTTTTTAGTTAAATATTATTTAATTATCTAATTAGGTTATTTAAAATTGATTAGCCCATCTAATTAATTTTATTAATCTAATTACTTGATTAAACTTTGTTTAATTAGTCGATTAAATTTATTTCGTGCATGCACCTACACCATTGTAAATTGTTTTATCATTTGTGCAAGCCACATTGTATGGGATCTTTATTTATACTTCCATGAATGATTCGCAACTATTCGCCTCATTTTAATTCTCGCGCCTTGGTCCATATACCAAGTTCTCATCATAAGGGCCTCATAGTAGGGAGTAGACATTTGTCTATTCTCTCGAGATTAATCAAGCTTTCTTGGTTAATCATAGCTCAAATCTTCTCTCATTCTCATTCACCACTTTCATAATAAAGTTCCAAACCTTGATCCAACGTCGAGTGATTTTTTTTCAAAAATGCTTTCACAATAAATTCCAAGTTTTTAAATCGTTGGACGCAAGGCCAATTATTTAAAAACTTGTGTCAAATGAACTCCTAGTCTTTAAGTCGTTGGACGTTAGACCAATTGTTTAAAGACTCCTAAACAACGTGAACTTTGTTTCACCTCACTTTTTTTCATAAGAAAACCTTTTTGGGTGATAGACGACTCGTCTGAGCATTAGCTCCTCTGATTTCTAGTGTTTGAATCGTAAGACATTAGTCTTATTGTTCGGTACTTTTCACCCTCTTAAAATCAATTCAAACTCATCAAACCTTGCCCACGTGCAAGTCCTTTTTTCAAAACCCATATCGCTCACACGCGATCTCCCTTCACTCACATGCGAATTGCACTAGTGATGTCTTATCGTCCACGTACAATTAAGCTCTTACTTTCATAAATAAAATTAACCAACCAACAAATGTTCTCACAACTGAGAACTACGTAAGCTCTGACTTTTCCATCACACTTAGGGAATACGTAGGCACGAGATTCTAACATCTTGGCGAGCACACTTTCAAAAAATTAAAACATGTTTCCTTTCTTTTCTCTTTTCGCGCATAATAAGTAGAAGATAGCAAATGAACACATTAAACACACAAACACACTTAGAACTAAATGGGTTCCATCGATCACGATGGATGTGAGGTGCATACCTTCCCTTGCATAACTGACTCCCAAACCCGCATCTCTTGGTCCCGATGACCATTTCCTTCATTTCATTTCTTTGGGTTTTATCTATATTTTCCCTTTCCTCTTTAGGAATAAATAAAGTTAGATGGCGACTTCATTATTTTGTTCGTAATCGAATTTTTTCGATTAGCGTCAACAATAATGAACAAAATATATTATCAAGAAGTGAAAACCCAATTCAAACCCCCTTTCTTGTGTTTTCTTCACACCTTCAATTGGTATCAGAGCTCCGGTTCTATTATTTATCAAGATCAAACACCTAACACTGTCAGAAAAAGATCTAGACAATATGTGAATAAATACTTCAAGGTGATAGTTACTCAATCTTGAATGATTGTCTCGTTCGATAATTGAAGAACAAAAGGGGAAGAATAAATTCATCATATAAAGAGTTACATTTGCTGAAGTCTATCTGGGTAATGAGCAAATAGTTAATGCACACGCTCGAGGATCAAATCATCAGAAGACAAAGATCTAATGTTTGATGAAGATTAAGTTCCTGAACAATACGAGATGTTTTCAAGAAACGAATTATTCCACCCTTGACTTTCTCATAAGATCTCAGTGATAATTTCTTCAAGCAGAAAAGAAAGAATGTTGTTCTTATGTTAGAAACATAAGAACCTCATGATAAGTTTTGTAAAAAAACTACCAGAAAGCACTAAATGATGGTTTTAGTTGCCACGCAAAAGACTTGAGGCAACTGAGAAAAAGAAGGTTGTTGTATATTAGAAATATGATCAATATTAACTCAGAACAAGTTAGCTCAAGAACTACAAATGTCAACCTCATTAGAGTTTAATGATACGAGTATCGGAGAAATTTTTAAAAATATAAAATCCAGAAGATGCGAGGTAATATTGCTCTTTTGAACCATAATGCAAAAGAAGGAAGTTATTCTTAAGTTCAGAAAAAGCAAGAAATATCTGAAATTCCTGGCAGCAGATACTTGATGTCACAAAGAATGTTATGACACAGTATCTGACACTATGTTAACAATTCACACAGTAAATACAGAAAGCAGTAAATAACACAATAAGTTGTTCACCCAGTTCGGTTCAACAAACCTACATCTGGGGGCTACCAAGCCAGGGAGGAAATTCACTATTAGTAGAATTAATTGTGAATAAACCACCGCTTATCTCCTTCACTTAAAACCTACCCAATGCAACTTCAACCTAAGTCCTACTTAGATCTGAGTACCCACTCACTCCCCCTCAATCACAGCAGTGATATCAACCTATTGACTAATTGAATTGTGAAGACACACTTCAATAAAATATCTTGATCTTGCTTCACAGCTTCAATCAAGAGACAAACACTCGTGCTTTAAAGCTTTGAGTGATAAACTACCCTTACAGCAAATCCTAGTCCAATGCACTTATCAATTGATAGTTGCTTGGCTCACAAGAGAAACTAGAATTACACAATACCAACTGTTACAAATCCTAACAGTACACAAAAACAAGCTGCTATCTCTTCAATACATTCAAAGGGTGCAACACAGATGTAAGGGTTCTTTTCCTTTTATAGAAGTCCGAAACTTCGGGGCTTCCATAAAGATAGCTAGGTTCACTTAATTTAATCCTAAAAACATGGTCTTTTCAACAACCAATTTAGGTTTAATTAAGTTTAACCTAGCAGCCACGTGAGCATGCTTTCTAATAATGTAAAACAATATTTAGCAGCTCAACAAACTTCGAAAAATCTCAGAACAAACAGATTCTCGAATAATGTCACATCAATGTCATAACATCTGTTATGACATCGATCTTTCAGAATTTCCAGCATGACTTTAGCTTCCGCCGAAATGTCTTTTAACATCCTTAGCAGGTAGGATTTATCTTCAATCTCTGAATGTCATAACATCTATCATGACATTGCTAAATCCTAGTTTTACCAAAATTAATGCCAACCTAAAAACACTAACAAACTCCCCTTTGGCACATTTTGGCTAAAACTACTTAACACATCAGAGTACCTATGCAGAAGACAATAAACTAGTTCTAAGCTTTCCTAAGCTTCAAGTAACTAGAACTTAGAGAAGATAAATTCTACCCATACAAAAATCCCACAATTCCCACAATTGCCCCATATACAAAATTTTAAAGCATACAATTTAAGGTCCCATACTACTGTCACACAGTAGTTCTTCTCCCCCTTTTTAGCCATAAAGGCCAAAGGAAACAATACAAGTTCCCAAAATTTTAATCAAACAAGACGTAAACAAACATACCAACATATATTTAAGTACCAAAGATTGTTTTTAGGGGTACACATCCGAGACATTATAAATGTCAATAATGATTACAAACATTCAACAAAATTGGGAAAATACAAGAATCAAACAGTAATGAGAACAATTGATGAATATTGACAAAACAAAGAATAGGGCAAGGAGCAACATCTCAAGTGATTTCTTCTCCAGAAGAAGCACTGTGGAAGGAAGCATCTTCGTAACCTTCTTCAAGACCACCATCTGAATATCATCATCTTCAAGATCATTATCGCCTTTCTTCATCCTCAACCTATGTGTCCCGCTCTAGTTGAGATTAGCTCTTCCACTTTGCTTTTGCTTCAAGATCCTTGCAAGTTGCTCTTAGCACAAGAATGACATTTTCCTTCCGAGAATTTTCTTTGACATGAAGTCTCCAGATGTCATGACAATGTCCGGGACATGCTTCCTTGGAACAGTTTGTAGTGGAATCCAAGAGCAGAGCTCTCTTGCGATCGAGTCTCCCACCAAGAATGTCTAGATGTCGATTAATTATAATTCCACACAGGGGAGGGAAAGGCTATAGGTCCCTTGATTGCATAGCTTTCAAAGATGCTTGAGGGTCTCTGAAATATGTAGGTACCATAGTCAAATTTGAGTGCCCACCGATATATAATCCGCCCAATCCAATGGAGATAGTTGACTTGTGATTGGTTGGGACCCGCTAGCAGCCCTATCTTATGCGAATGGCAAATTTAACACTCACTTGCTTGCGAAAGTTTTCCTTCGAGGCCGACTTTCACTTGTTTGGTGATGGTTTGACAAATTTGATTGTCGGCTTCAAGTTCGCCGAGCATCTTCGATCTCCCGAAATTTGTTGACCACTCTTGGAGAGAACATTACTTTTCTTCCTCTCACATAGACTGCCTTGTAGTCTAGACCTCCCATCACCACAACCATTTGACAAATTCACTATGAATTCCTTTACCAATACATCATAACAGCTTGAGAAACTCACAACTGCCTTCATTAATCCAAAGATCCTTAATCGATTGACAATCTCTTTACACCCGAGCACTCTTATTCAGCTCCCTCTCCAAAGCAATCCTCTTCAGTAAACATACTTCCATCTCCCAAAGATTCTCGTGATGATGGAATGAGATGTTGTCAATGGCCACTTCACCATGGGCGCTTCCCAAGAGTTGCCTTCTTCCTTGGATGAATGTCGTGACATTTATTTCAACATCAAACTCGTAATCTTGATCCGACAAGGTTCTGCATTTTTCTTTTCTTCACAATTGGTGTCCTCTTGGGTCCGGAGCCACCACCAGCTTTTACTCTACATTTCATTGTAGAGGTTCACCTGGTCTGCTTTCTCACTTTAGAAACATTTTCATCAACCTTTCTTTAGCAGACTCGTGAGGCACCTGCTTTTCCTTCCTTCTCATCATCCTCTTTGCAATGCTAGGATTAACATTGGCTATGAGGTCATTGTCTGAGAACTCTTCATCTAAATCAATGACAGGGGGATCAACTAAATTTTCAGAGTCTTGAACTGGAGACTTTTCAAGATTATCTCCACTAGGTTTTTCTGGAGTCTCTTCTAAGATACTATCAGAAATAGAATCTGCAGGAGTTTTATCCAAGCACTCTTTGTGGGATTCCTCAAGTACACCATCGACATCACATTTTCATTAACAATGGGGTTTCATTATAAACATCATCAATACTCACTCAATCTTTAATCAAGGATCAGTTCTTGACATCAACATGGTCACATGTCTTGACATCCTCTGGACATCAATCGCTAAGCTAGGACAAATGACTTTTCATTTAGAGGGACTGAAACCCCAGGAACAGATTGGTCTTCATTGAGGATCCTGGTTACCAATCTAGCAATGGCTATATGCACAGCCCTAGACTCCTCTGTGTTTACCATTTCTGAGGGAATAGAAGAGGATGGTACAGAAGTCTTACCAGAAGGTGATGCTTGCGTCCTTCTTGCATTCCTTGTACGCAATTTCTTGACCTTTTAGGGTCTGGCCATTGCAGAGGAGTGATTCTCGAGCTTCAACATGCATGTCATCGATTTGCCCTAACTTCATCCATGGCGGAGATGATGAACCGATTTTGAGAAGATGAAGATGATGAAGACATATTTTGTGGAAGATTTTGAGGAAATGAGAGCGAGAATGGCAGAGGTTTTGAAAGTTTCTTTTAGATGAAGGAAATATGATACTTTCAAAAGAAGAAACTATTATATGAAGGAGTCTCTTCCTATTCTTGGACCTTTTAAATAACCTACTTATAAATACTTGAAGAAAAAGATCCTTTCCATTCCTTGTTGTATGCACGGTTAATTGCTACAATTCCTCATTTGGACAATTACCCAACTTGCCCCTTAACATTTCAAACCTAGTCTAAAGCACTTTAGTAAAGTGTACAAGACAATGTCATGACATCCTGTATGACATTGTATTCAGTCAGCATCTGCTTCATCCAGATCATCTGAGAACAATTGCTACCAGCTGCTATGTGATCAGTCTCAACATTGTACAGGAATACACAGTTTTGCTTCTTGCTGACCCAAGAAACAGGATGGTTTCTCAAGATGAACCATCCTTCAAAAGAGCTTTCACACAAGCATTTATCAACACTTTCTCCACTTATTTTCTTGGACAACTTCAAGTGTGGAAGGGTGAGAGTCCTAGTGTAGCTGCCATGATTCAATCCAAGCTTCTTGACATAATTCCTTGCATATTTGCTTTGTGAAGGAATTGTTGAGTCTTTCATCAATGTGTCTGACATTCCTCCAGATACTATGTTATTAACATAGATGGATGCCACCATGATATTTTTCCCTCTGACTGAAAGGGTTTCATTCAGGACTCCTCTCATGTATCTTTTGACAATAAGACACTTGGTTATCCTTTCATGCCAGATCCTAGTACTTTGCTTCAGTACCTTACAAGTGGTCAGATGTCTAGACATTGAGAGTGACATTCTGACTTCCTGTTCAGCCTTATACTTACCACAAATTTTCCTTTTGTCTATGAACAATCTTGGTATCCTTCTGACTCCCCCTATGAAATTGATCTTTTTCATGCTTCTGAGGTGTGGATGACCAGATACTTGCTGCCACAACTTTACTTCCTCTTCATCTTTGTCTGTGGGACTCATAGAGGACAGAGTGGTGCTTTCAGATTCCCACTTGTAGCAGTTGTCCTTTGATCTAACTCCTCTCATAATCATTACTTGATCACCATTGATTACAAGACACTCAGACATAGTGAAGCTGACTGTGAATCCCATATCACATAGCTGACTTATGCTAATGAGATTTGCAGTCAAACCTTTTACCAAGAATACTCCATTTAGGCTTGGAACCTGCACCGTTTGTGTTTCCAATGCCTTTGATTTCTCCTTTAGCTCCATCTCCAAAAGTAACAAAGTGATGAATGGGGTTTAACATCTTTAAGAAGATTTGCCTCCATCATGTGCTTGGAACACCCACGTCAAAGTACCAATCTTTCTTGGTAGACACACTAAGAGAAGTGTTAGCTACCGTGGCAATGCTTCTTCTTCCACGCTGAGAGTATAATACCGTTGGTTTTAGGCTTCACATAAGACCCTTGATTAGGATATCCATGAAGTCATAGAAAGATTTTATGTGACCAAACCTTCCACAATAATGACATCTCCATCTTTGAAACTGTTTGTTCATGTTTCTATGATTTTGATGTTGCACCCAATGTTGTGACATCTCGCTTTGACATTGGTCTATTAGGTTTGTTCTTCCTTTTGTTATAGACAAACTTCTTAGTCTTCATATACCCCGAGGCGCACTGTTCACCGGCTTGTGGTATGACATCTTCTTTGTCATTGACTTCCTGTGTTTGTTACATTCCCGGTTATTTGCAAATCTCTTTGCGACATAGCCCCGAGCTGACACATTTCTGTTTTGGGTTGTGACACCGCTTTGACATTGTTTTCCTATGTCTCTTCTTCTTAATGTCACCAACAGGTTGCTTTTCACCACATATCCTAGACCATGCTTATTTCCGCATTTTGTCCAAGTCAAGAATTTCTTCCAACTTATCGCATTGGATGTCAACATTTTGATGATTTAGACATCGATCAAGTTTGAATTCAAGATAACAATATCACTATTGAGGTGATTTATAGTGGTGTGTTTTCCTCTTCTCACCTCCAACTTCACATTCTCACTTCCAACTTCTCAATCGCCTTTTTCGCTCCTCATTCTCTGACATGCTTCACCATTTTTATACACGCTGTAGTTTTCAAGAAGCTCTTCAAATGTCACTTCCTCATCACTAGAATCCATATCGAGTTGTACACTTCAGAGAGCAAAGACAAGTTTGGCACCTTCTTCCTCGATTCACTTCCGAATCACCATCACCAAGTGATGCCATTCCTTTCTTTTGTTTCTTTAGAAAGGTGGGACATTCACTTAATATGTCCAAATCCTTCACATTCATGACATTGGACTTTCGCCTTGACTCCTTTTTCTTGACTTGGATCTTCTGCTGGAATCATAAGATCTGATGTCGATGCGCTTCCTTGACATGTGACCTTGACTTTGGATCAATTCTCCTGATCAGTTTGTTGAACTGTCTTCCAAGCATGGCTATAGCTTCAGATATCTTCTCCTCATCTTCCTCCTTGCATCCCTCTTCAGAATTGGATACAAGTGTTATGCTTTTGTTCTTCTTGTCAACAGTTTCACTGATTCCCATCTCAAAAGTCATAAGAGATCCTATCAGTTCTTCAACCTTCAAGGTGCTGATGTCCTGAGCCTCCTCTATTGCAGTGACTTTCATTGCAAATCTCTTAGGCAAGGATCTGAGAATCTTTCTCACCAGCTTCTCTTCTGACATCTTTTCACCAAGTGCTCCTAAGGCATTGGCAATTTCCAAAATATTCATGTGAAATTCATGAATATTCTCATCTTCCTTCATCTTCAAATTCTCAAATTTGGTAGTGAGCATCTGAAGTCTTGACATCTTCACCTTGGATGTTCCTCATGAGTAGTTGAGAGTGTCCCAAACATCCTTGGCCCACATTGATGAACCATCGAAGATATTCTGTCAATACCATTGAACAGCATTCAATGCTTTAGAGTTCCCTAGAGATAGCTCTTCTTCCTCTTTGCTCCATTCCTCCTCGTTTCAAGACAAGTAGTGCCATCTTTCTCAAGCTTGGTGGGATGTTTCCATCCTTTATCAGCAGCTCTCCAAGCTTTAATGTCCACTGATCTTAAGAAGGCAACCATACGAGGTTTCCAGTAATCATAATTAGACCCATCCAGAATAGGTGGTCTTCCTCCAAATCCTCCTTCTTTATCCATTACGCCAGAAACTATTATCCCTAGATCTCACCGAAATAACAAGCGGTGCCCGCGATGCCAATTGAAATTCGACAAGATACTTGATGTCACAGAGAATGTTATGACACAAGATTCGACACTATGTTAACAATTCACACAAGAATACGAAGCAAAATAACACAATAAGTTGTTCACCCGTTCGGTTCAACAAACCTACATCCGGGGCTACCAAGCCGTGGAGGAAATTCACTATTAGTAGAATTAATTCAGAATAAACCACCGTTTATCTCCTTCACTTAAAACCTACCCAATGCAACTTCAACCTAAGTCCTACTTAGATCCGAGTACCCACTACTCCCCTCAATCACTGATATCAACCTATTGACTAATTGAATTGTGAAGACACACTTCAATAAAATATCTTGATCTTGCTTCACAGCTTCAATCAAGAGACAAACACTCGTGCTTTAAAGCTTTGAGTGATAAACTACCCTTACAACAAATCCTAGTCCAATGCACTTATCAATTGATAGTTGCTTGGCTCACAAGAGAAACTAGAATTACACAATACCAACTGTTACAAATCCTAACAGTACACAAAAACAAGCTGCTATCTCTTCAATACATTCAAAGGGTGCAGCACAGATGTAAGGGTTCTTTTCCTTTTATAGAAGCAGTCCTGAAACTTCAGTTTTGGGCTTCCATAAAGATAGCTAGGGTTCACTTAATTTAATCCTAAAAACATGGTCTTTTCAACAACCAATTTAGGTTTAATTAAGTTTAACCTAGCAGCCACGTGAGCATGCTTTCTAATAACAGAAAAACAATATTTAGCAGCTCAACAAACTTCCTGAAAAATCTCAGGAACAAACAGATTCTGCAGAACAGAATGTCACACTGAATGTCATAACATCTGTTATGACATCAGACTGTTTTCTGCAGAATTTCCAGCATAGCTTTAGCTTCCAGTTCTGAGCTGTCTTTTAACATCCTTAGCAGGTAGGATTTATCTTCAATCTCTGAATGTCATAACATCTATCATGACATTGCTAAATCCTAGTTTTACCAAAATTAATGCCAACCTAAAAACACTAACAATATCTATTGCAAGAAGTAAGAGGAACTTATATATGAGATGTTCAGAACATCTTAAAGATCACTCTGAAGAAAACATCATAGATTGAAGCTAATCAAAAAGTGAATATGGGAAAAGCAAAGTCGAAATCAGAAGAAGATCTTCAGATACATGATGCTAAACCATAAGAAGAAAGTCTCAAAGAAACAGATTCCTTGAGTTAGAATTCTTGAAGCAGAGTCAATCAAGCATTGTAAGAATAAGATTATCTGGAATAAAGTGTCAAAACATATGTCTTAATAATGAGGCACTCCGAATAAGTATGGTCTGATCATCACCTTTGGGAAAGATGATACACTCTTAAGAGTTTGCTGAAGTAGGATGTCTAGATGAAGAATATCAACGAAGATCTCAGAATTTCTAAGGTATGTCCTCTTTCATTATCTTCTATAGTATCTCTTATAAAATTGCATCTGACCAAAACTCCTGATAGAAGTTAAGATTGTTTTGTTGAATTGGATTCAAATCATTCAGTCACTTGTCAGGGTCAAATCTGCTATATTTATTTGTCTCTAGACCTATAGGATCTCTGTTTAGTACTCTGATCCATTTGGAGACTGACTTGCTTTATTCCTTTTTCTTGTTAGGCTTGTCTTCCTTATGTATGTAATCAACATCATCCATACCGTCTAGTACTATCTTTATCTCTCTTTAATGCATCATCTATATATATTTGGTGTTTATCACACTCCACCTATGCTATTCACAAGCGTCATTGTTTTTTGAATTGATTATTCATGACTAGTTGTTTTCTATTTGTTATCTTGGGAACAATTGTTTCATATTATAGTCATTTACGTCAGGAAAATCGTTTCTCTTGTCAGTCACGTCTTCTCACTTCTTTATATACATCGTGTTAATCTAATTTCTACTCAACATTTCATTTCTCATTCAACATGACTTCAAGAACTTCTCATGAAGATGATAATTCTTTGGTGTTGGTCCGAATTTTCATATCATCATTCATTTTCAAAATTGGAATCACTATCTCTCCTTACTAAAAGGACCTATCTATCCAACTCTTGTAAAGAATTTTTGGAAAAATGCTTCTGTTAGTTTGCATGGTATCTCAATCTCCGCAAACATTTATGACTGGGATGTTTTCTTCACTCCTGAATGCATTGCTGAAATAATGAATTGTCCACGCATGGGAATCATTATTTGTCGTGTCTCTCTCGATAGCATCTCTAATTCTAAAATTATTTTTATCTTTGACGAATCATATGGATTCGACTATACTAACCCTGAAAATCTTAAGCCTAGTGCAAAAGACTGGTATCGCTTTATCTTAACTAATCTTTGTCCTCGTGGTACTAACAAAAATCTTCTAACAAATGATGACAAGATTCTAATTTTCTATCTGCTCAAACGTATTCCAATTAATCTACCCCAAGTTATATTCAATCATCTTAAAAGTTTTATTGCTTCTTCTAAAAATTTGAACAAAGCATTTATTCCTTATGGAAGAATCCTGTCAGAGTTATTCATTCAAAATGAGATTGTGAGAATTCTTCGAAGGGTTCATAATGATCCAACTAGTGTGTTACAATAAGAGGAATGTAATACCTTTGATGATTAGTGGTTCAACTAAGTTTTTATTTCGTTTGTAATGATCTTAAAAGCAATTACCTTTATTCTAGTGATAAGCCATCAATCTAGGATGTATGAGAATATACTTATGTAATGATTGTTTATTAATGAATAAATTTTACTTCCTTGTGATAACTCTGCTATGAAGTCTAACTTTTTGATGACATATAAATGATTTTGTTATAACTGGTTAATATATATGAAACATCATGCATTTACCACTAACGTATGCTTATCTATTGATAATCAACCAAGGAACTCTAAACCAGTTCACTAGGCATCCTAACTAGGTTAAGAAGTAAATATGCAAGCTATCTGAGTGAGAGAGCTAAAGGAATATAAAATCTAAAGTTGAGAGAATATTCAACCTCTTTGCCACTTCCAGAATCACTGTTGTGGAGGTTGTTAAGCAGAAGCAAGACAACTTGAAAGAATTCATGCCTTCTAATTTATTGCTAAGAAGCTAAAGGAAGAAGAAGTCGAGGCTCTTCGTGATGTCAAGCGTAAAAGATTAAAGAAGAGGAAGAAGAAATTTCTTTTACCACAGTGGTAAGTGCTTGATCCAGGTTTACGTGGTAAGCACTTGATCACGACTAAAGGATGTAGAAGATGCAAGAGTCCAGGGTGAAAAGGATGATTGGTCTGTCAAGTAGAATGGGGAAAATGAAGCCTCTCAAGTTGCTCTAGCTGAGCCATTAACTCAACAACAAATCAAAAGCATCAATTCCACTCTAAAAGAGATGTGAAGAAAATTATAGCTGAACAAAAGACTGTTAATGAAAATGTTTAGAACATATTGACTCTGACTCTTCAGAGATGACTGGACTAGATCTCTCTCCTTCTAATCCTTAAACCTGATGTTTTCGAATCATTCTCATGTTTTCCTTTCAACAAGAACCTTTTGTTTTTGGTGTTCTTCTGAAAGTCATTTCTTTTATTTATGTGTTTTAAAGTATCACTTTTTGATTATGACAAAAAAGGGGGGTAGTTAAAGAAGTAATTTTATTCTAAATGATCAAATCCTCTGAAAAATGCTGCTTACATTTCTAACCAAATATAAACTGTTGTTTCTTGGTAGAATTGTGTTGCTTTTCTTTTTCCGGATTTTCAAGAATCTGAAGAAAGTTTGTGCATCTGACTCCTTACACTAGACTCTGAAAGAGTTAGTCCAAAGTCAAATTCTAATTGGATATTCTGGAACTTGTCTGAGTGACATTAAAGTTCAAGCTCTCAGTTGAGAAATTGTGTCTTCAAGAATCAAGAATATTAAGATATTTCTTATGATCTGTTGGAACCTGGGGGAGTTGCTTCTCAAATGGTCCTTAGTTAGAAGTTATGATCTTTCACCAAGTCTTTGATTTAGGGGGAGTTTTCATGTAAAGGTTAAGTAGTCCTTACCTTTTTATTGTTTAACTTTCTTCTGATATTATGCAAAATTGTGTCATAAAAATACATAGTTTTGTCATCATCAAAAAGGGGGAGATTGTTAGAACAAGATTTGGTTCTACAATTATGTCTCTGAGTTTTGATGTTAACAAAGAGTATGTTTGAGTGAACAATTTTTGTTACTCTAATGTTTGTCATATTTTTAAGATAAATAAACAGGTTCTGCTTCTGATGAATGGTGTGGCCAAGACATTAGAAGATAATACATTCTGCTTCTAGCTTCAAAGGTTCTGCTGAATGAGTAGCAAAGAAAAGCTTCAAAAGGATCTGAAGTTACTTTGATACGTTCGTCTGAAGAAACCAGTCAGAAGATCTATAGACAAAAGTGTGACTTATGTAAAGATGCTGAAGACTCTAGTTTCAGAAGACAAAGGGTTCTGAAGGCCAAGTGATTAAAGACTCTGAAGACATGGCTCTAAAGATTCGAAAGGCTTGAAGTTATTCTGAACTTTGGTTACGATGCAAAGGGTTCTAAAGACCAAGTGTTGAAGACTCTAAAGAATGTGATTTTGAAGATTCCAAGACTTGAAGTTCTTCTGAACTTAGGTTACAATACAAGGTTGCAATACCAAGTGTTGAAGACTCTGAAGAATGTGATTCTGAAGATTCCAAGACTTGAAGTTCCTTCTAACTTTGGTTACGATACAAGGTTCCTCAAAACCAAGTGCTGAAGTTTCTGAAGAGGAAGATCTGAAGACTCTGAAAACTTAAAGTTTTGATCAACTAGACGTTAGGATCTCCACTTCCAAACTCACGCTCGCAGAAGCCTCTGAAGTGCCGAAGTAAAGAAAATAATGTTAACGTGGTAGAAATAGTACATAGTACAAAACAGTTTTATTCCACTATCTCGCTACTAGCGTAAAGTATGGAGTACAAAAAGGACATGAAAGTACTATTTTATAACGACTCTCTTTTTCAAATGGCCAGCAGATATATTTTTAACTGGGTATAAAAAGAAACGTATAATCGTTTGAGAAGTAGTTTCCACATATCACAATGTAACAATAATGAAAGTCATTATTGAACATAAACAACAAGATTATCAATCAAGTATCAACATCAAGATAAACATGAAGAAAATGTTATCTTGAATTATGTTAATTGATAACTCAAACAAGACATCATTGATTCACATTGTGCTCAAATTTACATGCTGCAAAGAAGTCTTTTGAAGATGCAGAAGAAAAAGAATAAGATCAAGAAAGTGTCAACTTGTAAATCCACACAATGATGCGTTACTTCATGATATTTGAGAACAAGGGTTGTTGTCCAGAATGTTCCAAGGAGAATCAATATAAAAAAGCTTTTCTCCATGTCATATCAAGATCAACGAGCTGTCTGAAGCTTTCGAAGAAGAGGACTTTAGTTATTCAAGTGCTCTGGCCCGTTGCCCGGGAAGAAACAACTTGAAGAAAAGATCACATGATGGAAGACAAAATACAAATGTAATATCCTTAGAGTGTATTAGGATCTTCTTATTTACTTAATTGAGTTTACAACTCCTTGTGTAGAAGCCTCTTACTGTAATCAAACATTGTAAAACAAACAGTTGTTTGTTCCTCAGAGGACCAGTTAGGTCAGAAGCTCTGAGAAAATTAAGAAGGTATCTTAGTGGGAAATCCAATCAGAAGATCTGGGTGATCCGATTCTGATTAGGTCAATGATTGCTATATCCTTTTAGATTCCTGAACATATCATTGAGATTCCTTGAGAGAGAAAGTGAAGCTCAGAAGCTCAAGAAGACAGTGGTTGCTGGTCATTGTAGGAAATCCTATCAGAAGATCAAGTGTGATCAGATTCTGGTTAGGTAAGTGAACGTTATATCTCTAGATCACTGAATATGTCAATATACATTAGTCACTGGCTTTTGGCTCGTGCAATTGTAATCAGATCAATATAGTGGATTAAGACCTTGAGTTCAAGGAGAAATCACCTCGGAAGGGTGGACTGGAGTAGCTTAAGGTTATCAAGTGAACCCGATAAAATCACGTGTTCTTTACTTTTGCTTATGCCTTCTAGTTTATATTTCTACATCCTGTTAGAAGCATTAATTAGAACCAATTACAAGAAGTGATCTTACAAGCAAATGTTTAGAAGCATGAATCAACGTGAAGCTGCATAAAAATATTATCAAGTGAAAGCCCAATTCAAACCCCCCGTTCTTGTGTTTTCTTCACACCTTCAGAGAGTCTCCCCATTGTGTGGTCCTAAGAGGGGTTGTGGTTTTGAAAGAGCTCGTTTGAGGTGGAGGAGTGCTTGTCCGCATTCCTTAGTCCATTTGAACACTTCCTCCTTGAGAAGAAGTTTGAGAAGGGGAAGTACATGTTGGGCGTACGTTTCCATGAAGAGGGATAACGGGTTGAGCATCTCGTTTAGGGGTTGAATTAATTTCTTCGAGTTTGGTTCTGGGAATTCGTAGAAGGCCCTACATTTGTCGGGGTTTGTTTCGATTTATCAATTTGTTTGGTAGAATCCGAGGAACTTACCTACTAAAATGTCGAAGGTGCACTTTTCCAGATTGAACCTCATCTTGCATCTCCTCTCCTGTTCGAATAATATCTTTTGGTGGAACGTATGGTCAGATTCTTCTTTGGGATTTATGATCATGTCGTCCATATAGACTTCGAGCATGTCTCTAATTTCTTCTCGGAAGACTTTGTTCATCATTCGGTTGTATATAGTGTCGGTGTTTTTCAAGTCGAAGGGTATTACGTTATAGTAGTAGTTGCTCGACTCAGTCATGAAGGTTGTGTATTTTTTGTCACCTTTTCCATGGATGAGGATATTGTTGTACCCTGATTACGCATCCATAAAAGATAGTAATTTAAATCCAACATGATTATCAACTAGTTTATCTATGTTATGTAAAGGATAAGCATATTTAGGGAAAGCCTTGTTCAGATCGGTATAATCAACGATATTCTCCATTTTATATTATAGTTTTTCACATGTACAACGTTTGAAAGCCGTGTTGTGTATCGGGCCTCCAAATAAAATTTGTCTCTAGGAGGTCTTTTACAACATTTTCAACAACCTCTCGCTTTGGGAGACTGATATGTCTATGTTGCATTACATCCCTAGAAGCGTAGTTTATGGTAGTCGGAGGCAAGCCACTTTGGGGTCCAATCTAGGCATCTCAGCGACACTCCACACGAATAGGCCAACATTCTCTCTTAAGCAAGCTTTCAGCTGCTTCCTTGTGAGGTCGGGGAGGCTAGGGCCAACCTTAACTCCTTTATTTGGGTTGTTCCCAAGGAGGATAACTTTGAACTTGCCGTCTAGGATGAGGAACTTATGATTGGGAGACTCCTCATTGTTATCTGGTGCTGAGGAGTTTCCCGCTTCCAGTTGAGCTTATCTTTCTTTCTTATTTCACTATTTCACGTCTTCTTTGGTGATGCGACTGCCAAGGGCGATGGAGTCGACGTGAGGCATTGGCCTTGGCTCCTCCAAGCTGCTGGGTCGTGCTGACCTGTCGAGTGTTCGAGGTGGCACATTCATGGTGTAATTTCCCTTTGAGGCCGTATAAAAGCATCTCCTTGCAACTTCTATATCCTCGTGAAAAGTGGCTACGAGACCATTGGGCGTGTAACACTTCATCTTCAAATGAACGATGGAGATCATGATGATTAGTTTGGTCAGAGTTAGCCTTCCTAGTATGCATTGGTATATAGATGGGAAGTATATCACCATGCATTGAACTTTGACCGATCTAGCGTTCTCGACTGCTCCAAAAGTGACAATCAGTTCAACATAATCCCACAACTTAGTAATCGCATTGTTGAAGCCTAGAAGATTAGAGCCCATGTGTGGTGTCATATTTTTTGTCGAGCTGCAAGGCCGGGAATAACTGAGAGTACATGGTGTCGACTGAGCTTCCTTGGTCGACTAGTATGTGGCGTACGTCAAAGATCGTCATTCGTGCTCTCACGAGCTATGGGATATTGGAGTTGGGGAATCAACCCAGAATTTCCCAGTGTAGAAGTTGATAGGGATTGCGTTTCCATGGCACTTATCGAGGGTAGTATTTTGGCTTGAGCTTGCATCAATGAGCTCCTCGAATTTTCTTTTTACAAAACCTACAGTGAAGGGGAATTCGGCCTCGTCGGGGACGTAGATGTCCTCATGTCAGAAGATACACACGACAATCTTCCAGGGCCAACCCAAATCCAGGACGAGTGAGACAAGGGATTTAGGCCTCTTATTTAGAGCCTTTAAAATGGGCCTCATATTTAAGAAAATGAACATCTAAATATGTATAAGTATCACACTTTCCAATATTATATCATGAATAAAATAGGCACATCGACAAAAGCTTTAGTTTAAAGAACTTTTTGTACGAGTTCAAATCTTAGCTATATGATTTTGCTCTTTATAAAATATTTTTCACTTTTGTAACTAAGATTCTTACACTATTTTGAAATTGATTAAATGTTTAAGTTCTATAATCTTTTAAGCAATCTAAATTAACAATAGTGAAAAAGTTAGTTTAATTTTTAGTTAAATATTATTTTAAAAATAAAATAATGAAAAAGTTGATTTAATTTTTAGTTATATTATTTTTAAAATTAAAAAATGAAAAAGTTGGTTTAATTTTTAGTCAAATATTATGTTTAAAATTAAATAATGAAATAGTTTGTTTTTAATTAAATAATATTTTTAAAATCAAAATAATAAAATTGTTGGTTTAACTTTAGTTAATTAGCCATGCTCTTAGTTTTGGGAGTGGAAAATATTTTATAAATAACAAAACCAATGAGAAAAAAGAATATACAATGATAATTTAAATTATTTTTACACAATCAATTAATAAAAGATGTGTATTTCATCAAATCACATTTTTGTTTTTTAAATAATAATATGACATGATAAATATAAGAATTTTGATATGTTGTATGTGTAAAATTGTTTTACGTAGTCTGTGTAGTACCATTAAATATATATATATATATATATATATATATATATATATATATATATATATATATATATATATATATATATATATATATATAATTGGTTTAATTTTTAATTAAATACTATTTTTTTAAACATTTTGAATTAAATTTCGACTTAGGCCTCAAAATACATTGGACCGGCCTTGTGATATGTAGGTTGGCGGTGTTGTTAGAGAGTGGCATTTCCTCTTCGACCTTCTTTGTTTCCCAAGCGTCTTGACGAGGAGTTTTTCTTTTCTTATATTGTTTCAGGTGTTCGTCCTTGATAAGGATCTCAATTGCATCCTTGAGGTGGATGCACTCTTTAGTAACGTGTTTGTGGCTCTTATGGAACCAGTAATACTTGGAATTTTCCGCGGTAGGTTTGTGAGGTGTTTTCCTGGGAAAACAGACTCCGGTCTGAAAGAATTAGTTTGCATACTCTAATAGAGTATGCTCGCATGAAGTAACCAGTAGTGTGTACTCGACGAAACAACCATCATGTCCTTTGTATTCTCGAGACTAGCGAGGCTTATTGTAACACCCTTATAAAACCCAACGAATATTAAAAATAATAATTCAGAGTATCTCATCAAAAGGGAGTCACATATTCATACAAAACATCATACAAACAAATCATATCCTGCTACGTCTTACGGATAAAATTTAAGCATTTATCTCTTTGAAACCATCATCTCAAAATTTCATCACATCGCAGCGGAATATTGTCTCAAAACATCTTTATTAAATAATTCAGAAATCAAATGCCATCACACTTCATAGTTTATAAGTTAGACTTTAAAACATCTTTCAAAACCAAATAAATCATTCTCAACACCTCATTTCAAAAATGAACATGTAAATTCAATTCAAACGATCTCAAATACCTCAATGTTACATATTAGAGCAAGACTCTCTTTATTTGAAATAAAACAACTAAAAGACTCCATAAAGCTATCTTCGAGCTTATACGTCTATTCCTGATTACCTAAAAGTTACCCACGTATAAAGATAACATTTCCAACCAGAAAGGGTGAGTAATCATAACCATTATAAAAGACATAAGAAATAAATATAGTAGTTATAAACACATTAGCCATAAATCACATATCATTGGAACTTCATATTATACTCACACATTCACTTTGTTATTCATTTATAGCATCATTATATTATCAATAACCAACCATTATTAATTCATAAAATCACAAAGCATCATGTAATCACATATTATGCAATGTCACAAAATTTTTATTGAAACTTTATTAGACTCATGCATGTGATACAAAAACTTCACTGAGGACTCAGTCATTGTTTCTCCAAAGATCCCCACCAATAAGATCGATTCCTGATTGGAACCAGAGCACATCATAAAATTTCATCCAATCTACACTATGGGATTGAGGCCACCACTGGACCACTCGTCCTACAAAACTGCCACTACAATTTTTTTACCCTATCGCGACGACGCCTAATCTTTAAGAGGTAAAATTACTGTTCTTATAGAGATTAATACACAACAAATTTTATGTTTTGTTGCGGTAGCATATAATTTTTTAAGAAAATATTAGACAACGGCTCGAAATCGTTTCTATAGATAAAATTTATCTTTTTTGTTTAGAAATTTTTTTAAAACGGTTTTGATATAAAACCATAATTATTTTAAAACATATTAACGTATATATATGTCACTATTATCTTTATCTTTAATTAAATATAATTAATTTGTACAATTGTCTTATTGGTGGATCGAACTCGGTAGAAACAAAATATGTTCCCTTACATGAACCAAGTCCCCAAATTAGTACCGCGAAAACGAAAAATTTCTCCCCCCAAACTCATACCGCGGAAACGAAAAGTCTACCCCAAAATCATTGCTTCACGATTCTTCCTCTCTCATGAACCGGGTAACCTAACCCTTTCTTCTCACTATACGCATGATTCGCTCTCTCAACCAAGAGCTTCGCTGCCCTAATAAGTGATTCCTTTCACTAAGAAGTATTTTTCCCTATTATACGAGCTTTCATGAAATCTCCTTCAACTTTCCCTCTTTTTTAACCTAAGAATCTAACCTTTCTTCTTGGTTTTTTTACAAACATATTTGATTAACCTTGCTGAAACAACTCAGTAGCTGAGACAACCAAGGCTATTATATTGTGAGAGAGCTCGATTTATCTGGATAAAAAGATAACTATTTGGAGTATTTAAAGTTAGTGTAATGTGAGCATTATAAGTGTTTTCCATGTATTCTGATTAATGATAGGATAAAACAAAGTGATTTGAGTTAGATATTCTGCTACTCTTTGAAACTTGGTTGCTACTATTGAGACTATTCAAATTCTATTTTATTTATGACATGTAATCACAACTCACTTGTTTAAACTTTAGAACACTAACTATAATTGTGTGGTGGGTTAAGTCTTTTTTTATCCTTTTAAACTTCCTGTAATATTAGTAAATTATTCACATCTCAATTTTAGGATATAAGATGTGAATGGAACTAATTGGTAAAGAGAGGTTTTTTATAATTTTGCCTCTTATTCAAAGATTTTTATAAGACTTGAATGGAACTATATATTAGTTATAATTATAGTATCTAGATATTCTTTACTTGACCACCGATATTCCTTAGCACTTTGCAATGATATAACCTCACAAGTCTCATTGTTTTGGTTTCCGAAAAATGGTATTCTATTTAAAAAATTTCTAAGTGAATATTAAACTATGCTACTTTATTAATATTCTCAAACTCTTTTTTATTTGGTTTAGTGTCAAAGTAATGAAGATAAAGAACCACCGACTCATGCTGAAATGTTCTTTGCTACAAGACAAAGTAGGAAGGGAAAAGATTTAGATCACGAAATCAACCATGTGATTGTAAGTTATTGGTTTTAGGTGTTATTGTTGTGAGTTTATGATCTTATTGGTTTGAAAATTAGGACATATCACAAACATGTGTGTTTTGGTAATAGAACCTAACTTTTGCTAGTTAAATGTGAAAAAGTAGTTTTAGGTACAAGGCATGCATATTATATTAGGAGTTATTTGGTGACATTATATGAATAATACTCAGTTGTAGTTAGACCATACTAATGAAACTACATTGACACTTTGTTGATGGTTTTTCCTTTATGTAGAATAGTATTGACTACAACTGAAATTGCTTTTATCTTTCTATACTGTTATGATATATTGTAGTAAAGCTTTTCTTAAGGTTGCAATATTTTGATTGTTTTGTTGTTTGCCTTTTATTTACTGCAACTATTTTATGTATGCTAGATAAAACTTAGAGACCTGATTGAAAATCAAGGACAATTTTTTTCAGAAGCTTTTGAAAGCGTATTGGAAAAACAAAACACGGGAGATTGCGTTGCCATGGAAGAACCTCAACACCAACTCTCTTGAAAAGAAATGAAGAAATTGCAAAACTTAAAAGAGAGCATGCTAATGAGGTCGACAATTTAATGATAGGATACAAGAGATGGAGGAGAAAAGTCGTCAAGATAAGGAAGAGACGAATAGAAAAATTCAACTTCTTCTTAAGACTGCTTTGAATCATAACACCTTAGAGTTGGATATAGAGGCTCGACTTTGATATCTCCTCCGATTGATGCTAACATGTCTTACGTTCTTCTACAT
Organism: Vicia sativa; assembly: GCA_021764765.1. NCBI lineage: Eukaryota > Viridiplantae > Streptophyta > Magnoliopsida > Fabales > Fabaceae > Vicia > Vicia sativa. The sequence continues at coordinate 100,438,120 of CM038794.1, forward strand.
CAACACATGCTCCAACTAATGGTCAAGTAATATTGAATTTTTGTATGCTTTAAATTATAATTTTAGAGCCTAGAGATAACAATCTTATTCAAATTATAATCTTGTTTTAAAATTTATATACTAAAGATGTTATTTTGAACATTTAAGATAATTTTAAAATTTATATATTATTAATAATATTATATAAAAAAATGTGTGAATGATATTTATAGGTTTAAAAAATTAAAATTAATTTTAATTAAAAACATCATTTATTGCAACGGTTTTGAATTGTTGTTGTATCTTTGAAGAAGAAATTAAGAGATGAATCTACCAGAACGGCCTGCAAATTACTACGTCTAAACATCGTTGTTAAATTCCATAAGGCAACCGTTCTCTAAAATAGTTTAATTGCAATGACTATTATATGAAAACGGTTTGAAACCATTGCTATTTTAAACTGTTCTAAAAAAATCAACATCAACGGCTCTTTGAAAGGCGTTGTCGTTGCTTAGAAAACCGTTCCTAAAGGCAACAACAACACCTAAGGTTACCACGACCTAAAAATTGTTTTGGTAGGAAACGCCAACGATTTTTTCAACTATTGCAACGGTTTTCAACTGGTGTTGTATAGTTGAAACGTTGTAGTGTGCACTGACACAATGTCCTGCAACCATCACTGAGCTACGCCCTATTATAGGCCATTAATGCATGATGCAAAACATCTCGATAACAACATAACCACGGCTAGTCAAAACACATAATCATTCATTTAATTATCATAACATCATTACATAGATCATATATACACATGGCAACATCCCAACATCATCAAATCATCACCGCAACAACATGGTATTACCATAGTATCATTAATGCATCAAACAACACATCACCATAATCTATCATAGAGAAGTCTTATTTCATCTTAGTATAGGCACAAGAAATCTACATCCTTTTACTCATTCTATTCCACCTAGTTATATTTCACCGCATTAGCTTTTTAACGCTTCAAACGACGCGTCAAACGGATTTCTGAGACTCAAGTTACCACACTTTAAAAAAATCCTACTGATGTTCATCGCCTGGTGCTCACCCAATGAAGTAGGATGCTCACCTGAGGCTTTCCCAACGACATGGGAACGACAGCTCCTTCCCCATACAAATTCCAGGAGTGTTGTTTTTCTCTTACTCCCTTCGCCCGACGAAGATAACAACTCTCCCGACGAGACCACTCTTGCCTCCCATTCGTTCGGTGAAGCTGGGGCATGTCATTGGATTCCATACAAAGTTTTAGGGGCTATTGGCTCACCGAGCGAAGCAGCGGGAACAAGACTTCCCTGTTGCGATCTCAACACTACACCAGTCCCAATTTCTTTACGATTTCCTCATATTACTGATCTCAATTCATCATAAATACTCATGTTTTCATCATATAATATCAACACATCATAACATACATCTTAAGCATCAATTCATTATTATTGAATGATATAGACTATAATTATACTATTACATTTTTCCACTAACATCTCTTTCTTTTCTTGGTAGGAATATGTTCTACTCGTCTCTTAACAACGTGCATGGTTGTATTGATCCAAATACCCTCATTATGATCATTTCTAATACATGATTCATTCTCATTTTGATCATTTCTGGTAAAAGATTCAATGTCAACACCAATATCACCTTGATCTCCAATATTTTCATCAATTACTTTGTTAGATAAAAGCACTATAGACCACTTCGTACTTGTCATATCAGTGACATAGAACACTTGTTTAGCTTGAGAGGCTAGAATGAAAGGCTCATATTTGTACCCCACCCTATTAAGATCCACATGCCAAAATCCTGACTTATCCATTTGTATGCCCTTATTATTTTCAACCCACTTGCAACCAAATATAGGAATCTGAAACTTCTCGTAATCAAACACCCAAATGCGCTCGATAACCCCAAAATATGACAGATTTGCAAATTTCGAGTTTAAGTCCTTCACACTTGATATGTGGATTGCTTCAGCTATCAAGGTGACACCACTATTTTGCATAGTACTTTTATCATCCTGTTCTTTGGTATAAAATATGTATCCATTAATTACATATGCGCTATAAGAAAACACAACCAAACTTGGACCATATGCTAAACATCTCAACCTTTCTGTTACTGAAGCGGGATCTGAACGATAATTTGAATAAATATGTTCCTTAAACAATGGTATGAAACTTCGAATTTAAACCTCGGAGAACACCCTTGTGCATTTCAACATACGGCTCAACCTCAATCTCATTGTGCAAAACATACAAATGGACTTGATCCCGTTCGACCCTTGATACTGTCACAACTTTATTTCCAATTAGCTTTTTACATTTTTTTCTCAACAATATGAGATTTGGGGAGTCCAATTGATCGAACATTTGATAGATATTCAGTACAAAACTCAACTGCTTCTTCAATAATGTATCGTTCGGCAATACAACTCTCTGGTCTACTTTGATTTTTCACATACCCTTTTAATATTTTTATATAACGTCCAGCAGGATACATCCATCTCATATAAGCTGGTCCGCACAATTGTGTCTCTTTCACAAGATGAACGACAAGATGAAACATTATGTCAAAAAACGAGGGAGGAAAATATATTTCAAGATCACACAAAGTAACAACCATTTCTTTTTGCAATGTTGGTAAGATCGCAGGGTCGATCACCTTACTGCAAATTAACTTGAAGTAAAAACACAATTTAGTTATTGCGCTTCTTACTTTTTCTGGAAGAATAGAACTTATACCTATTGGTAGAAAATGTTTCATTATAACATGGCAATCATGCGTCTTTAAACTCTTTAACTTGAGGTCTTTCATAGACACAAATCTTCTAATATCTAATGAGTAGCCTTCTGGAACTTTAACTTCACTTAGGAACTTACACAATACTTTCTTCTCCTTTCTAGATAGAGTGTAAAGAACATGTGGTAGATATGTTCGCTTCCTTTCTTCATAGGTCCCAATTCAGTTCTCATTCCCATGTTTACCATGTCCTTCCTTACTTTAAGGTCATCCTTAGACTTTCCTTGTATATTGAGTAACGTACCAATAACACTGTCAAATACATTTTTTTCAATATGCATAACATCGAGTAAATGTTTTACGTACAACGACTTCCAATAGAGCACAACATCTTTTAGCCTCATACGCTCGATTGTGAAGAACATTATCCTCCGTAGCATATCTTTCATAAGGGCTAATAACTCTGTGAAACTTTTATCCAACCATCCATTGCCCGCCTTTAAGTTGTACAACTTTAATACCGCAGACAATCTTGTGAATTTTGTACAAACATTATAACACGGTTTCTCTGCATCGTTTAACAATCTCTCTAACATTTTGAGACAATCCTTAAGATCTTCTTCAAGCGCTTCTGCAATCTCTTCGACTCGACCATGATCGTATGTATCTGTGCAATTTTCGTTTGAAGCATAGGTCGTATTATACCCCGATTCAACATTCCCTTTACTTTTCTCACCATGAAAATTCCAACATGTATAACTTTTATGAATTCCATACCGTATTAAATGTGATGCCAATTGAACCACGTCAACCCGACTCCCATAAAAGCAACCCAAGCAAGGACATGTCATTCGACTGGGGTCTTTGGCATGCGCAACAAAAAACTTAACGAATTCTGATACCCCATTCTCGTACTCTTTCGACAATCGATTGGAATACATCCATGTCTTATCCATGGTTTTTAAATAAAAACAACTAATTATGGCACAAAATGGTATAATGTGTTTCTGTCAAAACGCAAAGTATACACGGAATGGATTCGGAGCAAGAAAACAAAACATATTCACGTAATTTCAGACAAATTCATCACAGTACCTCTAATTTGAGGAAGAAATTTACCTCGGATTTATCGAACAACAATGTCGAGAAGTTGAAACGAGAAGATCAAACTCACAGAAACACAGGGAATGAGCACTGTACATATAAAACAACATCAAGGATAAGTCATAACATATAAAACAATTCAAGAAACGTCAATATTAAAATAAATTCACCGCACGGGTCTCTGACTAGTTTATTTTAATTATATAAGTTCTAAATTAAATTAGGGGTGGACAAGAATTGCTATCAAAATGACACGCCAATGCAAAGGTAGAGTTGGGACTAGGGTTGTTATGATGAAAATTTTGAATTTATATTTAGTGGATAAGAGTTAAATTAAATTAAATAAATAAATAAAATTATATTATTAATAAAAGATTGCATAAAGTCATAAAAATTAATTATACTTTACTCCCTAATGATTTTTTAATTAAGAAGAAAAAACTTTTCAACCCATTGATCTTATTATAAGAAAAAGTATATTATTATTGATTATGTTCTAATAGAATTAAGGAGTAGAAAAATTAAAAAGATAAAGAAAAACTTATATTTTAAATGTGTAAAAATACCATTAATATGTATGAAAAATAGTTTTTTATTTAGTAGCATGTTGTAATAAATTTTATGGTAAGAGGTTATCAAAACGTTTTTAAAAATAAATATAATAAGATTATACTAGATCTCCGACCCGTGCTTCGCACAAATATATTAAAAATAAAATTATATTTTTTTTATAACAGTTGATTTAATCTTTTTATTTGAATATAAAATTATTTTGTAGATCATTTAGATTATATTTGCAATTATATTATTAATTTTTTAATGTGAAAGACAATAAATTAGAAAAAGAAATGTTATTTAGTCAATAATATGTGAGATTAAATTACACATATTTATATTTATCTACTTACATAGACATATTATCTAGACCTTTATTTATATAAAAATTTATAAAAATATTATCTAGACCTTTATTTATATAAAAATTTATAAAAATTTAATTTATAGTATTTGGAGGCTATGTATATAACTTGTGTGTTGCACAAGTTTTATTATAATATATTTATATGATTTTTTTTGTTACAAGAAGGGCTGAAGCCCGAGAAAGGAGAACTACACAAACACGAAACGGGAAATAGGATCCCCAAAGAGATTTAGATCTAACAAAGCCTGAATAAATGAGGTGCACGTGGAAAAATTATAGAAGGATTCCTGAATGCAAATATCATGCTTGGCTAGCGCGTCACCACAGTTGTTACCCTCCTGATAAGTATGCATAAACTTCACTTCTACATCGTGACCATGAAGCTTCCTGATTCTGGCAATTAAATTGCTACTCGTATTGTTAATGATGTCGCCACTTGATATATCCTGAATAACTTGTTGAGGATCTCTCTCAACAATGATGTTATTAAACCCCATCCTATAGGCAAGTTGAAGCCCTTCCTAAACACCCCACAACTCAGCCACATACACATTACAAACTCCAAGTGATTTCAAAAAACCTCCAAGCCACTCACCTGAATCACCTCTTATAATGCCACCATATCCAGCTTTACTCTAAGAATCTCTAGCTCCATCAAAGTTGATCTTAACACATCCTAAATTTTTCCGTTCAATGAGAAAATATAAATAAAAATTGATGACATTAATGTATGATCGTAAAAAAATTATAATCTCAATTAAAATCCCAATAAAATAAGAAAAAATATTTTTTTTAAACTCAAGCTTAGATATTTTAATAGAGAGGTGTGGATAAATTTCAGAGGTGACATGAGTAGGATCATACAAAGTCATAAGATACATTTTTTATTAACATATTTATTTTATTTTTTAAAATAATAATTTTATAAATATTTTAAAATCAATTAGATACATATTTTAATTAAATTTTGTTTTATCATTGTCATGTATAAAGTGAATCACAAATACCTTTATTCTCAATAAAATATTGACAAATTATATATTTATTGTATAATTAGATTCTTCTCACACTGTCATTTTTGTTTATTGAAGATCTTTAAACATCTCAAAAACCTCAGACACAAACATCTCAGACACCTGAGGCGGCACCCCAGACATCTCAGGCACCTGAGGCGACACCGCAAACATCTCAGGTACCTCAGACGATACCTCAATTGCACCTGCAGCGCCTCAGAGTTTTGGAGGAGGACCGTCTAATTTATCTTTCTTGCCTATGTACCTGAACCATGTTGCTAGATGTAACACCCCATCTAAATACCCCGAATATATTAATTAAATTAATATCTAAATCATCTTTAATCAGAGTTAACATGATATAATTAGGGATGTCACAATTAATAAACAAAGTAAACTTCATTCAAACAGTAGCCATGCTACACTGAGGATCAACATTTCCAATTAATTTCAATCAAGCTAAGACCATGTCTTACACAGCGGAAAGATACCATAACCAAAAACGGAATAAATTCAATCAACATTATTCCCACTAAGTTTTAAATAAATAATAGACCAAGTCTAATTCCTCATCTAACGTTCCCCATTGTTACAATCTAATAAGAGCATGACACTGACACGCGGACTAAACGATAAGCTCTAGAGCCATCCTCACCGACTCCTCAGCTGCTAACTTTAATCTGAAATGGTAAAGTAAGGGTGAGACTTCTCATAATTAAAGCATATTATAAGCTTCTCAATTAACAATATATTTCAAGCATATTAATCCACCCATTTCAACATAACTCCAGATTCAATACACAATTACAACCATATAATCATCATGCACAACAATCATCAATCAGAGAATAGTAACACTGAAAGACATCCTAACATGTTACTATTCCATACAATCAAAATGCAGACTCAATGCATGTGGTACCAACACGTGACCAAGTCACCTAACACTGATCCATCATCAACCGGATACGCACCATCGATTCGTCCATAAACACCGGACACTAATCCAACTAACCACCCATCCTCACTCGGTATCGGTTATCGGCAATCCAAGTCAAATTCCACAATGGGAATTAACTTCACCAAAACAATGCAAATGCACGCACATCACTAGCATGCAACATCAACACAGTTATGACCACATCGTACATCATAAACCATCATCAACCACAACATGATATCATCAACTATCATGAAATAAATCATTGCAAGCATAAATATGCCAAACACTTACCCTTCATTTGGTAAGACTATCACCAAGAAATACCACAACCACAACAACGAGATCAACAACTATCGTGCATATACCACCATCAAAACACATGATATCAATACAATCATGAATACACCAATTATCATAAACCGAATCAAAACCCGAAAACATGATATTCCAACCATCATGCATACATCTAACATCGCATAAACATGCAAACCAATCACCATGATATATCAACCAATCATGCATACATCTAACATCAGCATAAACATGCTATTACATCTACACCATACAATACATCCATCAACACAGGATCTCTGCTATATACAATTCGATATGCGTCAGTCAAAAGTCACCTATCTCGGAAATTTGGCTCATTTTCAAAATAATTTCAAGTTTTGGAAAATATTTTCATTTCATAAAATAGAGCATTAAATTTAGGAAATAACGTCCAAAACGGCTCAAAACGGACTTACGGTTTGAAAGTTATGAATTTTCAAAGTTTAACATTTTTCAAAAATTAGAAGTGGAACCCGGTTCCTACATATACAGGAACCGGTTCCTGAAAGTTCAATTTTCACGTTTCTGGAAAATTGTATGGGAACCCGGTTCCTACCCATACAGGAACCGGTTCCTGAGTACATTTTTCCAGTTTTTCACAAATTTTCATTGTGGAACCCGGTTCCTCCCCGGGAACCGGTTCCCACGTGTTAAAAAGCCATTTTCAGCACTTTTGACAGCATTCTTCCATTTCCAATCAACCTCAAACTTACCCATACGAATTCTAATATGGGAAACACTAAAACACATCCAATTTGCATCATTATCACATCAACCAACATATTTCCATCATTTATTTTCATCTACTGACACTCTAATTATTTTCCATACATATTCAGACACAATCAGACACAATCTGACACAATTAAGTATACACCCATGGAAACCTAGAAATTCTCAAACTAAGGTTTCCTAACATACTTTGATCTATATTATCAAAAATCAAAACCTATAATAAGCAATAATCAATCGAAATCACCCCTTACCTTGTGGGTTCTTCGAATTCCGACACCTTAGGTCTTCTTCCTCCTTTTCTCCTCTTCTCAATTCCACGTCAAAGGAGTTTTCTCCAAAAGATCCTTTTTCCTCTTTTCCTTCTTTTATTTCTTTTATTATTCTAACATAATAAAATAACATAATTAATGTGAGTAGAGTCTTTACCCTCACACCCTCACTTTATTCATCACACCACCAATAAACCCACTTCCATTTAATTTAATTGACTTCAATAATCCAAAATATTAAATATTACATTCCTAATTAAATTAATAATTAAAAATCGTAATTATTTAATAATCGATTTATTTGGGGTGTCACAACTCTCCCCACTAAAAGAGTTTTCGTCCTCGAAACACAACTTAGACGAACAGTTCGATATGAGTCCTTCATCCGACTCTCCGGTTCCCATGTAACATTTCCATCTTCGGTCCTCCCAAGCTACTCTTACCAATGCGATCTCTTTGACTCAAAACTGTTTCAACTCTTTCTAATCAAAGAGATATTTCGGCTCTTATGATCACTAATACCTCAAATCGAGAACCATATAAATAATGCCTCCCCAACTTCAAAACAAATACAACAGCTGCCAATTCTAAATCATGAGTCGGATAACTCCTTTCATGCACTTTCAATTGTCGTGAAGCATAAGCCACAACCTGCTTATCTTGCATCAACACACCACCTAATCCCATTAATGATGCGCCACAGACACAACAATGACTTAGTCGGATTCGACAAAATGAAGATCGGGCTAGTCAACCTCCTCTTCAGCTCTTGAAATCCTTCCTTCCAACTATCACGTCATGTTTGACATCATTTCCAATATCACTAACAAATATCCTTCTTATTCAACCACTAGAATCCCACACGATCCATTGCTATCGGGTTAAGAATACATCAGCTCAGCTCACTTCTTACCCCCTTCACTCTAGATACATGATTTATCACTTCACCACACTGCAACACAATTATAAGAACCTCCACCGAACCGCAATGTCCCCAACATTTATACACAATGCCAGTACCATGAGGCTACGTTCCAACGATAGAGCTTGCAAATTAATACATCTATTATAATGGTGTAACATCAATAAGACATAGAACCCTTCACCTAACAATTTATTCGAAATTTCTAATAGTTTCATAAACCCACACCTTCTAATGTTTAATTTATGACTTCAAAAGAAATCATACTGTGATAACAAAGTGCACCACGTTACGCTTTCGCTACGCGACTCTGATTAATTACCTTAAGTCATTATCTTCATTTGATTTTCATCAACTACCAGCTCTACAAGTTTCACATTTTATCTTTAGACTTTCTCCTTAATATCTATCAAAATCACTGTTCAACTTCTTACATTCTAAACCTTCCACTCCGCGGCTTCAACTTGCATACACACTCAAGTCTCCGACCCGCTAGATAATTTCCAAGTCTTTTTCATAGTCCTTTTCCTCTTAGTTTCATGCGAACTGATGAACTACTATCCTCTCAATAGAACGTCAACCACTTCACACACTATCAAGCTTGCAAGATGAGTCTATTAAATCCAACACGATCCCGTCTATTATCAACAAGAGATTAAGGGTGACCGCCTCAATTTGTCAATAGATAGCCGCAATCACAATGGATTATAAACCACCGTACCAAACTATAATAGTTCCTTTAGAACTTGTGCTCGAAGTCACCCAAGCACCATGGTCCAATAATCTTCCTTTAAGGTTTACAACTTCTTCCACACTTATTTCTCATTTGATATCGACGATGAGATACCATCGATCAAACAATTTACATAATCTCCTTCACCCTCACTTAGCATCACACAAATGTTAAGTATTTTCCCCCTCATGAGGTGCTAACATACCAAACACACCATAACTCATTTTGTTCCCATTTGAAGTCCTTATCCATGCGGAGAACTTTAACGACATTCACAACTCTTAGTCTCCCTTTAAATCCCATAACGTCTAGGATCCATATATGTTCAGTCGAATCTTATTTCAAATGCAATCTCGGTAATACATCTCATCATATGACCGGTAAAAGAAACTTCCAACATTTTCTTAACACATGTCAACATTTTGACATCTTAAACATAATTGCATTTCCTATCGAATTTATTTTTCCTCTAATTATCACTTATCTTTTCCTCAGAAGCTAACGTCACTTATCCATCCTTAATCGACATAAGCTGCATCTCTAATACTTGTCGCATTCTTATTAATACCAACATCTCATTCATTAAAAATATATCATTCTTGACCTCGTCTCACATAAACTGCGACTGTTACTGGTTATGTCCCCAAAATCTTCCAATACCCGCAACAAATTTTGGATTTTCCCACTACACCGTCACCTTAGATGGGTCTACCAGACATTACTTGAGATAACATGATAAAGAAAACTCATATCCTCATACCGTAATATACACCATGAAAACTTAACAAAATTCTACTCCCTTTCGAAGTTGGAATTCACCTCACCACATTCAACATACCTATACCGAGTTTTAGAAGATTATCTCTAACTATCTTCGTCCTTAACCTGACCACGAAGGTAAGTTAACCTAAATTCGACTTTACTGAAGGCATACTTTCCAACCAATTGATCCATCAAATCACCAACAATTTGAAATAGATATTTAGTCTCAATCACCACTTAAATCAGCTATCAAAAATCCACACGCAATTCGCGCTACTCTCTTCCTCCTTGACTAAGGAAATTAGAGCTCCCCAAACAATACACTTGGTTTTACAAATCCATTTCACTGCGCATCTTCCAATAGCTTCTTCAATTCCCTTAACTCAAAAGTTGACATCTTGCATGGTGTCATAGCAATAAGTTTTGTACAAAGAACGACATCAACAACAACTCTGATTCTCCTCAAACATCATTACATGATAAATAAATTACTTTCAGGTGCTGGGACCATTTTTAAAACAAAGTTCATCACATTATCCTTCCAATGCTTCAAATGGAACTCAAATCAGGCATCCAAAACTCAAGTTATGAATCTTACAAGTTTCCGGAAGGAATGCTGTCAGGAAATCAATTCCCTGCAATAGGTAGTCGATTTCCACCTTGTGGGGGTGAGAAATCCCAAAACATCCTAGAATACAAAATTTGAGATCCTAACTTCAACGTACCGCAACACACATCATTCCCCATGATCACTTGCGTCAAGTTACAATTCCAATAACCAATTCACACAACTGCATACTTCATATCAACCATTGACACAATCAATCTTTTCAAGAACACAAAGAAGTAACTCACACAGACAGCTCCACAATCAACTGGAAGTGTTACAACATTCCCACCACACCAGCTTCATCTTCTCAAAGTCATCCTTCTTAATTACCAAATATCTTCTAGGCCAAGAATATGCATCGACTCATCATAACGATCCATAATCACTTGGTTTAACTTCAAACATCCAACCCAAGGATGACCTCAAGCTAATCCAACATCTTGCTCAGACGATGAGTCGCTATTATTCTCAGGGAAACGTCAGAACTCACACCCCAAATGGAACATCATTATCCATAACATCGCCCTCCACTGATGCGAACAACACAAGTACTTAATTGTTACCACTTAAGAGAACCTTATCGACCATCATATCAATTCTCGAATTCGTAATCCTCCGAATTCGGAAAACTACGCATCAACCAACATCCGCACTCATGTAACCAATAGCACATCGATCCAACTCTTCACACTGAACATCTCGTAGAAGCAAAGTTTCTCCCACTTGCTTCTAAACCACCCTGCAACTAGGTAGCCGTGAAAATAAGCGACCGAGCAGGTTTCACACACATGTCGACATGTAAGGAGTAATGACATTAAGACACCGGTCACAACGACCGACTATGCTCGATACCACTATTGTAACACCCCATCTAAATACCCGAATATATTAATTAAATTAATATCTAAATCATCTTTAATCGAGTTAACATGATATAATTAGGATGTCACAATTAATAAACAAAGTAAACTTCATTCAAACAAGAGCTATGCTACATCGAGGATCAACATTTCCAATTAATTTCAATCAAGCTAAGACCATGTCTTACACAGCGGAAAGATACCATAACCAAAAACGGAATAAATTCAATCAACATTATTCCCACTAAGTTTTAAATAAATAATAGACCAAGTCTAATTCCTCATCTAACGTTCCCCAGTGTTACAATCTAATCAGAGCATGACACTGACACGCGGACTAAACGATAAGCTCTAGAGCCATTCTCACCGACTCCTCAGCTGCTAACTTTAATCTGAAATGGTAAAGTAAGGGTGAGACTTCTCATAATTAAAGCATATTATAAGCTTCTCAATTAACAATATATTTCAAGCATATTAATCCACCCATTTCAACATAACTCCAGATTCAATACACAATTACAACCATATAATCATCATGCACAACAATCATCAATCAGAGAATAGTAACACCGAAGACATCCTAACATGTTACTATTCCATACAATCAAAATGCACTCAATGCATGTGGTACCAACACGTGACCAAGTCACCTAACACCGATCCATCATCAACCGGATACGACCATCGATTCGTCCATAAACACCGGACACGAATCCACTAACCACCCATCCTCACTCTGGTATCGTTATCGGCAATCCAAGTCAAATTCGCACAATGGGAATTAACTTCACCAAACAATGCAAATGCACGCACATCACTAGCATGCAACATCAACACAAAGTTATGACCACATCGACATCATAAACCATCATCAACCACAACATGATATCATCAACTATCATGAAATAAATCATTGCAAGCATAAATATGCCAAACACTTACCCTTCATTTGGTAAGACTATCACCAAGAATACCACAACCACAACAATCGAGATCAACAACTATCAGCATATACCATCATCAAAACACATGATATCAATACAATCATGAATACACCAATTATCATAAACCGAATCAAAACCCGAAAACATGATATTCCAACCATCATGCATACATCTAACATCAAGATAAACATGCAAACCAATCACCATGATATATCAACCAATCATGCATACATCTAACATCAGCATAAACATGCTATTACATCTACACCATACAATACATCCATCAACACAGATCTCTGCTATATATAATTCGATATCGCACCAAAAGTCACCTATCTCGAAATTTGGCTCATTTTCAAAATAATTTCAAGTTTTGGAAAATATTTTCATTTCATAAAATAGAGCATTAAATTTAGGAAATAACGTCCAAAACGGCACTCAAAACGGACTTACGGTTTGAAAGTTATGAATTTTCAAAGTTTAACATTTTTCAAAATTAGAAGTGGAACCTTCACATATACTGAACCGGTTCCCGAAAGTTCAATTTTCACGTTCGAAAATTGTATGGGAACCCGTTCTACCCATACAGAACCGGTTCCCGAGTACATTTTTCCGCTTTTCAAATTTTCATTGTGGAACCTGGTTCCTCCCACTGGGAACCGGTTCCCACGTGTTAAAAGCCATTTTCAAGATTTTGACAAAGATTCTTCCATTTCCAATCAACCTCAAACTTACCCATACGAATTCTAATATGGGAAACACTAAACACATCCAATTTGCATCATTATCACATCAACCAACATATTTCCATCATTTATTTTCATCTACTGACACTCTAATTATTTTCCATACATATTCGGACAATCGATAATCAGACACAATCAGACACAATCCGACACAATTAAGTATACACCCATGGAAACCTAGAAATTCTCAAACTAAGGTTTCCTAACATACTTTGATCTATATTATCAAAAATCAAAACCTATAATAAGCAATAATCAATCGAAATCACCCTTACCTTGGGTTCTTCAATTCGACACCTTAGGTCTTCTTCCTCCTTTTCTCCTCTTCTCAATTCCACGTCAAAGGAGTTTTCTCCAAAAGATCATTTTTCCTCTTTTCCTTCTTTTATTTCTTTTATTATTCTAACATAATAAAATAACATAATTAATGTGAGTAGAGTCTTTACTCCTCACACCCTCACTTTATTCATCACACCACCAATAAACCACTTCCATTTAATTTAATTGACTTCCAATAATCCAAAATATTAAATATTACATTCCTAATTAAATTAATAATTAAAAATCGTAATTATTTAATAATCAATTTATTTGGGGTGTCACACTAGACATATATGGGACAGAGAGGTATAAATTTTGACTTGATTCTTCTCTTTGTTTTATTATTTATTTTTTGTTGAATGAATTTTTTTAAACCATGTATGTAGGAACATGATCCGCTAAAGGTCATTAATCATGGGTGGAAGATCAGTAAACGTGTGACCCCTCATGAGCCATGGTTTAATGAGTTGTTGCTACTTACATGGTTGAAATATTTAACGGCTGTGAAGTTATAACATCGTTAATCATGCTATGATTAACGTTTTTGTTGAGAGATGGCACCATGATACATCGTCATTCCATCTATCACATAGAGAGATGACAATCACACTGAGGACGTCGCGTCTCTGCTGCATCTTCTGATTAGAGGGACATTTTTAGACCATGAGAGGATTGACAAAGAGGAAGCGTTGGATATGTTGGTAGAGAAATTGAGAGTTTCCCCGGAGAGTGTGATGATTGAGTTGGACTTCACCTGTGGGTCATACGTCAGATATAGTTATTTGAAGAGTGTGTTCACATATGAGATTAGGCGTTCACGAGAGGCTCATAGTAATTCGGAGCAGGTTTCTAAAAAGTGGGGGTTTTCTATGAGAGTGTACCTTTTGTTTCTAGTCGGCACAAATTTTTTTGTGGACACTAGTGCAACTTACACAGATGTGATATACCTTGGGTACTTTGATGATTTTGAGAAGATCCACCAGTGGAACTGGGAGTCTTCTTTCTTGGTGTACTTGTATACAAAGTATTCGGACGGATGTAAGTGGAAGACAAAGCAGATGACTGGCACCATCACACTTCTGGGAGTAAAATTTATTGGTACTTTGTGGTGTTTATATAGTTATTGTGATTATGTAACTAATTAATAATTATTGTTATTTCAGGACTAGATCCTAGCGCACTTCCCCCGCATCTCGGGTTGGTCACTAGCTACAGGTTATACTTAAGATATGTCGTGTGCCATTACATACGATCAAATCCAAGGGAACCAGGCGATAGAGTCGTTCTCGGTGTATATTGGTCAACTAATGTTTGAGGACATACATTTTCATTCATGCCACGACCACCGTTTGACCATACCATTCAATGATGTTGCGTTATTTACGGGATGGTTGGTTTGCGGGTCGTGCAAGACGGTAGCTTATATACCTGAGCGTGACATGTATCTGTTTAAATACACCTAATATATTCCTCGGGATCCTGCTGTATTTTCTCCTCCTCTAGTAAAACACATGGATATGGATGTCTTGTTTAATGATTATGAGAATCATCTTGTTCCAAATGAGGCCCACAATACCATTTCTCAAGACGACTGGAGCTACATGGAAGATTATGTCATATGGTTCTTCAGGGTGTCTCATGTTTACCTGGTACAAGATGCTCCAGGAAACCTACCGAGGTCAGATCATCAGGAGATTATAGAGGAGTAGGCATAGGACGATTATGCCACTAATGTGTTGCCTAGTTGTTGTCGTATCATGGAGATCGATAAGCAAGTATTGATGAAGGGTTTTTTTATGGATATGATGTTAGAGGTATTCTGGATGCCATCAGGGAGGAGGCTCAAGGGCTCTACAATATATGAGGCAATGGTGGAACGCTAGGAGGGTGACAGGCCGACTCAAAGTCCGCCATACCCAATAGTCTTTGATGTTATATATGTATTTTAGTTATTTTTATTATCATATTTGGATAATATTTTGGGTTATTGTTGAAGCAGTAAAGCGGCAAGCAAAAAGTAAAGTATTACTTTTTACCAGGTGATATATAGGTTATATTGTATCGTGTCCGCAGAGATTGGTTATTGATCCGTCGTTCAATAAATCTATCATTAATGAGCTTTGGGTTTAAATGGGTTGTATGGAAAGTATCAATAGAAATTAAATGTAAATAAAAGTATAAAGGATAGACAACTTTATCTCGCTCTAATGCACATTACTCAACCTACAATACTCATCTATGTCATCAAGCATCGCTCACTCCCTAAGTGATTTCTAACCCAAATTAGAGATAATTAATATATCATCTCGACAATGATCTCTCGGCCAACCTTAACAAACAGCAAACATCCATATTACTCGTATCGACAATCTCTCAACCGACACAACCAACACGGAAGCATTAAGCTTCAACACCCATGAAGATTTTTAGCTCTAAATCTATATCTAGAGTTCATAAACTAACAGATAATCATCCTATATAAGAACCAAAGTAGTATATGTCTATAGCTACTCAAATCCCTAGCACATAGTAAAAACCTAAGACAATTATCAACACAAATTTGTAAAGCAAACTTTATACAACGCCATGGGCAACAAATATAAATGTGTTTAGAGAAAATATACATACAAAATCCAACAAAAGAGAAATACATAGAGATGAGATAAACCACAGATCTACCAGATTGTCAGAGCCAATCGAAGAGCAATCCACCTCCAATCATCCATAAGCAAACTCTAGTGTTGTTTTCTAAGTCAATCTATCAAAAAGTGATGTTGATGGTGTTGGGACTCAAAAATACTCAATCCATAACCTTAAAATGTGATTTTTACCCTATTTAAAGAGTCTGAAAGTTGCAGACCGCGCTTAGCCCTAAAACGGGCGCTTAATGTGCTCTGTGCTGCCATGAAAAAAAATCAGCACTTGTTTTCGCCATAACTTGAGAACCGTAACTCTGATTTGCGTCCGATTCAAAGTGTTTGAAAGCTTATTCAATTTCCTATATAACCATGAATGAATACCATGCTTTTATGAATATTTGAAAATCTTATTCTTTAATTTGTTCATTCCCTTTTATTGCTCAAAATCGCGTGTTTGAAGTCGTGTCTTCGATATTTTATTGCTCATGCTCTTTATTCAAACAATATTAACAAAAAGTATCGATAAGTGCAACCAAACTACTACTCAAAATATAAACATTTTTGCTCTTATCATTTATCCCATATATTGACTACGAACCCATTTTGTATTGTTTACTGCTATCTATTTTTATATGTCTTTGATCTACATGTTTTTGTATTATGTTTTTTTGTATACGTTTATGTATTTAATGTGAAACAACGTGCAAACCGATTCACCTGCCAACATAAAACTTTCTGGTACTATCTGCACATAAACCGAAAATATATTTATGATTTATACCATAATTATATTTTTGGTTTTTAGATATACTTTAATAGAAAATAGTACCCACTAAAAATATATTTTTCGATTTCGAAAAGCAATTTAGGAAATGCAGAGAATTTTTCTTTTCATTATAGAATGGAAAGAGAAATTCATTACATCAAGTGGTCATGGGATCCTGCCATTCTTTTGTGCATTGTTGAATGTTAAGAAAGTCAAATATTGTTGAGATGTGCATCCTTAAAAACAAAGTTCGTTGAATGGCTTGCCGAAGAAATTGTCTTTGTTCCCAAATTATAGAACTTGATATTGAACTAAACTCCTTATATAATTCCTTTTATTTTATTTTTTAAAAAAAGTAAATCCTCACTTAAATCATTCCCTTTGACTAAACCAAATTCTTTTTTTTTTTTGCGCCATTAGATTTCAATTTGAAATTACAAAATGCTATCTTCTCAATGAAACCTCCAATTCTACATACATCTAAATTATTTTGGCCAAAATATCATAATAATTTTCTGTGATGTAAAAATTAAAGAAATAAAAAGAGATATGGTACAACTGACCGACTCGGATACAATATCTTTGCAATTTTATAACTCGTTGAGAGTTTTGGTAAGTTTTTCCTTTCTAATTCAAAAGTTAAACAAAGTTCCACCCATTTTAAATGTTAATACTAGTATTAATTAATTACAAAGCAAAGAATATTCAATGTTTGGATCATTTTGGTGCTATGACAAACATTTTAGTAATATATAAAAAATGAAAATGTTTTCTCTTCACCTTCCTCTAATGAAATAGAAAAATACTTATAAAACGTCCATATAATTGATGTTCGTGAAAATAGTAATAGAGTTAAATTATGGAGTTAATTAAAAATCATCTTTTTATGTTAATATATATCAATATAAAAAAAATTCAAATAAACATCCATGTAAAAATATATCAAATTATTTGTTTAAGTAATAATAAAAATTTAGGCAACCATGTAGCAACAGTAAAAATATTGAATTGTTTGATGAGAAAAGATTGTTAGTAAAAATACATGAAAAATAAGAAACACATTGAAAAATTACTAATTCCTTGTGCTTATATTTGATAGAAGCATCCTTACAAAGCAGACGATTGATTACATAAACTATAAAATTTGAAGATATATTATCAAGCACCAGTGGTCTAGTGGTAGAATAGTACCCTGCCACGGTACAGACCCGGGTTCGATTCCCGGCTGGTGCAAAATGTGATAGAGCTGTGATGAAAATATAGTGATGTCCGGTAACATCACCTCTCTTGAAATACTGGAGGAAATATATGCCTCTGAGCTCTATGTTTTTGTCAATAATTACCTTATTGATAGGTTGGCAAATGAATGTCTCAGTGCATTATATTTTGTATGCACTATGCACCACAAGTATGAGAAAATAAAAAGAGGAAACACAATGAATCAAACAGCCGTATAAATTATATATTTGTGTAAAATATTAAAATGCTATAAAAAAGAGAAACTCATATTATAGATTCTACTCAAGCAGCTAAGGCAATTTAAGTAAAAAGAGATAAATGAAAGATGAATGACAAATAAACAAAGGACTAAAAGATCAATATCTAAACATGGATAATCAAAATTATACGATTCTAACCAAAAGCATAATAACCAAAAATAAATAAACAAAAATGTTATGTTATGTTAGAATTGATGTAGATTGTCTATTATGAAGTCACCTAGATCACAAAGATCAGGTGCATGCACATAGGAGTTAACACATAAACTTTCAAACTAAAGAGAGAAGTGATCATGATCCGAATCGCTTGCATGCGATTTTTGGCCAAAATATGTTCTCGACGACGATCAATATTATGGAGAAGATATTCATCATCTATAATAGCTTGATTTTGATGAAGACAAATATTGATGAAGCTTATCAAAGAAGAAAAAAGTTGAAGTCTATCTTAATCAAATATCAAGAGAGCTCAAGCTATTCGATGTTGAATTCAAGAGTTTTGATTGGATAATAAGGTACCGTGGCAATTCATTCGATATATCTATTAGGTGCTCAAGTCATTTCATATAAATCATTCTTACATGTTATGCATCTTTTACATTCATCAACAATCGATTGATGAAAATCTACAATCGATTATTCCTAGCTATTGTATGAGAAAATTGAAAGTTTCAATAAACCAATTGATTGACACATTCATACAATTGATTATGGGATCACTTTTTACACAACATAATTGATTGGGAGAGAAATACAAATGATTTATCCTTTGTTGTTTTCAATATTTTTTAATGTTACAATTAATACGATCGATTGACGATATATACAAGTGATTGTCAGGATGCTCTATGAAAATCTAAAACATCACAATACCTCTTCATTGCACATGTTCATGAAACCTTTTAAATCATTATAATTAACCATGAGGAAATGATTGGAATTTGAAGATCAAATGTTGATGATTGATGAATATAGATCATTTGAGGTGTGTGGATACTCAAACCCTAATTTGATCATATCTTGAACAAATGAAAATTTTGACCAAAACCCTAATTTGGCTCAAACACACGATCTATCCTGTTTGAAATTGTTAGTGATGCAATGATGCATATGTGAATGATATGATGTGGTATCTTAGGTCAAAAATTGGGCATGACAATTGTATTTTAGCTCAGAAGACAAGATAGAGCTTGTATTTTAAATTAAGTAATATAGTATATTATCCATTATGATTAAACATATGCTTTCAAAGCCATTATGCATAGTAGAATTGGCAAATGGGCCTTAGCACTCACCGAATATTCCTTAGCCTTTAAGCCTTTCAAGGTTATGAAAGGTCAAATAGTTTGACTTTATAGTAGACCACCGTGGTTGAAGATTTAACATTAAATTATGTTGAGGTGCAACCATGGAAACTATTCTTCGATGGATCAACACACAAATAAGGAAGTGGAGTTGGGATTCTTATAATTTCTCTTGAAGGAATTCCAACAAAATTCAAGTATAAATTAGAAGGCCCTCCTTGCTTGAATAATGAAGCTAAATACAAAGCACTCATTGATGGACTTGAAGCTTTGTTGGAATTAGGGGCAAACAGGGTCGAAATCAAAGGAGACTCGAAGTTAGTAATCAATCAAATAACAAAAGAGTACAAGTGCATAAAATAAAACCTGATTATGCATTTCGTTATTATAATGATACTTAAAAATTTAAGTATGGATATTAAACATATTCCTGTGATAAAAATCAAGAGGCAAATGATTTGGCTCAAATACCCTAGGCTACAAAGTATCCAAGGAAAAACTCCAATACTTCATCGAAGTGAAAGGGAGAGTAATAACTACTAAGTTATCCCCATCAGACTTAGAAAATTCAAAATTGGATGTGCCAATAAAGAAGAGTTCAAGTGTCATTATAAATGCTTTATTAATACATATTGGCGAAGTCCAATAGTAAATTATTTGATAGACCATTCAATAGATAAAGAGAGAAAGATTAAATATAGAGTGTTGTCCTATGTATTAATAGGAAACAAATTGTTCAAGAAAACTCCAAGGGTCTTACTTAAATGTTTAGTCGAAAGAAGATGAAATGGTTATTGTTTCGATATGGAATGTATTGGCCCACTATGCTCAAAGATTGTATAGAGTTCGCTAAGAATTGTGAGGAATGTCAAGTTCATGCAGGCATCCAACATGCCCTCGCAAGTAATTACATTCGATTGTTGCCTTGGCCCTTTAGGGATGTATTGCATTTAATCGCGAATTCGACCAACTTCGTCAAAGGATGTAGTATATCTTAGTAGGTATAAATTATTTTACAAAATGGGTCAAGCAATACTTTGGTGAATGTTGATTAAGTAGAATTCATCCAAAAGCAAATAATTTACAGATTTGGAATACAGAGAGTATTACAATGCACAAGGGTCATTACAAGTTGAAAGATGCAAGAATTTGCGCAAGAAATGGGTTTTAAGTTGCTAACATCTACACCATATTCCTCTCAAGAAAATGGTCAATGGAGGCGAAACAAAGTGATAATAAGTTTAATAAAGAAACATGTAGAATGAAGCCAAAGAATTGGCACAAGACTCAAGCTTTGTGGGCATGTCGAACGCCTCCCAAAGAAGCAACAATACTACCCCATTTCAACTTATGTTTGGACATGATGCGCCCTACCATTGAAATACACTTCATAACAAGAAGAATTCAAAGGCAAATCAAAATTCCTTTTGAGCACTATTGAGAAATGATGATGAAGCTAATTAGTAGATATGTAACGAAATTAGGCTACATGCTTTAGAAGTTTTGAGAAGACAAAAAGAAAGAGTAACTAGAGCATACAACAAAAGGGTCAAAAGTAATTTATTTTCAATTAATGGTTTAGTATGGAAAGTTATACTACCTATGGATAAAAGAATAAGTTATAAAATGGTCACCACATTGGGAGGGTCCCTTCGTTTTTAAAACATTTTCAAATAATGCTTATGAAATAGAGAATTAGTCAAGATCAAGAATCTTGAAAGTTAATGGAAAATGCTTAAAGAGGTATAAACCATGCTTGTAAGAAATTCAAATCGTCACGAATAATAAAAGCAAGACAAATATTAAACATGGTAATGAAATAAGTAAATTGCCAAATGGCTTTATTCAATATTACAAAAAGTCTAATTAGAATAAGAACATCAATAGAAAATATACTTCTGAAATCAGAAAGGAGAATTTTGCTTCAATTTGGAAAACTTGCTATTGCACAGATTAATCTTGCATTGCGTGGCATTCTTGATCCCTTCGAGGATCCGATCTTCACTAATTCGTCAACAAGCTCCACCTATTGAAGACTCTTCAAACAAGAGTTTCGAGCTCCTTCTCATCAATGGCTTTGAGGGCAACCTGTTCGTTTTGAGCACCTTCAATCTTCTTCTTGAGCTCTTCGATTTGGGATTCCCACAACAAGATTGATCGAGCGAGAATCATGTTTATATTTAGTATGATTTGCGGTACGCTCCAATGCCTCACAAAATTCTCTTTAGAAAATTTGGACGTACGATCGTAGTGCGCTGATTAAACCCTCTTTCTTAGCTTGAATCTTGGTCTCGACATCATTTCCCTATTGTACCCACTGATTTCATTGGCGAATTTGCGGATCATAAAGTTTCGCTCAAGCCGGAGGCGTGCTTGAGGTTTATTTGAGTAAGCACTTCTTTATGGTATAATAAGTTGTGACATCTTCTTTGAGTTGTAAAATGTCGACTTTGAAGATGGTCTTATTAACTTCTTGAAGAGTTTGATCATAAAGCTTAAGGAAATATCATCTAAATGCGACTCGAACCCTAGAATGGATTCTTTACGAAGGAGAACCCTTTTATGCCGGCATCGATTTTAAATATTTTAAAGTTGGTTCTTTTAATTCTTATTACATTCCTCGATTAAGAATGAGAATCTTGTCTTTTGGCTTGGAAAGTTCCAGTAGGGTGGGATCTCTGTTTCTTTCTTTCCTCCCACCACCCTCCTCCTCACCACGCCACGGCAAATAGTGACTTCTGATTGTCGACAGCTCTCTTCCTTTAAATGATCGACCGGCGAACTCTTTTGGGCGAGTCACTATGGGCTTTATCAACGGGGTTTGAGTTCGTACTCCTTTTGCGGTTGTTGGAGATCCTTTCGAAGGAGGCGCGTTCTTATTGATCAGGGACTTGATGGTGTCAATTTATGGTGCACCTTGATTGAAGAACCTTTATTCGATGCATTGCTGAGTCCCTTGTGAAGAAGTGATAGGATTTGGTGTGTCCTTGAGGCGAGAGAGGTTAGAGGAAATGATTTGAACACTACGCATGTAAACGAATGGTTGTATAAAGAAAATTACTCTGATCGTAACTTTGAATTTGGTGAGTAAGTTTACCTTTGGGTTATCGGAAGAAACATTCTTGCCAATGTGTTCTAGAATCACATTTTAAAGTTTGTGGTTTTGGATGACTTTGGATTTGGGTTTGGGAAAAATTTCTTCATTTCGATGCGGGTGGTGGTAGGTTGGTAAGTTTCACTATATTTTGGCCTTCTTCTTCTTCTTGATTTGTTGATTTGAAAGAATCGATATCTTCATTTCTACGATTTGTCATCATCGAGCCGGGATCCTCGTGTCTTCGTTTTTGAGACTTGGGAGGAATCAGCACTGGATAAACAAGAAAGATATTTAATAGAAGTAAAGAACCTTGAAAGGACGAAAGAAAAACAAAATTAATACCTTTCATTTTCTCTCTTTAGAGTATCATCTTGGTATGGGGTAGGACTATCAATTGATTTCGTTTGGTTGCTTTGAAGTCTTGGTTGAACTTGTCTTAGGGACAAATTTTTCTTTTCAAGGTCTTTATGTCAGCATTTGAAAAAAGAAATTATAAAGGTCAAGACAAAATATAGAATGAAGAAGAAATTAAAAATTTGAATTTCTTTGGTTCCACACC